>OX235272.1:18488957-18554828 GCA_944472155.2 Trichobilharzia szidati | reverse complement strand
CTTGATTTTTCGTGCACTCTCGAGAACATATCCCACTATGGCTAAGTAAAGGTGTAGTTAAAACTATTAACAGCTCGATATTAGACCATCTGGTGCAAACCGGTCACAAAGCCAGCCAGCGTAGAAGAATCCTTCTCTATAATATACTGGGTGCCTAACAAATTACCAAAATCGTCGAAGCACCGCATGCTCCAAACAGCAGAGGCTATTGCAATTCACCTCAAAACAACCGGTGTTCTGTGTCCAAAAGAAACAAGTCCAGCCCCTACTACTGCCCTGACCGGCCCTCAGTAGAGACTATAAACTCATGAATTCATAATATTATCTTTCCTAATTCTTCTGACATTCAGCTTATTTCATGTTGATGCTGTTCAGCTGTAATTTATCAATATTATTGATTTGATGTTATTTAAACAACATTCATGTCGTTCATAAGACTAATTCACTCATTCATTATAATTTGTATATATAATTGTAGAGCCTGATGATGAATTTATCGAAAAGAGTACTCTTTGTTCCGTGTCTGTTCTTTTGAAAATTTTAATGGGCATTTTTAATCAGTTGAAATGTTTTTACTTAAAGGTTATTTGAATTAGTTTCCCCTGAAGAAAAGCCTTTTTTGTCCTATGCTGAAGAACAAACATCTGGTCAGACAGAAAGGCAAAGTGACACAGACCTCTGGAAACGAACTAACCAACAACCTACCACCTAACAGATATGCAGAAAGAGATGGAGATGGATTGGACTAATATACAAATGAGACGGCTGAGTGAAATCGTGTACCAGGCCATCGCTTGAGTGGGGCACTAACGGGAAACGACGAGTTGGGAGTGATTCCGAGAGTGACATGGAGCAAAACCGTGTGTGTAGAGGAATGGAAGGCTTATAGGCAATCATCGCGCCAACTGAAGAAGACTGCAGACAACAAAATGAAATGCAAATATTCTGCTAAAGCATTATTATGTTCCACTTGGAGTCTAAGGGCATGATAATAATAATGACAACACTAGGCTTGAGGTGAAAAGATGCGCATGGTACTTTTGAATAAACCATTACTCACTACACTCATTTTTTAAAATTCCTTTATGTTCCCAGTAGAACATAGGGTTTCAAACTAGAAGGCTTGAAGTTTCGGTAACAGTGGTAGGGGATAGGGTTGCTAGCCTCATGCCCAATCTACCCTATTTATCAGTCTTGTTACTTGCTTAGCGAGGCTTAGAAGTGAGTCGGTCGGGGATCGAACCCTGAGCATTCTACCGCTGTGCTACCGGCGAACCATCGCACTCATACATATAATAAATAAGATAAAATCTTCTGGTGACTGACGTATGCACAGAGAAACCTTCAATTGGTAATTTAGACAGTTCCTTCGGAAACCGAAATTATTCAGATCACAATATATGATCGATCCACTTGATACCAAAAATAGTAGTCGAGAAATCAATCATATTTTCGTGAAACTATATACTACTGATTAATTGAAATGAGTAGTAGTGATATGCTACTCAACCAGGTACACCACTGATGAACCCGGCTACAGACGAGAGAAACTACCATCCAGTGTTTAGATCACTTCAGTCTAGCTAACAAGGGTAACAACAGAAGACAAGGGCCAGGCAACAGATCGTTTATTAAGGAAAATCAACACATATTTATAGATTTTAATGTACATTATTGTAGATTATTGTTAGTAGAAAATACAGTCTTTTGATTGGTTGTTTCTCACAGAAAGTAAACCTTGCATCTCTTTGTGGCTGTGTCAGATCATCCATATGCTAACTGTATCCGCCTACGCAAAGTCTTTCTTCTCATTTTCTCACCACCAATATTGGGGACATAAACATTGACGTCAATTACTGTCTACCAACTTTGGCTAGCAGCCAGCTCTCATCACACAAGTACTCCTGGTTAAGGCGAAGTACAAGAATAGAGTCCCAGGATTGTAAATGTTCCAATGACCTTGTGAATGTTCCAATGACCCTGAACGCATGCTAGTCATTGGTTGAGGAAGCTTACCATTATTCTAACGCGAATAAGTGTGCGTACTGGTAAGTGACACTCTGAATTAATTTTCTTCTAGGAACTTTCTTTGAAAAGTCGAAAATGTCTTTGATAAATATCTTGTTTCTGTCCAATTACTGGGTTTTAAAGTCCGGGGTGCGACCTACTGCGGCTAAAACAGCTAATACGTTGACGTCTACTGTGCAGTGGTTTCAATTTTGTCGAGATTTAGCCTCGTGGAAGATGAATAGTATTACTCAAGTGTTGGGAGGAGTGGGTGTAGTCGTCCATATCGATGAAACCGTTCTTATCAAGAAGAAGTACAATCGGGGGCGTGCCAAAGCGAATAACGTTTGGATTTTAGGAATTTATGACACCCAGATTCGCAAAGGGTTTATCGAGCTGATTCTAGATAGGAGTGCTGATACACTCCTCCCTGTTATTCAGCGTCTCGTCTTACTAGGCACCACCATTCACACAGATGAATGGGGAGGATACAACCGATTATCGCAACTGGGTTATATAATACATCATCGAGTCAACCATTCCGATGACTTCGTTGACCCCAGGACCGGTACTCATACCAATTCAATCGAAGGCTTCTGGGGAAGATTGAAAAATAGAATCAGAGCGATCAACGGATCTCAAAACGAAGTTGTTTTCAGTCACCTAGATGAATATATGTATAGAAATTGGTTCAATTTAAAAACTGAAACTCCTCTACAAAATTGGGAGATTTTGTATCTCAAATTAGAGAAAAATATCCTGTTTAATGTTTTTTTATTTCAATATACGTAAAATTTAATGCAAAAATCGGCATTTTTCCTGATTGGTCGACTCAAGGTCACTCGTGCGTTCGCATCCCTTGGGACTCTATTGTAGAACTTTGCCCTGGTTAAAATGAGTGGTATACGACTACTCATCTAAAATCAATCAGTAGTATGTGGTTTATATACTAGAAAATTCAAATAGACAGTGTTCTTTGCTAATAATTCTGTCTCAGCGATAGCTTTTTCTTGTAAAACATTCATCCAATCGCCAATAAACAGTTGTGTTATTAGTATTATTATTATTATTACTATTTCATTTGCCTTTGTTGAAATTTACACTTCAGCGTACATTTCAACGTAGACAACATAATCGAAAAACCTACATGGTTGGCGGCTTTTTACACTTTACAAAACTATTCTAAATATGGACACACAAATGCCAACAAATGTTCATCTCTCCATCTCTTTATCTCTCACACTCTTTGTGTATGTTTTATTCACAGACATGCACAGCACATAATCACTTCGCCTACATTCATGTTTCAATGTAGGTATTGGCTATTTATTCACAGTTCACACACTTTGGGAGTGATGTACACAGACATGTAGGATTGCACACATGGGCATAAATATTAATATTAATAATAATAATGATAATAACAAAAGTAATAAAGACTACTAATGTAGTGTGTATGGGGATACATTTTCATAAATCCCAAAGAATCATCAACATAAACAAAGAAATAAATGGTAGAATAATATTAATCACAACATAGCATAATTTTGTGAAACAAACAGTGTAAGTCTGTTAAAAAACAAAACAAAGACAGTTTTCGCGCCAATGTTTAAAATTCAAATCTATCGTACGCATATCATCACTTATTGAATTCATCTATTGTAAACAGAAACTACTAATAATGAATGGATGGATGGTAGTTTAATTTACCAGTAAAAAAAAAAAAAGAAAAATTGTGAAACTTGATTTCTCTTCATTCCTGTTCCTGTCAATTTCATCAATTTAGATTTTGAAGGAAGATTAATATAAAAACGGATAATTTGATATTTATTTTATTTTATTTCTTATATATATTTACACATGTGCAGTTATTTTTCAACTTTATTCTTACTATTTTAACTGAATAATAACAATAATAATAATATAACATGATATATTTTAAATGTTGCGCACAAACAACATGTTCAGAGGAATATTTAATTTGTATTTTGTTAATCTTATGCTCAATATTCAATGTTCAATCGCATAATGACAATAGTAATAATAATAATAATGAGATAAATAATAATTCATTAAACCAATCAATAAATATTGATTCGTCAGTTTTAAATCCAGAGTTAATTCGAATGAGAAAAGAAGCTGAAAGCTCACTGGACAATCATAATAATAATAACAATAATAACCATAACAATCGGATTGGTGACATTGAACATATTGAACATGATAGACTTGACACATTAACAGATCATTTAAACAATGCGAATAAAGGCAATACTGACAATAATGATATGAATAATATCAACGATGATGATTTATTAAAATCCTTATCAAATATGATTAGAATGTATCATAGATTTCCAAATACTGAGACAAATAATGAAAATAGTAATAATAACAATAATGAAAGAAGTGGGACAACATTTACATTTATTGAAATGATTGTTCAACGTACAGTGAATAAATATATGAATGTAATACGTACACGTTCTGACTGGTTAAAACGTTTGTTACAATTAGTGAAAGAAGAACGCGATATTCGATCAAGGTACAACTGTTATACAGATGCATGTATTTATAAAATACAACTATTCACTACTCAGTTAAAAGCTCATCTACTTAGGAATACAGCACATTTAGACGGGAATCATGCAGCTGATGAGCTACACTTGAAACGATTCCGAAGATCTTCATTCGAGGAATCCTTAACACCATCAGAGTCGTCACCAGCAGAGGGTGTAGCGCCGGCAGCAACTAAGCCATTTGATTTAAATGATTCAACAGTTGAAGTGTTACATGATGATCCAGGAATTCCAGACGTCTTGCTAATACATCCTAATGATCATGATGATGACGCTTTGAGGCTACCTAGTGAATTACACAAGTTGAATATTTTGAAGGAGCATAGCGAAAATGCTCATGAAAATGACGGTGATGTGGAGGATAATGCTGACAATAATCACTTTGACAGTTGGACGAATAATAATAATAATGATAGTCGACAGAAATCAATAAAATTTGATAATACGCATAAAATTGATGTAGCTAGATTTAGTCAAGATTTGGTTAATGGTGTTTTATCTAAACATACTAAAAGTCAAACAGTGACAGTGCCCACTGTGACTAAGATGCCTACGACTACTGCTACTCCTGATATGTTGAATTCGATTATGAGGAATGACAGCAGTATTGACAATATTTCACCATTGTCTGTGTCCACTCCACAACCAAATCTGTTCGCCCAGATGAGTGGAGAAGAGAATCCATTTTTACAGAATCATGAAGATGATGTTGACAGTGATCTAGAAGTAGTTGTCAGTCAACTTCATGATGCGGAATCTTCAAAGAATATTGCTGATAAAGTTCCGAGTATTTCAGCTGATCATGAACTAAAAGGAGATGAAGTCATCGGTACAGTAGCCACAGATGGGACAAACAATATCTCCTTATCACAGCCGTCTACATTGGGCGAATCAGAAGTACAAAAAGAAGAAAAAGGAGCGGTAGTAGACACGAATGGGGAGACATTACCACTTCCTTTGTTCGAATCCGCCGCCTACACAACGGATATACCAACCGCCTTCAGTGATGCCATGCCTACATCTGATCTGGTAGATGTTAAAGTTGAGGAACTACAGGAGAATACAACACCACCACAATCATCGTCGACTCTGCCAACATTCACTACTACTACAGCAGACATAAGACAAACAGATATCTACACACATTCAATGAAACCGTCATTAAATATTCGAGCTATCTCGTTGACAGTGGAAGAAACTCTGGTAATACCATTTGGATTGAACAAATTCAATGGACGACCATATGAGAATTGTACTGGACAGTATGAAACTTATTGTTATAATGCTATAAAATGTGTGTATATCAGTGTCCTGGAAACAGCTGCATGTTAGTAAGTGAACCATTTATTCAGTGATTTTTAATGTTATTATATTATTTCAGTAGTATAGATAGGTTTTGTGACCAAAAACTGTTAGGTTATTTAAGAGAAATCATTGAATGCCAGAGAGTACTGGGAATCTTCAATAGTGCGCACCCACAGTCTCATCTCAGGGATGGAACCAGGCCCTTCAGGTTACGCGGAGATCCCAACGACTATTCAGTCATAGGATTAAAAATCCATTGACCTGTGAATTTGCACTCCATTATGGATAAGATTTTATTTTCATAAATCACACAGTGTTACACAGTAATATTAACTGATGACGTTTCGAGCACAAATTATTGCCGCTCATAATCATATCAAGTCTACTCACACAACTTTTTCCTTCATTTATATATATGTTAAGGCAGGCTTAGTTAAGTGTTTAACAAACCGAGCAGTAGCTCTAAGTAGCACGAGAAAAGACCTAAATGATGAAATAAAACAGATAGAAGAGGCGTTGGTGTTAAATAACTATCCCATAAAATTCATTAGGAAGATCGAAAAAAGCCAAAAGAAAAATAAAAATAATTGTGAAACTAGTAATGATAACACAAATAAGAGAGAATATAAGTCATCTACTGTTATACCATATAAAGAGGGGACATCTGAGACCCTACATAGGATTCTAAATAAAGCAGGAATTAGGGTGGCATTTAAACCTACAAACTCACTCAGGGACAAGCTCTGTAGGCTAAAAAACCCTGTGGACCCAATTAAACAAAATAATATAATTTACAAAATACCTTGCAATGACTGTGAGGTCAACTATATAGGTCAAACTAGTAGATTGGGGGTAATCAGATTGTCGGAACATAAGAATTTAGCTAAGGTAAGAATGGTTGACCCCGAGAAGATAAGTAATTTAGAAAAAAGCTCAGCAATTGCACTACATGCAATAACACACAACCACACAATAGGGTGGGAGAGGGTTAAGATTCTAAGAAGTAATCTATGTAGGTGGAGAGAGAGATTGATTACTGAATCCTGGTTCATTGAATCTACACCCAACACATGCAACAGAAATGACTCAATGCAAATACCAGAAATATGGAAGATATTATTACCACCAGTCAAATCAGAAGAGGATAATAAATAATCTCAAAATTCTGTTTCAATTCAAGCAAATCACAACATTCTAACAAATTACTTATTATAACTATAAGAACATTCGTCTTATTTCCCATCTAATTGTATTTGATCAACAACACTCATATTGATTTTTATTCAAATATCTAGTCAATTCCACACATGTATATAAATGAAGGAAAAAGTTGTGTGAGTAACTTGATATGATTATGAGGCAATAATTTGTGCTCGAAACGTCATCAGTTAATATTACTGTGTAACACTGTGTGATTTATGAAAATAAAATCTTATCCATAATGGAGTTACACTCTACCACAGTGCCCAAGTTTTATACTTATATCAACTGTGAATTTGCATTTCTGTCAATTTATACGTGATGAGCAATTTCAAAGTAGGACGAAATAGGTGTCCAGTGCTCCCTGGTCTTCAGCTATTTTGTTAATAGTCTGTCGGTTGGTGACGGAATCTACGCTGAAGTTAATTTAACTCTTACTGCTCAGGAAGATACCTGAGCAAATGTTCCTGTTGACTTTTTATCTCTGGCTGTTCGATGTCATACTAGACAGCCTATTCAGGGTTGAATTTATTATTTATTGGTATTTTCGATGGAGAACTCAGTCTGATTGGTATATATCTATTTGAGTTGTAATCAACTAGTAAAGGTTTATTATTTATTTTTTATATCAGCCTTTAATACTGGGAATGTTTTTAAAACTTGAGGGCTGAAAAACACTGGATCGATAATATCATGAAGTTTATATTAGTCAACACCACAACCAAATATTAGACATATGACATAAATTACACTCTAGTGTCTAATCAATGCATCCACTACAATCCTGCAAAAGGTCAAAGTTTAATGCAAATACCTCAGTAGTAAGGCTTTCGACTACAACACTTAGTGGTGCAGATTTGAACTGCACAAACAGGTTTGGGGGGGGGGGGAAGGTTGGTTCTGTCAAGAGTGTAGATACACCTTGCTGACAAGTACTAACGAGCATAGAATCTCGACATAGGGTTTTCCACCAAGTGCCTTCAACTATCTGATACACAGAAGATCACTGTTTTCGATAATTTCATCTTCCGGTTCTATATACATATTTATTTTCAAAAGAATGGACACGGAACAAAGAGTACTCTTTTCGATAAATTCATCATCAGGTTCTACAATTATATATACATTATAATGAATGAATGAATTAGTCTTATGAACAACATTAATGTTGTTTAAATAACATCAAATCAATAATATTGATAGATTACAGCTGAACAGCATCAACATAAAATAAGCTGAATGTCAGAAGAATTAGGAAAGATAATAGTACAAATTCATGAGTTTATAGTCTCTACTGAAGGCCAAGGCAGTAGTAGCTAGCTGGACTTGTTTCTTTTGAACACAGAGCACTGGTTGTTTGAGGCGAATTGCAATAGCCTCTGCTGTTTGGAGCATGCGGTGCTTCGATGATTTTGGTAATTTGTTAGGCACCCGGTATATCATAGAGAAGGATTCTTCCACGCTGGCTGGCTGGCTTTGTGCCCGGTTTGCACCAGATGGTCTAATATCGAGCTGTTAATAGTTTTAACTACACCTTTACTCAGCCATAGTGGGATATGTTCTCGAGAGAGCACGAAAAATCAAGTTCCTAGAGCAACGGCCAATATAACTCGCTCCAGCACAAGTGCAGTTGAATTGATAGATACAATTTGAAGTGGCTAGCTAGTCTAGGTACTTCATCTTTCAGTCGAGGTAGCACCATCGGTCGTGTAGAGAATAATACGTGTAGTTCGCCAGCATTAAAAGTTCTTTGAACTGATTTTCTTAATTTCTTCGTAATTATCTCGCTTGGTATATATATATATATATATATATATATATGTGGAGAGGTTTATGCAGGTGTGCTGATTGTTATTCAGTATAATTTACTTTGGTATCTGACTGTCAAATTAGTTATGTAATCATGTTTGTTAACATATACGCATATTAATAAATGCGTATAACGTGGTCAGTGAGGTAGTTTGTGATTCTAAATTGATCTGTTTATTAAATATACCACACAATGAATGAAACAGTATACTTTACTGGATGACAAAGTTTCGAACATAATTAACGGTTCACAATAATATTAATTGTTATTGCACAACTTCGAAACTTGACTTTTATAATTCTCTTTATTCCTTCGTGTCTGTTGTAAGGATAGTAGAATTTTTCAGATACCCAAAACAGGTGTTGAATCATTCCTACTGCATATATTCTCAGTCGATTCGATAAATAGAGCTTCATTTATCAATCTCTCCAACAACCCTTGTTATATTAGATTCTGATACCGTTATCTTATCCCATCTTATTGTATGGTTGTGTGTAACTGCATGCTTAGCTATTTTCTAGATTTTTTGTTTTTACCTTATTAGTGTTAACTAATCTAGATTTTGCTACGTTTCTGTGCTCCACTAATCTAAATGATCTCATTCTCTCAATCTGGTCTATGTATCTGACTTCACAAACATTGAAGCGTATTAGATAAAGCATATTATTTTGTTTAATGGATTCTTCGGGATCCTTTAACCGACATAATTCGTTGCCATGTGAGTTTTTGTGCAAAGTTCGAGTACCAGTTTTATATTCCTGGTATTATTAAGAATTCTAGGTAAGGTTTCAGAGGTTCCTTCTTTATATGGGGGAGGATACTACTACTGATGTCTTAAGATATTCCCTATGAGAATGATTTAACACCTATGCACCCTCATATCTGGAAAATTCTACTACCCTTCCTACGACGAATGGGAAGGACAAACAGAATTGCACAAGTGATATGACAATGGAACGTCATCCAATAAATAATACTGATTTCCCACTACTCATATAATTAAGTAGTTTATATTATTTAAATAAAGCAAGAACAACACAGTGGTTTGTGCAGAATAATATGGTACCATCATTTATTTCGTCGGCTTCTCATCAGCTGCTTACAGCCTAAATAAATTGTGAGGTTTACGTACGGAAAAGTTCTAACATACTTGCAAATTTTACATGTTGTCAGTTGACAGGAAGTTCCACAATTAGTGAAAAGTGTTCAGAAAATTGTGCTTATATAGTTTTTACACAGGCAGTTCAAGTTTAAACAAAATAAATGTATGCATACAATGGTAAAGGAGTTACGTAATAAAGACGAGCGATGAGTAAGATGATGAGTAACTAATAAATTTGGTAACGATGTACTGAGTTCAAATCACGTCATAGAAATGAGACAAGCAATATTGCAGATTATAAAGAAAAGAGGGTTGAGGTTAAAGACAAAGATTACATAATCAGATTAGAGAATAAAGACATCCAGTTACTATGGCAAGGAAAGACTAATAACTGCTTCTTTCTGAACACATTATTCTGGTTTGAAGCGTTTGATAGAAATTGCTTCAGCAAACTTGAGGAGAATGGAGCTCCTTTGTCTATTGATAATTTTAAAGGATTTCTCGATTTCCACCTTATGACCCGTGTCGAGGAGATGCCTGGCGATGGTCACTGTTTAAAGCATTTGTTCCCTTTAGACGTAAGCTTTTTGGTACATGTTCACAAAATCGTAGATATGCCCTTCTTTCTATCCTTCCAATGTAACTGCTCCCGCAGATGCATGTAAATTTGTATATGCAGTTGGAGTTCGCATGGGAAGGATATCTATTGATTTTTGATTGCACCAAAGAGCAAGTTGTTTGATAGACGGGAACGAGCTTGGCTGCAGGATAGGCTATAGCTAGTGATGTACTTAGCCTTCTGTTGATCATCGCTGTAATGTTTTCACCTTTATAATCAAGCTGAAAGTAGATTGGCTTTTTTTCCACTGTGATTTGTTTCTCATTTGTGACTTCAGATCTTCCATACTTGTTGATGAACCTTTGAGGGTACCCATTGCTCTTCAATGTCTTTTCAAGTTTATATTATCATACAATTTTTATTTTATTAACTCATGGTAAGGTCATAAATAATGGGATCAACTGAAGGGTATACATGGGGAGACAGACAAACAGAGAGATACTCACCAAATGTATTGTATAGTGGTTGGGATATATATCACAATTTTTGGAAGATAATAATATTCAAAGAAGAGAGGTTCTCTTGAACAAATTTACTATCCAGCTGATTTTTTGAGAAACATTATCTTGCGAGGAAAGGTGTGAATACTTAAAATAATGATGTTGATATATATAAGTGGGGAATGCGATTCAAAATGTCTATGAATATAACCACAGTTAAATATTTTGTTTTTATTTTGATTACAACTTGATTCCACACCATATTTTTTGGTACAGGTATGGAATTTTCAGCATGTGATATCGGTAGCCCAAATTTTGCAGGCCGACCATAGATGATATCGGGTGTGCGTCGACAGGGGATCGAATCCTGGACCATGTGCATGATCGGCGAGAGTCATAACCGCCGTGCCACCGACGCACAGTGACAGAACAAACAATGTCGAACATACAATGTTAATAATAATAATAATATCAATAGTTGGTATGTAAGGATTAGATTTGTTTTTACGAGTTGATCACGGATTGATATCAATTAGGGAACCATTGAAAACCAGGGAGTACTGGACAGCTGCTGTTTCATCCTAGTTTGGGAATCATCAGCAGTATCCTTACAAACCAACTATTGAAATTTAATCTGATGCTTTCCAGTGACCTGCTATAGGACAGAGTTTCTTGGAGTTCTAGTGAGAAGTCGTGACCAGTGAGGTCCAGCCAGATGTCACGTGTGAGGATGGATGTCCTACCAACGACATTGGTTGGAGTCGTGCTAAATCACGAATTGGTAGAAGTTAGAATTCATGGGCTGGTCATTGAATCGGGTTCCAGTGGCCGAATGGTATACGAGCTTGCCTTGTAACCAGAAGGTTCTGGGTCCGAAACTTCGCTGTGGGTGCTTACTGCCGATGATTTCCAAACTAGGATGAAACAGCTGTCCAGTACTCCCTGGTTTTCAATGGTTCTCTAACTGATACCAATCCGTGATCAAGTCGTCAAAATAATAATAGCTTTATTGCAAATAAGGCATTCACATTGGTAATATTGTTCAATGAAAATATGAATATTTAATTAAATTAAGTGAAAATATTTAAAAAACAATATAATAATAAAAAATAAAAACAGGGCCTTTTACTTAGAGTTCCACAGTAAGTTGGTAATTTCCTGTCTTACACTTTTCTCACTGTATAAAATGTGTGCCAAATAAGGTATTGTAAACGTTTAGTACTTAGTCGTCTCAGCATGCAGTCTTCTATAGTTGCTTCTAGTTCTACCCGATCAGATGCAAGGAGAGGTTTGTGTGCGGAGAGGATGTTCAGAGTCTGACAAGAGATAATATTTACTAATTTCTTGTGGGAATCCAAGTGTCTGTCTACAACGGTATTAACGAGTTGGTTTAGCAACACCCCACTTGCCCTACTGACGCCTTTTAGTGCCCTTCGCAGTATTACAAAGTGTTTCTTAAGTATCCCGGGAGAAATATTAAGGGGGGGACAGTAAAGAAGTATAGGAAGAATACAAGAATTAACAAACGGTAACAGTAGAGACTGACTGACTGAATGATACCAGATCGTCTTAACTTCCTTACGTGGAATGTCAAACGAAATATCTTACTAGAAACTAACATGATGTGGGAAGACCAGGAAAAGTGATCAGAGGAAATACACAGTCCAAGGTATTTAACATTCGATTTGGTTTCAACTTCTGTGCCATCTATGATAGTGGAACCGTGCGAACTAACCAGTTCATGTAAGTCACACTTGAGTCTGAAAGTGAAATCAACCACCTGACATTTGGAGGGACTAAGCTTATTATTATATTATTGTTTCCTTTAATTCCTAGAGGAACATAGGGCTTCAGCCGTGCGTCTCCATTGAGTTCAGTTCTCTGCTACAGTCTTCACCTGGCTCCAAGTCTACTCACACGCTTTCATCTCCTCTTCACATGACCTCCTCCAAGTCACCCACCCTCGCACTGACGACCAACTCGCCGCTTCCCTTTCAGTTGGGTTCCACTCGAGCAATGGCTTGTCTAGTGATGTCACTTGATGCATTGTTTCCTCAGAGTATGGCCAGCCAATCCATCTCCATTTCTTCCTGCCTATTTGTTTCACAATCGGTTCCTGCTGGGTTGGTTCGCTCATTGCCAGAGATCCCTCTCTGTTGCTGATCTTTTCTGGCCGGCCATCTGATCTTGAGTATTGAGCGAAGACAACTGTTAATGAAGGTGTGTAGTTTGTTTGAGATGCCCTTTATGACGCGCAGTGCAATTCTCTGATCCATCCGTATAGTAGCACTGACTGACTTCACATTGGAGTTGAAAATCCGGATCTTATTTTCATGCTCAGTGCTGTTGACCTCCTCCACACAGACTTGAGAGTAGTGAAAGCTTGTCTTGCTTTTCCGATTCTTGCTTTGATATCCTCGTCAGTTCCGTCTTCCTGTAGTTGAAACGATGCTTCCCAGGAAGGTAGGTGGGTAGGTAAAGGAGGTTGTTTCTTTCAGGTTCCTTCCATTTATGCTGATTGTTGTCTGTTGTTGTTGTTGCTCAGGAATCTTCATCACCTCTGTTTTCTCTATGTTCACCTGAAGTCCTATCTTTTCTGGATGCTTTTTCTGCCAACTTGTTGCTTTTCGCTTGCATATCTTCCAGTTTGTGGGAAATCAGACATATATCATCGGCGAAGTCCAGATCCTCCATGACACTTTTTGTGTGAGTCCATTTTATGCCTGTTTCCTCATTGCCCGCCGCTGTTTGTCGCATTATCCAGTCTACTGCAATCAGGAAAATCATTGGCGATAGTAGGCAGCCAGCACTTGTCTTACTCCTGTCCTCACTTCGAAGGATTCCGTAAGTTTTCCGTTGTGGATTACTTGGCATGCAGCATTGTCGTACAGCTGTTGGATGAAATGTATAATGGTCAGTGGCACACCATAGTAGTGAAGTAGTTGCCAAATCACCTCTCGATCGACGCTGTCGAATAATAATAATAAGTTTTATTCTAATGCGTTACCAGTGGAACATAAGGCTTCAAACTAGGGCTTTAAAGTTTCGGTATCAGTGATTTTACTTTTTGCGGAGTGGGATTGCCAGTGTCACAAGGTCAACCTTCCTTCTTTCCCGGGCTTATTACCAGGTAAGTGAGGTATAGGAGTGCGTCGGCCCGGGGATCGAACCCCGGACCACGTGAGTGGCTGGGGTGGCGAACATTCCACAGCTATGCCACCGACGCACTGTTTATCCTAAATTAGTCTGTAAAATCTATATTAATATATTTATTTGCATATTCTATTTACGTATAAATAAACACACTCGCATATAAACATTCCATTTTAATAGTTGCAGTAGTAGTTTCGCTAAGCCATTTCTATCCATAGAATATATATGACCTTTACCAAGTTTTCAAATGTTTTATTTTTAGATTTTGTGCATATTTAGATACATGCAACATATAACTCGTCCTGGTTTATGTTCATGAAAAACACTAATAATTCTAGCAGTAGTTGAATTCATATATCCCCGCATGTAACCTTGAAAATTTGACAATGTCAAGTGACTTGATAGGTGTAAGTGTGTGTGTGAGTGAGTGAGTGAATTAAACAACTGGCCATATATGTGGATGCAACATTGTGTTTTGCGAGCTAATTACACCCTTTTGCTATCCTGAAATTAAATTAGGTTTCTTTTTTCTACACACATAAAAGAGAGAGAGAGGTGGTTCATTTATTTGGGAAATGACCTCTATTTTAAACGAAAATGTTATGCATATTTGATCGATAGTGTTTGTTTGTGTGTACACGCACACTTCATTCAATTCAAATAGTGTTACACATACACGCACACACAGCATCACCACACATCATCATTATGGTGTGTATTGGTTGGATTTATCAATTAAAAATTTGGCCTCTGTAATATTCATCATCACTACTTGATGTGAGTCATTTGTGTTCTGTATTTATTTGTATTTTGCGCTTCGAAATATGACCTTGAAAAAAATAGATCCACCAATCAAAAATAACTTCAGTCTTATGGGATACAGTAAACACGAAGAAAGAAATGTTAATTTGTAGACATATAAATCAAAAGGAATTCTCTGTCATGCATGGGCTGAAAACATTAAATAAAAATGGAATAAACGAATTTAGCAGTAAAATGATTAAACAATAAAAAAAACAATGATATTACACAGGCAAATATATAAGCGAAGAACAAGAATGGCTTTATAAGGAAAAAAGTGTCTAAAAGCGTGAAAAAAAAACATTAAACAAGGGGCCTAACTTTTGACATTCAAATCCCTATTCCTTATAATTTTTCTTGAAATTCACTCCAGTAACTACTATTTAGGCTTAGAAATTAGGCCTTTTTCTGGATGGAATTGATTCCCTTCTTTTTGAACAACATTCAAAACACAATGAATATTTAAGTAAATTTCTCCACTATAAAGGGTTTATTATCTATGTGAACTGTGACTGGCCACCTCAAGGTCATTTATGAGATCATTCTCTGAATGAGAGTATATAAGTTATCGCTTAAACAAATTTGCCTACCCTTCGCTTCCATCTCACTGATTTATATAAAAGCAGACGTAGTCAATTACAGTTTGAAATTTCTCAGGTAGTTAGGCCTCGGTGACTTTGTATAATGTACTTACAGGAATGCCTTAACCATATCATATATTATGTTTCACTGCTTTAAAGACGTTTTACTGGTTTTTGTCACACAGATGGAATATCTGTTGTGACCTTTTACTACTACTGGACCGACGTGAAGAATCTAGAAGACCTGGATTTCGCGCGTGGATGATTTATGTTTGATGTCACACAAAATCGAAGACTTACAAGCGAAAACCGACAAACTGGTCGAAGAAGCAGCCAGAGAAGACAGACGGACTCCAGGTGAACATAGACAAGACGGAGGTTATGAAAATAACCAACCAACAACAACAACAACAGCAGCAGCAACATCCAGCGTCAATCACCATCAACGGGAGGGATTTGAAAGAGGTTACTTCATTCACTCACTTATCTAGGGAGGGAGCATTGTCTCAACTACAGGCAGGTGGAACGGACGAGGATGTCAAATCGAGAATCGGGAAGGCGAGAAACACATTCATCAACCTGAAACCAATCTGGAAATCTTCGTCACTCAACCCAGCCAGCATCAACAACAAAATTCGGATTTTCAATACAAACGTCAAGTCAGTCAGTTCTTCTATACGGATGGATCAGAAACTTGGCCAGTGTGTCACATGGAATATTTCCAACAGCCTGTTGCAGACCTTTATCAACAACTAACTGTCTTCGCTGGCTCTATACTGAAGATCAGATGGCCGGAAAGAACAAGAACCAACAAGAAACAAACTATGGGAACAAACAAAACAAACAAGAACCAATCAATCGGCCAACAAATATGCAGGAGAAAGTGGAGATGGATTAGACACTCACTCGCTGAGGAGGCCACTCGCTGGGTGACATCGCGCGTCAGGCGAGTGCTCGAGTGTAACCCGAAAGGGCAGAGGTGAGTGGAACGTGCAATGGTGACATGGAGGAGGTCGTGTGAAGAGGAGCTAGAACAGTATGGACAAACATTGGTGCAGTTGATAAGTACAGCAGAAGAGAGAAGCAGGTGGAGACGTGTAGTTGAAGCCCTATGTTCCACTTGGAAGGCAAAGGAAGAATAATAAATAATAGTGTGAGAAAACACCATGAGATCACTTCTGTCCTCACCTGATTTTCTAAGATTACAGTAGCTCATTTAAGCTCTAAAAAATCTAAGAAATGACAGAAACAATTAGAGATGCAAGTGACTCAAACAGGCAATTTGTGATATGCACACAGTTCGAGGCGGGATTTCCTCACAATTCCCTTCGGAAAGCGAAATAATTTAGATCTCAGTATGTGATCTGCCTCATAATTATAAATAGCAATTATGAAAGCTAAGAAAGTTCAGATGTGTGACGCTTTATACCACTGATTGATGCATATCAGCCGTTGGACACCAGTCACATGAACCAGTAGTACTTGTTAGCTAGTTAGATCAAAGCGATTTAAACACCGGATAGAGTCTCATTTAAAGTCGAGCTCATCAATGGCTTAACCGAAATGGTTGAAAAACCACCGGATTTCTTTCTCTGGCTACCTCCGCGAAAACCAATACCAGTAGACATAAGTGATACCGAACTACTCATTTTAGTCAGTAGTATGGTAAATCACATTATTTCCTTAGCAGTGATCACTGCCATCTTATATCTACCATTGTCAAACAGATTGCATTTAATGATCTCAGCATTTTGGGATATCTGCCTGATGCATTCGTGCCTATTTTTGAAGCTAAATAGTAGGCTAGGAAGAGAGCGAAGATTGATTGTGAGCCTGGCACAGTGGTTAGAATTCTCGCCGACCATGCACATGATCGATCCGGGGTTCGATCACCTGCCGACGCACACCCAATATCATCTATGGTTGGCCTGCAAAATTTGGGCTACCGATATCACATACTGAAAATTTCACACTTTTACCAAAAATACTGTATGGTTTCAAGCTATAATAAAAAAAAATAAAGTCATTAAAACAACACTGCCACTGCTGAAACTTGAAGCCGGGAGGCAGTATGTTCCTCTCGAAATATCACGGATGAAATTAATAATAATAATAGACACTATGGTGAAACTCCACAGTCAATCTCTTAATTGATTAAAAATGCCCATATTGAGATCCTAAAAGAACTGATATTAAGATGTACCATGAATGTAAACTTCAAATTTGACGGCACGCTTTACAGGCAAGTGGACGGGGTGGCAATGGGCTCCCCATTGGGTCCCATTCTGGCTGATTTCTTTCTAAGTAAGCTAGAAAATGGACCTCTGAAAGACCTTATCAGTAAGCTCTCATTTTATTGCCGATATATGGATGATACGTTTATTCTTTGTGATAATAGTTCTGATGGGAGTATAATAATTACTGAATTCAATGAAATACATTCGGCTATGAAATTCACATGCCAAGAGGAATCCCAAGACAGAATTGTCTTCCTGGATGTCCTACTTACAAGAAAATCAGATGGTAGCATGAGAAGAAATTTGCATAGAAAAAGCACTTGGACAGGACAATATACACACTTTCACAGCTTCGTTTCTATCAATTACAAAAGAAATTTAGTGAAGACCCTTAGCCACAGAGTTAGAGCTATATGCTCGGAAGAAGTAATTGAAGATGAATTAAGCATTGTATATGATACTTTGGTGGAAAATAGCTATCCCGAAAAGTTTATCAAGAAACACATGAGAAAGAAAGCGGAAAAGGACTACTCACTATCCGTAAACAAGAAGCCTCTTTATATACGACTGCAATTCAAGGGTGATATACCAAGTGGAAAATTTACGAAGAAATTAAGAAGATCAGTTCAGTGAACTTTTAATGCTGGCGAATTTCACGTCTTATCCTCTACACAACCGATGGTGATTACTCGACTGAAAGATGAAGTACCTAGACTGACCAATTCAACTGAGCTTGTGGAGTGAGTTATATTGGCTGTTGCTCTACGAACTTGATTTCCCGTGCTCGAAAACATCTTCCACTATGGCTAAGTAAAGGTGTAGTGAAAACCATTAACAGTTCGATATTGGACCATCTGGTGCAAACCGGTCACAAAGACAGCCAGCCAGCGTAGAGGAATCCTTCTCTATCATCTACCGGGTGCCTAACAAATGACCAAAATCGTCGAAGCACCACATGCCATAAAAAACAGCAGAGGCTATTGCAATTCGCCTTGAACAACCAGTGCTCTGTGTTCAAAAGAAGCAAGTCCAGCCCCTACTACTGCCTTGGCCTTCAGTAGAGACTATAAACTCATGAATTTGTACTATCATCTTTACTAATTCTTCCGACATTCGGCTTATTTTATGTTTGAATAAGGCATTAAGAAGACAAATTTCGCGAGATGATATCATTTCGTAGTTTCTTTACAACCGCTTTACAACTAACATGGTTAACAGTAATAAAATAAAATAAAGTTCATGACAATTACTCAGTTAAATAAAACAAAAGTACATACTAATGACCAATCATATTTAGATAGGTCAAGTAGTCCAGGGTAGGCGAAGATTGAAGTCTATTGATTTTTGCACACACAGTTTAGGTTGTATGTGATTAATCCAAAGTGCTTTCATCACTTTCAACAACCTTGAATTAGAGTTATGTGAAATAATTGTGAAACAGTCATTAATATTGATTTTGTGACCTGACAATAAGTGTTGCAATGGATGATGCTGGATTTCTATTCAGATTAATCGCGGTGGGATTTCCTATATGATTTAGTAGCCATTTTGGAACATGTTCCTTTCGACGACATTGGAACATTCTGTTGGTTCTACATATATAGGTGTCACCGCAGCTGCAGGTGAACTTGTAGATACAGTTTGAAGTAGAGTCCATAGAATTTCGTCCTTTAATCGTAGGTACAGGGATCGGAAATGTTCGGCAAGTGAGAAAAATAGATGGGGCGGCGTAAAATGTGCGTTTGATGGCTGACCGAAGTCTTTGAGCTGTCAACTGCATAATCTGGTCACCCTAGAATGGTAGGTTAATAAAGATAGCTTTCTTTGGTACCGAAGCTGTCTTTTCGAGATGCGGTCTTTCTTTACTGTGACAAGTGATAAAGTTTTCCGGATATCCATTAGCTAATAAAACTGAATGTATATGTCGAAACTCATCCATCACTGTGTCACTCGTGCATATTTTTCGGGCCCTTGAGAACAAACATTTCACTAGGGAACGTTTATACTGGATAGGAACAAAACTGGTAAAATGAAGATATTGTCCACTCCATGTCTGTTTGCGAAAAATAGATATCTGAATCGTACCATTATCTCTCCTGGTCATTGTAATATCCAGGAAACCGAGTTTGTTATTCGATTCGCGTTCGGAAGTCACTCAGATATTTGGATGAATATGATTAAATAGAGTAATAAAGTTTTCAATAGATTTACTATTATTAGCAATAATGAGAGTACCATCTACATAACATTTATACAGCATAAATCCTCCAAGCATACCTTGCATTTGTCTTTCCAATTTTGACATGAAAATGTCTCCTAACAGGGGCCCAAGAGGGCTACCCATCGCAACACCATCGATTTGTTTGTATGCATTTTCTTGAAAGGTGAATCTTATATTTTCTGTACACATTAAGATGATGTCTCTGATGTAAGTTACAGGAATAGGCAAGTTTATTTCATTGCTTGTGATGTAATCGCAAAGGAAATCAACAGTTTCATTGAGGGGAACATTGGTGAATAAAGATTCTATGTCAATTGAACACATAACCTTATCCTTGATGTTCAAGGTGTCTAGCATATCTGTCAGATCAAATGAACTTTTTAAAGAATGATTTGATAATGAGTCTCTTACAGGCGTAAGGACTTCTGTAATCCATTTTGCGATTTTGTAGTATGGAGAACTCGACATGTCTAAGATGGGTCTCAGTGGGTTACCAGTTTTGTGGATCTTCGGAAGGCCATAAAGCTGGGGAATATGCGACCCAATTGCTTCAAGTTGTTCCAAAAGTTTTTCATCTATAAAACCATGCATCAGTAAAATCTGAAGCTGACGGTTGATCTGCTTTTATGTTGATGCTGTTCAGCTGTAATCTATCAATATTATTGATTTAATGTTATTTAAACAACATTAATGTCGTTCATAAGACTAATTCATTCATTCATTCATTATAATATATATATATATATATATAATTGAAGAGCCTGATGATGAATTTATCGAAAAGAGTACTCTTTGTTCCGTGTCCATTCTTTTCAAAATCTCTTAATTACCGAATAATGAATGCAGTCCAAAACTACAGTATCTCAACATGTTTTCTTTCATATAGTGAGGTATTTCTTTCATTGTTCAACTATTCTGTTTTTAATTTATCCACACTACTGTAGGCTAAATTATGTAGAATTTTTTACTTGGTTTCTTCACCTGCTAATTAAAAAAACAAATTTGAAAGCCATAAATAATTTGAATTCCTTTCTATAATTATCTCACCGTTTGATGTGAACACCAAAGGTCAAAACAGGCATAGACAAACGCCAACACACAAGTAGCCGCATGTACAGTCAAATTCACACACACACACTCACAGGCGCGCGCGGAGATTTATCATAATCAGTTCACTCATCTATACCACACTGTTGTAAACATCCGTGCACACATACAAACACACCTACAAACTCGTATTTCACCATCATCCTGTCAGATAAATGTCCAGTTCACCGCGTGTGTACAACAGTACTTTGTTGTATGTACGCATATGGAAAAATTTTGTACACAAATATAAAATACAGACATCTGTTTACTATTTATTATCATCATGAATTCCATATGTTTGTGATTTTCCTGACTATATCATCAAGCTTTTCATCTTGCTTTCGATGTGGACTGCACTGAAAGAACACACTACTTGAATATTTCCACGATTGTATAATCATCAGTTGTAAAAGATGGCAGAAGGAGATATATATACTGTTGTGGGATGTTTTAGGCTTTCTTTAAAAAAGCCCAACAAATTCATTCATCAAGACACTGATGTGAGCCATTTGTACCTACGTGTATGCATGTGTGTATGTTTGCGGTATAATCTATGTAATTGACTGCCTCTCTGACTGACTGACTCACTGATTGACTGATTGCCCTCATAATACTACAAATAGAACAGGTGATTTAACCTACATTATCGTTTCCTTTAATTCCTAGAGGAACATAGGGCTTCAACCAAATGTCTCCATTGCGTTCGGTTCTCTGCTACAGTCTTCACCTAGCTCCAAGTCTGCCCACACGCTTTCATCTCCTCTTCACATGACCTCCTCCAAGTCACCCACCCTCGCACTGACGACCAACTCGCCGCTTCCCTTTCGGGTTCCACTCGAGCAATGGCTTGTCTAGTGATGTCACTCACTTGATGGTTTGTTTCCTCAGAGTATGGCCAGCCAATCCATCTCCACTTCTTCCTGCCTATTTGTTTTAACCTACAAGAATAGAGAGAACCAAAAAAATGGAGACCATTATCTGGAATTCAGGAGACACGTTTCGTGAAATGCAGGACTCGTCACTGAATGTGACAGCATCCCATTTGAGTGATGGTATTCCCCCACTGACACCCCAAAATCAATGTAGTCATCGTTTCGAATGACCAAACATTATCCAATAGGCTAGCATGACAGCAGTGGCACAGCGGTTATGACGCTTGCTGACCATGCACATGGTTCGGGGTTCGATTCCCGGCCGACGCACAACTGATATCTATGGTCGGCCTGCAAAATTTGGGCTACCGATATCACATGCTGAAAATTCCATACCTCTACCAAAAAATACGGTGTGAAATCAGTCTGTAATCAAAAAATAAAAGAAAGCATTATCCAATAGGCTAATTTGACAGCGGAGTCACTTTTGGCACAATGGAGATGGATATCTTCTGTTATTGATTGCCTGAAATTATTTTGAGTCCCTTCCCGACTAATTTCGTGAACTTAGTCTCAAGACATCATTGAAGTGTATTCACATCGAGCAGATATGTGATGAATAGACATCAAGCCTCTTGAGTTAGTTAAAATCAATCAATGAGTGGTGTTTAAAATAAAGGAATAATCACGTACATACATGCACACAAACACACTTGGATGCGTTTGTCATACTCACCGTGTATACAGGAGTGAACAGAAATGATATTCTTCGTAAAAATTATATTTGTAAAATCTCAGCGAGATTGAAATGAGTAATTCCAACGTTTCGTTCGGCATTCTGGTCCGAACTTCTTCAGGGAAATTAATCGAAATTAACATAATATAGGTTTATATATAAAAAGGAACATCACTTGTTTCTAAAAACTTTGTCCAGTTATGAATGCATATCCTAAGTCCGTAGCTGTTGAGTCACCTGAAAACTCCAGCAGGTCGAATAAAGCAGCTCAATCTTCAGAAAAAAGACAAAGCAATAAGTCCGACAGGGTGCTTCTACTAAACTCTAATCCTAAACACCATAATTTTGAAAATACGTCTAATCATAAAATTCTAGATACTAACAGTTTGAACGGACGTGAAGGCGTGATGTTAGCTGATGCATAAATAACAATGGATATGTATCACTAATTATTAATACTTGGTCAAAATTCTCGACTGTCCATATCTTCTTATGGAAACGTTAAGAAATGTTTTACAACTGTCTACCCACACACACATACACACTCTGTTTAAAGTGTTTAACAAAGGTAGACCAATATTTGTAAGTCCGAGGTCAAATTTTGATCACAGCTCATAAAATTTTGTTTATTATACTTGTTAATACTTTTTGAATGACTCATGATTGGACAAAGTTTTTAAACACAAGTGATGTTCCTTTTATATATAAACCTCTGTTATGTTAATTTTGATTAATTTCCCTCAAGAAGTTCGGACCAGATTGCCGAACGAAACATTGGAATTACTCATTTCAATCTCGCTGAGATTTTACAAATATAATTTTTTTAGGAATGTCTACTTCTCACTCGGCGCCCAAATATTTTAGAACTATTCTGTCAAATCTTGACGACAGTTCATTTGAGAAATGATATTAATTTAAACAGTCATGTTCACCTGAGCATCCTATAGACAGATCGTCTCGCTGCCACATCATATATGCGTTTTACGAACATGATTTTTTTTAAATGACAAAGAGTCCTTGTTTTATTTCATATATTATTAACGATATACTACTCGGTGTTGTGTTATGTTATGTTGTCTGATGAATAACTTGTGTGATTACCACTGTCTTGTCATAGGCATGCTATGCAATCCTTCACCTAATACTGGTGAAAGTCGTGCCCGAAGCGGCTAGTTGGGCAGTGTCATTGTGAAAGGTATTATCGACATCAGTACTAAGTAATTTGTTGCCAGAATAGGCAGTAAGTCTTGGAATCCGTTTTGGGGTGGTTATCTCACCACAGTGAGTTTTGTGCAGACATCGGCACATGCTCCCACTAAATACAGGAGATGTATGAATAGGTTTTGTGGGGTTATTTCGCTTGCTAAATGTAGTCTGAAGCCGATGTTCAGGGGATTTTCCATAACTTTCATTTGATAGAACATTCAAAGGGGTTGGCTGGCTGACGATGGGTTTGCCTAGTAGATGAGCGGAATAACACCAATTTCCTCGCTGTGTGGTTTGCCTAGAAGTAGTGGTTGGATATAATTAGCTTTCCACTCACTCTTATTTTGTATTCTATAGTGAACTCCGTCTCAAACATACTTAGCTACCAAAGTTATTAACATTGGCTTACTTTTTTGTACTTTACTGTATTCCTTCTTTTGTGTATCTACTGGTTCCGACTATATTAGCACTATGAGTATTACCAAATTTTCCTGTCATTAACCATCATGTAATTATTAGTTGTGTGGTTGTTTTTGTTCGGCAATATTAAACTGACAATCATTGGTTGTGAATGCCATTATCACCATCTTAAAATTTTGTATTATGCAGGATTACTCACACCACCACTACAAACACTACATTAGACCTGACAATAAAAACAAAACAACAACCCTGAAATGTTATTTTATGAGTGTTTAGTGTTGTTTCAACCTAAATTTACTGATCATCTTGGCGATAAACATTCTTAAATATCATTTCATAACTTCTTGTATGACTACAGCTTTACTGTCACCATGCATAAACATATCATTGCCTTCACTACCCAATACTGAGTTATTATTATATGATGTTTCTTTTCCTTTCTACTTCTTGGTATTTTTTAGTATTTAAAAAAAAATTATTTTGCGTTTTTCCTGTTTTATTTGCAGTTGGTGTCTTTAAATTTGTTTTTTTGAAATACTCCTTTTAAATGTCTGATAAAATTAGATGCAAATATTGTAGATATGTGCTGAAAATTTCACACTGTACCACTATTACTGTTTCTGGAATAAAGCAAATTATTATTATTACTTAAAAAAAGTTTGGCCTACCTCTAGGAGCTTGGTCCATCATAATTGAATTTCTCGTAGAATGATGGCTTAGAGGTGCTTCCAACTCTATCATATCAGAGGGATTTCGCGCTCTGGGTTCTGAATTTAATTTATTTACTCCGGTGACGCCTTTTTATGTTTATAAGAAGACAGTGGAGAAAATGGCAATGGAAAATTCCTATTTGAAATATAGAATCGCACAAAATGTCAGTTGTCTATCTATAGGAAAAGTGGTATATCTGTAAATAATGAATCAAATTGGATTCTGGATTGATGTAAATTAGAAAACCATTTTCAAAGTCATGGAGTACTGGACAACTATTTCATTCTGGTTTGGGACTCGAGCAGTATACCTAATCATGACCCCGTACTAGGAGCCAAACCCAGGACCTTCAAGTTACAAGACGACCTTGGGTGATCATTCAGCCTTGTGTGACAGAATCCCCGTTGGCTCATCAATAGCGCGACTACCAACTCTGTTCAGCATCCCCTGGTTTTCAATGGTTCTCTAACTGCAGTCAGTACATGACCAGTTCTCTGAATTTGTTCTCAAGATTAGTAAAAGTGTTACCTGTGTCTTCACTTTTATTCACTATGATAAAACTAGAACATCTGTCTGGTCTGAGAATAACAATACTCATGCTATTCTGTAATTCTTTTACGGTATGAAGTATTCAGTAGCTTCGATATATTTGTCTTCATTAACCCATCATTACAGAAACGATGACTAACATCAACTGTCTTGGATATCAGCCAATCTAGATAAAAATAATAATTTGCTTTATTCCAAAAACAGTACTAATGGTACAGCAAGGAATTTTCAGCATTCAGTACAATGTTGCATCTTACTTACTCAAAAACGACAAAAAATAAAAAATAAACATTACATAATAATGATAACAAAACGTTTTTATAGCAGCTATTTAGCAAATTACTGTATGTAATACGGAGAAAAATATGCATAAAGTATACAGTTGTAGTAATAATAGTAATAACAACTAAAATAAAAATAGCCAAGTTATAATTAAACGATAGAAAGGGTGACACCATAAACTTACTGAAAGATGAACGATGAAAGGGTCGACTCACTATGCTAATTACATAGTAACTTATACGTTTCACGTCTAACAGAGTCTTCATCACATAAAATACGGGCTAAATACGGTATTGTAGAATTTTTGTACTTAGTGGTTCGAGCATTTAACTTTTTATATTGACTTCTCGTCCTACCTGATGAGATACAAGGGGATAGTTGTGAATAAAGGGGGTGCAGGGGGTCCGACAGTACGGCCTTCGCCCATTTTGTACAGGAATTTACGTGTCTCTCGACTATAGTATTGGCGAGCTCACGCAGTGGCGAACCACAAGCCCTACTCACAGCATTTAATACCCTTCGTAATATGATATAGTCTTTTATGAGAGCAATAGAGTACAATAGGTAAAATACAGAAGTTTAAAAATTGTAGAACTAAATGTTGGTTGATACCTGATTGTCTTAACTTTTTAATGTAGAAGGTAAGACGAAACATTTTCTTAGAGATTGATAAGACGTGGGATGACCATGAAAGGTCAGAGGAAAGAACTAATCCAAGGTATTTAATGCTTGACTTGGTTTCAATTTCAGTGCCATCTATGCTACAGGCATCATGGGAACTAACTAGTTCATGTATGTCACGTCGATGCTTGAAAGTAAAGTTAACTGCCTGACATTTGGAAGGATTTAACATAAGACCATTTGACTTAGACCACTTGCTGATGTCTAACAGAAAGCTATTAAGTTTGGAGCAGTCAGACTCGGAAGTGATAGGCAGTGATACAGTCAGATCATCAGCATATTTGACAAAGTTGGTTTCGTTTAAATGAGGCAGGTCGTGTAGGAAGAAAGAAAAAAGAAAAGGAGAGAGGACGGCACCTTGAGGAACACCGGCTTTTGTAAGCGATGCAGAAGATTTGCCATTATATATAGTATACTGCATTCTATCAGAAAAATAAGATGATGCACACTCAAGAGAACAATAGACTTCACTTGATCGTGCGTGCTTCTAGTTTGTGCAGAACTGCTTTTAAGGTACACGAAACTTGTATCTAAGTTAACTTAAGGGTTGTTTCTGTAGTGTCGATAGTGATGAAGGATGTAGATTAACAACATCACCTTGGATAAATATGAGAAGAACAAGGCTTGATAGTTATCGGCAAGTGATTTGACCAGCTTGTCATATATATTGACTTTTATTCTAACGCCTAATTTAACATTTAGACTCAGTTTTTGATCTTCCGTACGCTTTTAACTTCTATGTAAATTTGTATGTGACCAGCACATAAGTGAATGTGTGTGTATGTGATTATTGCTCCCTGTTGAATATTCTCTTTGATGAAAATCTAAAACAGGAACTGATACATATAAAAGAAGCCTTGAAACTTAATAATAACCCGGATAAATTAGTCAGGAAATATGTAACGAAATGTAAAAGTAAAATAAATAATGATAGTAGCGATATTGATGATAACAATAATAATGAATAATAGTATAATAATAATATTAATGACGACACCAACAATAAGGAATCTAAATCATCAGTAGTAATTCCATACAGGGAAGGAACCTCAGAAACCTTACGCAGAATTCTCAACAAGGCAGGAATAAAAGTGGCTGGCATTCAAACCAACCACAAACTCAATTAGAAACAAGCTTTGTCGGTTAAAGGATCAATCCTGTGGAGCCTTTAAAGCAGAACAGTTTAGTTTATCTAATACCCTGCCTGCAATGATTGTCAGGTCAAATACATAGGTCAAACTAGTAGAACGGGGACAGCCAGTCAGACTAGCTGAGCAGAAAAACCTAATAAAATCTAGATTAGTTGACCCGAAATCGATAAGAAATCTAGAGAATAGTTCAACTAGCTATAGCACTACATGCAGTTACACACAACCACACAATAGGATGGGATAAGATAAGATGACAGGTTGAAAATCTAATGCGATAGCAGGGTGGAGGAAGAGATTGATAACAGAAGCTTTGTCTGTCGAATCAACTGAAGAGACTACGTGTAATAGGAATGATTCAACACCTGTTCCAGACGGATATCTGGAAAATTCTACTGCCCCAACGACGACAAATAGGAGAGAACAAAGAAAACTATAAACCTGAAGTTTCGAAGTCGTGTGATTACAATTGATATGATTATGAACAATAAATTTTGTTCGAAACTGTGTCATCCAGTAAATAATACTGTTTCACTGTGTGATATACCTAATAAACAAACTAATATGGAATTACTTACTACCACAGTGCGCAAGTTTTACACATATGTTAATATTCTCTTTGGTTGATTTCACATGAACGAAATACTCAATGCCTGTTGGCATATCTGCTCGAAGTAAGCCAACTCTAATGATGTCTTGAGATTGGGCTAACGAAGTTAATCGGCAAGGAGCTCGAAATGATTTCAAACAATCAATAACAGAAAATATGCATCCATTACGACGCTAAAGTTTTAAGTTTAAGATTTTTTAAAGCTTGATTCCACATAGTATTTTGGTACAAGTATAGAATTTTCAGCATGCAATGTTGGTAGCCCAAATTTAGCAGACCGGCCATTGATATCAGTTGTGAGTCGGCAGGGAATCGAACCCTGGACGATGTGCATGGTCGGCGAGCGTCTTAACCGCTGTGCCACCGCTTTACATATTAGCCTATTGGATAATGCTTCAGCATTCGAAACGATGACTACATTGATTTTCGGGTGTCAGTGGGGAATACCATCACTCAAGGGGATGCTGTCACATTCAGTGACGAGCCCCGAATTGTGTGAGACATGTCTCCTGAATTACAAAAAGTAATAATAATAACAGCTTTATTCCAAACAGTATTTGTGGTACAGGTATGGAATTTTCAGCGTGCATTACAATATTGCATCTAATTGCCTCATAAATTTTTTTAAGATTTTAAAAATCAAAAAGCAACAACCAAAAAAGAAAGAACAGCGTTGCGTTTACATTTTTAAACAATGCACCACAGGATATGAAATATAAAATTAGTGTTTAATAGAAGATGTGAACAAAAGTATAATAGTAACACATAAAGGAAAACAATAACTAATGGGCACTATTTGTTGGAGTGCCACAGTAAGTTGATCGTATCATACCTAACGGATTTCTCATCACATAACAGCTGTGCCAGATAAGGTATTGTGGAGTTTTTGTACTTGATAGTCCTAGCATATAGCCTCCTATAGCTACTTCTAGTTGTACCAGATGAAATGCAAGGAGACAGCTGCGTATAGAGAGGATGCTCGGGGTCTGACAATATAGAATTCGCTAGTTTCTTACATGACATTATATGTCTATCCACAATAGTATTAACCAGTTGGTTTAACGACATCCCATTTCCCCTACTAACAGCTTTTAGTGCCTTTCTCAGCAAAGCGAAATCTTTCTTAAGTAGTCCAGGAAAGATTAGTGGGGAGCAGTAAAGAGGGATGGGTAGAATACAAGAATTGACACATTGAGAAAGCAAAGACTGCTTTATACCAGACTGCCTTAATTTCCTAACGTAGAACGTTAAGCGAAACCTCTTTCTAGTAACTAGCAAGATGTGAGAGGACCAGGAAAGATCGGAGGAAATATTCAGTCCAAGGTACTTGACATTAGATATAGTTTCAACCTCTATGCCGTCAATGATAGTGGGGCCATGTGAGCTGGCTAGTTGTTGTAGGTCACGTTTTCGTCTGAAAGTGAAGTAGACTACCTGACATTTAAACGGACTTAGCTTAAGACCGTTTGAAGAGGACCACTGACTAATTTCCGAGAGAAAGTAATTTAATTTGGAACAGTCTGACTGAGAGTTGACAGGCATGGAGACAGAGAGGTCATCAGCATACTTGACAAAATTTGCTACGTCAGAATGGGGTAAGTCATGTAAGAAAAAGGAAAACAGAAAAGGAGAAAGAACAGCACCTTCAGGAACACCAGCTAAAGTAGGTGAGGTAGTGGAGGACTTTCCATTGTAGACGGTGGTCTCCAGTTTTTGGTTTACTCTATTCTTGTAGGTTAAAACACCTGTTCTATTTGTAGTATTATGAGGGCAGTCAATCAGTCAGTGAGTCAGTCAATTACATAGATTATACCACAAACAAGCACATGCACACACGTAGGTACATACGTTTCACATCAATGTCTTGATGGATGAATTTGTTAGGCTTTTTTAATTAAAGCCCAAAACGTCCCACAACAATATATATCTCCTTCTGCCATGTTTTACAACTGATGATTATACAATCTAGATAAAGCAATAAGAAGACGTAATTTGTCTGAATCGTGTAATGTATTTGCGAAACACATTTCGAACAATCTGATCACACACGGACTTGTCATAGGAATATACATGAAATTAATAAAGAGGTAAGAGGTGAGAAAATAGACACTTAGGTCAAGTTTAAAGGAAATATTCAAGGTCAAAATAACAATGGAGATCGTTAAACCAAATAACAGAGGTAATAGTAATCTGTTATGGTGTCAAAACAAAATTTACCAAGAAGGAAGGTTTAGTGTGATGACGCATAAAGGTGGCTTAAACTTTCTAATTGCTAGGGCTTCCACAAACTTTAGGATACGCCCCAAACACGTTTTATAGATAGGTTTAAAATATCTGTTAACGTCAATTTTATGTCCTGTTTCTATAATATGTTTTGCAATAGAGGAGCTAGGTCTCCTGTTCTCACCATTATTGGGTTCTGAAGATTCCATTTGTTTCTGGAGCCATTTAGCAATATGCTCTGAAGCCAGCCCTTACTTCCAGAGATCGATGAGTCCTCCCTATGTATGTGTGTCCACACGTACATTCAAATTGGTAAATACAGTGGGATGTGACGTCATTTTTCTCATGTTCGAAGGGCTTAGATAGATATATTGGCCTTACATTCTCTATTATTATGATATTGGCTGCATAAAAAGTCTTTTTGACAGCAGTGTTCAGTCTTTGTCTAGTTATCAAGCTGCTTTGATGCCCCATATAGGGTAGCTTGAGAGCATATTGCTAAATGGCTCCAGAAACAAATTGAATCTTCAGAACCCATTAATGATGAGAACAGGAGACCTAGCTCCTCTATTGCAAAACATATTATAGAAACAGGACATAAAATTGACGTTAACAGATATTTTAAACCTATCTATAAAACGTGTTTGGGGCGTATCCTAAAATTAGAAAGTTTAAGCCACCTTTATGCGTTCAAAAGCAATTCGTCATCACATTAAACCTTCCTTGGTAAATTTTGTTTTGACACCATAACAGATTACTATTACCTCTGTTATTTGGTTTAACGATCTCCATTGTTATTTTGACCTTGAATATGTCCTTTAAACTTGACCTAAGTGGTCTATTTTCTCACCTCTTACCTATTTATTAATTTCATGTATATTCCTATGACAAGTCCGTGTGTGATGGATCAGGTTGTTCGAAATGTGTTTCGCAAATACATTACACGATTCAGACAAATTACGTCTTCTTACTGCTTTATCTAAATTCATAAAGGGAACTAATTGTTTTAGATTATACAATCATCGAAATATTCAAGTGTAGTTTCCTCTTTCAATGTAGTCTACATCGAAAGCAATGTGAAAAGCTTTTTTAATAATAATAATAATAATAATAATAATAATTTGCTTTATTCCAAAACAGTACTTGTGATACAGAATGGAATTCTCAGCATTTTTACTACAGTATTGCATCCAATTAGTACATTATCAATAAATAGAATTCTACATAGATTGAGGAAACCAACAGTTCATTATTACAACAATACATTGGCATGTCAATAGCAAAGGTAAAGCTGAAACAGTGTTTGAAGGTGTTAGAAAAATGGGAGCTCTCTTATTAACAGGCGTAAGCGAGAGAAAGAGACAAAGCAGCACATAACGGAAAAAAGAGGAAAAAGAGAGAAAAGGAAAAGAAAGAAAGAAAATGTTGTACACATTGATGATGTGGGTTGGAAAGACGAGATTCAGTTGTACTACTGACTATTTAAAGAATTATAGGTGTCACGCCTAATGCTTTCTTTATCACACAGAACACGAGCTAAGTAGGGTATGGTTGAGTTTTTGTACATGCTGGTGTGAGCATATAGTTTTCTATATAGGCTTCTGGTTTTACCTGATGACATGCAAGGGGAGAGTTGAGAGTGAAGAGGGTGGTGTGAATTAGATGAAATGGATTTGGCCCATTTTTCACATGAGTCCATGTGCCTGTCAACCAGAGTATTAGCAAGCTGGCTAAGTGGCACGTTGCTTACCCTGCTGACAACATTTAACATCCTACGTAATATGTTATAGTCTTTCTTCAGTAACCCAGGAAAAACTAAGGAGGAGGGGAACAATAGAGAATAATAGGCAGGATGCGGGAGTTAACGAATTGTAGGAGTAAGGGTTGGGTTATACCAGAATGTTTTAACTTCTTGATGTAGAAGGTAAGACGGAATATTTTCTTAGAAATTGCTAAGATATGAGACGATCAGGAGAGATCAGCAGATAGAATGACGCCTAGGTATTTAATTCCCGATTTAGTTTCTATTTCACTGCCGTCTATGTTGCATACCTCATAAGAGCCAAACAGTTTGTTTAGGTCGGATTTATGCCTAAAGGTGAAATTGACCGTTTGGTATTTGGAGGGGTTTAGGGTAAGACCGTTTCCTTTGGACCACTGGCTAATTTCTGATAAAAAAGCCATTAAGTTTAGAGCAGTCACTTTGACATTTGATAGGCAAAGATACAGACAGATCGTCAGCGTATTTGACAAAATTAATGTCATTTGAAGATGGTAAGTCATGTAGAAAGAAAGAAAAGAGAAGTGGGGAGAGTACAGCACCTTGGGGGACACCGGCTTCAGTGAGTACAGCAGAGGATGATTTACCTTTGTATACAGTGTACTGCATTCTGTTAGAGAAGTAGGAATGCAACCAGTTAGTGACCCAAGACTCAGTTTTCGTCAAAGAGAGCTTATTTAGCAGGAGACATCTAGGAACAGAGTCGAAAGCAGAAGTGAAGTCAAGAAACGTGCTTGATGAAAGAGGAAGAGAAATCATAAACACATGGAATTCATTATGAAAATAACAATAATAATAATAATAGTAGTAAATAAGTGTTCATATTCCTCTTCTGTAGAAATAAAATTCTGTGTATATACACTTGTAGAGTAGCAGTGTGCACACGTAGGGAATTGATAAGATGGTGAAAGAGCACACCCACGCACACGCACACACCTATGTGTGTGTATGTATTTATGGTACAACTTTGATGTAGGCAAATACACTGATTATGATAAATTTGTGTGTTTATTTTTGAATTCGTGTGTCCATTTGGCTGTTTGTCTATAGTTTTCGTGAACTTTGATGATGTGCACATCAAAAGATGATGATAATTATAGAAAGGAATTCAAATTATTTGTGGCTTTCGACTTTTTTTAATTAGGGAGTGAAGTAAGTAAGCAGATAATCCTATAAATAGATACCCTCCTCTCGGCTGCACGATCTGAATAAACACGGGAGGGGGGTGGAAACACGTGAAAGACGAGGGAAATATTTTTAGTTACAGGATTTCATCATGAGCTGAAATTGGTTAGAGAACCATTGGAAAACCTGGGAGTACTAGATAGCTGTTTCGCCCTAGTTTGGGACTCTTTATCAGTAAGCACTCACCACAGGGGTTCCAACCCAGGACCTTCTGGTTACAAGGCGAGGTCGTATACCATTAAGCCACTGGGACCCGATCCAATGACCCATGAATTCTAATTTCTGCCAAATCACGATATAGCGCAACCGCTAGCCAATGTCTTCAGCGAGTATTTGTCCTCACCTGGACCTGCTGCAGAAGTTGTAATTCATGGACCATTGGATCGGGTCCCAGTGGCTTAATGGTATACGACCTCGCCTTGTAACCAGAAGGTCCTGGGTGCGTACTGCTGAAGAGTCCCAAACTAGGGCGAAACAGCTGCCCAGTACTCCCAGGTTTTCCAGTGATTCTGTAACCAATGTCAGCTCATGGTGAAATCCTGTAACCAATCAACCAAATCCCTACAAACCAATACTTGAGATATTTTTAGTCGTTTGGAGGCAATCCGGAGGAAACCTTAAAGCTATGCTCATGCCTACCTGCACTTGTCAGAAAGGCATATCTGCAATCTTTAAAGAACTGACGTCTGTTTTGTGATTCGAACCCGCTGTTGCACACGGAGATATTTCCACATTACTTACTGTCTAATACTCAGTCGAAGTCTCTATGACATTAATACAGTAGGCCACTCACCAGCCCCAGTAGCTTAGTGGCAATATCTCTGAATGTAGTACTGCGTGACTTAGGTTCGAATCTCATAATAGACATGAGTTCCATTGATTTGATGATATTAGGTGGTTAGAGGCAATAGATAGGAAGCTTTGATTACACTTAGGTTGCGTGCTAGTTGGCAATCACCTGTCAGTCAGCAAGGCGTATCTGCTATCTTGAAGGAACGCATGTCCCTTCTGAGATTCGAACCAGTGTCAACCAGTGCTGCAGTCAGAGACGTTACCACTGAGCTGTTCAGGCTAGCGATTGACCTCCTGTAGGACTGTACTGGATACTTTGATTGGACACTAGCGACTAGTGTGATTTGTCTAGTCCTTCGTTTGGTGCAGACTGAATCCTATCTATCAGGTTTTCAATGTGGCCACCATCCTAGATAGCTCGCCATCATGGTGCACATTGATTTGATGATATGTCTTGCTGACGAGCGCCAGCTAGCACGAAACCTAGGTGCGAGGCTTGCTATCGATTGCCACCAACCATATAATATCATCAAATCAATGTACACCATGATGGCGAGCTATCTAAGATGGTGGCCACATTGCAAATACCTGACTGATAGAATTCAGTCTGCACTGAACGAAGGACTAGATACATCACACTAGTTACTAATATATTCTTTTTCTGCAATGGATCAATAAACAGATATATGTTAGAGAACCATTGGAAAACCTGGGAGTAGTGGAAAGCTGTTTCGTCCTAGTTTGGAACTCTTCATCAGTACGCACTCACCATCAGGGTTCGAACCCAGGACCTTCTGGTTACAAGGCTAACGAGCTCGTAGACCACTAAACCACTGGGACCCGATCCAATGGCCCATGAATTCTAACTTCTGCCAATTCACGACATAGTGAGACCGCTAGCCAATGTCTTCGGTGAGTATTTGTCCTCACACCCGACCTACTGCACCCTACTGGCCATGACTTCCCACTAGAACCCCTACCTACCTGAAAGGGCAAGTCGCCAGTGAAAATAAGCATAAGCTTGACTTTTGTAGACAACAAAGGTTTTCTGAAATAAAAAGTCATACAGAATGGCTTTTGCTGTCAGTGTGTTCTCAGAGGTGGTATTGTAACAACAGAAGACATGAGCCAGGCAACAGAACGTTTATTACGGAAAATCAACACATATTTATAGATTTTGACGTACATTATTGTAGGTTAGTAGAAAATACAGTCTGTTGATTGGTTGTTTCTCACACAAAGTTAACCTTGCATCTCTTGTGGCTGTGTCACTTCTGTATCCGCCTGTCCATCTTGACCTTGACCTCAATTACTGTCAACCAATTTGGCTAGCAACCATTTCTCACCACATTATGTTTATTTGACAAACTTTCATAGTCCTTCCGTACAACATATTCAAAGTTAACTTCAGAATGAAGTAAGATTGAAGAAGTTTCCATGAATGAAATGACCGTGTTTCCTGTTGATCTTGACTGTGATTGATTGTCCCAGAAGTTTTCTTAGCATTACTGAACATTTTGTTCACCTGACATTTGACGTTTTCAACGTGTGACTTATTCTTGAGTGGTTAATAAGTTCGATTTAATACCATAAAGACGTGTGAATATTTCCGTAGAGTAGACATTTATTTCTTTCATAGAGAATTCTACAAGTCGATTTGTTTTTCAAGTTAACGGTAAAGATATTCTCTAGAAGAACAGAAGAAGCTTCGCATTTAAACCATTCAACTTAGACTAATATGACCTGAGCTGTAAACATTCTCCAATATTTTACATTCAAAATGGAAAAATATTTTGAGATGCTTTCAGTAATAGACCTTAGATTGATAAAACATTTAGAGTAAAGTGATAAAGTTAGGTCAGCGTATGAGCTTCCGACTATTTATGCATTCAAATCGTTGGGATATATGTGTTACACATTCCCAAACAATTTATTACTTTCGAAACTCTTATTGGATTATCAACAGGCTAGCCTAATTGTCAATGGTTTGATTCCTAGTGGGCACTGCTGATGACTGTCAGACTAGGGCGAAACAGCTGTCCAGCATTTCTTCGTTTCCACTGATCTCAGATTGGATGTTGCGTCATAATGAGGTCTACATTTAAATGTTCTCTGTTCTATCATATTCGTATCTGATGGATATACACGTATTCTGTGTAAGCTCACATTTCTCTTGATTGCTGTTTAGACGTGTGACGTGTTGACTTCAACGCTTCTCCACAAAGTTCTGTCCTGATGTGTATCAGTTTATTTATTTCTTCTGTTATCCCTTATCTGAAATTATTATTATTGTTTCCTTTTTTCCTTTCCTTCTTTTGTCTTCTCTGGTACTCCTCTTTACACTTTTGTTCAGTGTCTTGTAGTTTGCATTCAAATCCTGTTTTTGTTGCTCGTCACTGCACTGTATAATCTTTTGTTTCACCATCCTTCTCTCTTCTATCAGTCTCCAAGTGTCCGTAGTGAGCCACTGTTTGTCCTGTCTCTTCTTTCTGCCTAGAACTTCCATGTAGGTTTGACTCCACACTGTCTTCAAGTTGTTCCAGTGCTTTTCGACGCTGACCTCTTCGTCGGTGTTGATTTGTGTCTCGGCTTTGTCTTTTATGCTTGCAGCGAAGATGTCCTTTGTGTCCTGGTCCTTCAGTTTTGAGTGTTGAACTTGGCTTGTGGTCTATCTGCAGCTCCTGTTTCTCTGAAAGCTTTTAATTTGATTTGGATTGTCCCTTGTACGAGATAGTGGTCTGAGCCAATGTCTGCTCCTCTTCTTACTTTTGTGTCCAGCAGGCTGCGTCTCCACTTTCTTGAGATTGAGATAAAGTCAATTTGGTTTTTGGTTCGCCCATCTGGTGACACCCATGTAGCCTTGTGAATATCCTTGTGTTTGTATACGCTGCCACCAATCACTAGTTCATTGAAGGCACAGAAGTCGGCGAAGAGTTCTCCGTTTTCATTCATTTCTCAAAGAGCTTCTCTACCCATGATGAGTTCTCTTCCTGTATTGTCTGGTCCCAGTTTGGCGTTCATGTCTCCCATTAGTATTTTAATGTCACCGACTGGAGTATTGTCCATTGTTGCCTGTAGTTGTCTGTAGAATTCTTCTTTCTTCTCGAGATCTGCGTTGTTGGTGGGTGCATAGCATTGTATAACTGACACTTTCCTTCCTTTGGAGTTGAGTCTGGCGGTCATTATCCTGGGCGAGATCGCCTCCCATTGCAACAGGACAATGGGAGAAATTATGACGTTTTGTTATTCTATAGATTATAAAGTCTTTAATATATTCTTTCATTGATTTTTTTTGTTTTTTTAAATCCATCCTGTTACAGCTGCAGAACTGGTTATACTGGTGTACGTTGTGATATGTTCAATTTACCGCAAACATTGGATATATTGAAATCATTTCGAGAAGAAAGTATTGATATTAGTTCACTTCAACAACCCACCGCTTATATTCTACACAATGTGATTGAAGCAACAGCGTAAGTATGCTCATAATAAATTGGTTTTTTTATAGTCATTTGTTTAAAAATAATTAAATGGAGGATTTCATCATGAGCTGACATCAGTTAGAGAACCACTGGAAAACCTGGGAGTACTGGACAACTGTTTCGTCCTAGTTTAGGACTCTTCATCAATACGCACCCACCGGGATTCAAACAAAGGACCTTCTGTTTACAAGACGAGCTAGCCCATAGACCATTCAGCAGCCACTGGAACCCGATCCAATGGCCCTTGAATTCTAACTTCTGCCAATTCACGACATAGCGCGACCATTTCGCAATGTCTTCTTCGATGAGTTACTGCCTCATCTTCAACCTGCTGTACCCTACTGGTCATGGCTCCCCACCAGAACCCCAGGTTAACTGCCTGAATAGGAATCGGGTCCCAGTGGCTCAATGGTCTACGAGGTAGCTCGTCTTGTAACCAGAAGGTTCTGGGTTTGAATCGCGGTGGGTGTGTACTGCTGAAGAGTCCCATACTAGGACGAAATAGCTTTCCAGTGTTCCTATGTTATCCAGTGGTTCTCTAATCAATGTCAGCTCATGATGAAGTCCTCCATTCAATCAAACAAAATCCCTACAAAACCAATACTTAAAAATAACTACACTAATTAGTGTGGGCAGGGCCATAAGTAATTGCGAATCAAACTTGCCACACTTTCGTTTCAGTATACTTGTATAGGTATAATGGAGGCGGTCAATTGCTACTTGAATTTCCTCAGGTAATTAGTTGATTTTACATGGAGTGAGAGGAATGCTATAATCATATAAGGTCTTATACTTGGCTATTTCAAAGGTGTAACATCACCTTTTTTTAAAAAAGTTGGAATATCTGCTGTGGCGTTTGCTACACTATACACGAAATACCTCGGGACAGCTTTTTGTTTTCCTTCACGTTCCCCAGTGGAACATAGGGCTTCAAGCTAGAGGCTTGAAGTTTCTGCAGCAGTGGGGATTATTTTTACAGGATGGGAATGCTAGCCTCATGCCCAACCTTTCCACTTCACCAGCACTATTTCTGGCTTAGCGAGGTAAAGGAGTGCGTCGGTGGCCGGGGATCAAACCCCGGACCATGTGCATGGTCGGCGAGCGTCCTAACCGCTATGCCACCGACGCACGTAACAGCTTTAATCCTTACCTGTAATTTGTGGTTGAATATTTTCCAATGCTAAAGATTACTACTTTAATTCTAAAGCTAGTAGTATTTGCAGTATGATGAATAAATTCCTATAGATTTAGGGTTAATTTTATATTGTCATGTGGTTGTGTTCACCGGGCTGTCTGATGGTTTAACTGTAAGGCTTTCATTATCCCCCTAGACAACAACGCTCCAGCGCAAGCTTCAATACAAAAATACAATAACCACTGTGCGTCGGTGGCACAGTGGTTGGGACTCTCGCCGACCATGCACATGGTCCGGGGTTCGATCCCCTGCTGACGCACACCTGATATCTATGGTCGGCCTGCAAAATTTGGGCTACCGATATCACATGCTGAAAATTCCATACCTGTACCAAAAAATACGGTGTGGAATCAAGCTGTAATCAAAAGAAATTCTCCATCAATTATATAATTGTATTTCCATGACAAAATTTGTTGTGGTTATTTGTTAAATCGTATTCGTATTGATCGTTTATAATGACTTAGATTTTGTTTACTTTCCTGTCATATGGCTTATTCGTTATACACTGATACTTCTGGTCTATAATAATGTGTCAGTTAGTCGCTGAGTAGCTGCAGTAACAGGCTTATAGGAGTTCCCTGGTATTTTTGATGTTTCCACAGTTTAAAATTTCTACATTTAATAGTGTGAAATATTCCCGTATTATGAATTAAAAGTCAATCTGAACGATGAATATTCTTTTCAATAATTTCTCCTCTTCAGGTTCTTACAATTATAAAATATAATATTTGTTGTCATTACGTTAATGGCCAGTTATGCGATGGATACACTTTTATGTAGAAGTACAGAATAGTTACGAAGTGTCAAAATATATAGTCGTATTTGTGTGTGACAAACGTGCTAGGCTGAATTGAATTACGAAATATTGTGAAATAGGAGACAGTGGTGTTGATTAGTCATAATAGATTCGATTAGGCAGGTTCGTCTGCGGATTCAAGAATGTTTACCAGCTTCGTTCAGCAGGGGGGAAATTAAATGTATAAAAAGCTCGATTCTGTCACGTTTGGTCGATACTGGATATCGTATTGACGCCAATACAGCCTTGAGGGTCATATACTGAACTCTGAGATCGTTATCACCTAAAGTTCGCTTACGTCTCCTACACATAGCTGAAGCTGTTGCAATAAGACCGACTAAAACGGAACTTTGTATCCAAAAAGAACACGTCCAGACGCTGTTCCTACCGTGGCTGAAAATGGATTAATGTTGCTTCTTTTTGCCTAGAGTGCCTGTTCCCCTTATTATTCTTGGTTTTTTGCTTTGCTTATTATTAAAATCATTATTATTCGGTACAATTTGTACCCTTCATTCGAACATTCTCTCAATACTATCAAAATTTCAAATCTTTAAATATTCCCATTTATAATATTAGAACAAGACATATAAGCGAACAATATTGTTTTCAATTAGATCTTCTTCAGGCTTTACTCTAATTTACATAGATTTATATATAAAATTTTAACCAATGACGGTGATTTTGGGAATCAAATAATAATCTTAATAGTCTTAATAATAATAATAATAATATGGTAAATGTTATGAACATAGTTAATAACGATGATTATAATGATAACAAAATATTGATAATAAGGTTTATGCAGGTGATAAGAATAACAAAGATAGTATATGTATATAAGTGTCTAAATAAATTGGGTCATATCTTAAAAAGGTGAAGTGGAACGATAATCAGAGTTTAAATAAATATTATAAAAGTACAAAGGAGGTGGAAAATAAGAAAGGGTGGGAGGGTTTTGAATACAGTTCACCTAGGCCAAGGGAGAGACAAAGGTAGAACAAACTTCTTTTGTATGCAAAGACTAGGATTGTTCTCTCGAATTCCCATAGCTTCGGCTAAGTGTAAAAGACGGTTTCTGATTCCATTCGAAAGACTCGATGGAATACGATAGATAACTTTGAAAGCACTATTTTTGTCAACTTGGTGACCGCTATCAATCAAATGAGCCAAAATAGAACTTCGTATGGATTTTATTTGACCTTTTCCGAACCATGAAGGAAGATGCTCATTAATGCGTTTGTTCAGCTGTCTAGTTGTTCGCCCTATATAGCTTTCTCCACAGGAGCAACTAAATTTATAAATACACATCGAAGTGGCACAACTAGGTAGCTTATCTTTCACTTGAGCAATCAAAATTGGTCGGCTGGAAAATGACAAACAAAGGGTGGCGGCAGTATAAGTCCGTTTTATCGCTCTCGATAATCTCAGATGTAAGATTTCATTAGCCACGTCCCCCTTAAATTGAAGTTTCATGAACAGTTCTTTCTTTTTAACTGTTGTCAGTTTTTCTTTGTTGTACCTGGTATTCATGTGTCTCCTAACAAATCTACTATCAAAATTTCCATTTATACTATCTGGACTTATTATTAGTGATAATATCTCTTTTCTCATTGCATGCTTCCACTTGTTCCATTTCACATATTCGTTATTTCATTATGAACCCCTCATTGCAGTCTTACTATCTCCTGTTTAACACAAACCACTTTGTGCTAGCCACTCACCTGACACCCCTTTAATAACCTTGAACTGACTTGTCAATTTCCCTACCCCACACTCTACAAATCTATTATGACTAATCACCACCATTCTCTTCCATTTCACCGAAATATTTTGTAATCGAATTCAGCCTAGCACGTTTACCACACAAATACAACTATTTATTTTGACACCCCATAACTAATCTGTTATTCTATCTTAAGGAAAAATGTATCCGCCGCATAACTGGCCATTATTGTAAAGACAATAAATATTATATTTTATCATTGTAAGAACCTGGAGAGAAATTATTGGAAAGAATATTCTTCGTTCAGATTCCTTCCTACATTTCCTCAGTCATATTGGTGTCCATAGCTGTCTACATGCATTGATATGAAAGAATATATGTATTGTTTTTTTCTGACATCTAGTTTGTGTTCTTGAACTCGGATTTAAAGAAGACTCCTACTTTGTATTTATCCCTGATGAATAATATTGGATGGGTGCTAGTTTTAAGTATTAGTTGGAAGACCATCACTGACTGAGGATTGCAGGTACATCTACCCAATCAGTCCTATATGAGACTGATCTGAATTCCTGTGTTCTGCTTAGAAGTCAAGGAATCGAAAAAAAGTTGTGTGATCTTAGAAAATTGAATCAACTTTATTTAGCTCAACAGTAAGTGACTGGACAGAGGATACTGCTTACTTTCTGTCACTTAGGTTGATCACATGGACAGCACGGTTCAATAATGCTAAATAGTTGGAGGCAACATATGACTTTAACAGTACATCTCCACTTCATCTTGTTTTCCGCAGTCCTCCTTGCCTGGCTCTCAGTTCCACTTAACATGACCTCTTCTATGTCACACTCAGAACCATGCCCAACTCGTCTTTTCCTATTAGGATTCCGGTCAAGTGATGGTCTAATGCGCGACATCACCTAGCCGTCTCCCCAGTGTGTGCTCTATTTCCTTCCGCATACTTGTTGGGTAACAAGTTCTTGGTTGGTTCATCACCAGAGTTCCTTGTTGGTAACCCTTCCTGGCCAGCCACCCCGTCTTCAGTATAGAGCGAAGGCGTCGGTGGCACAGTGGTTAGGACTCTCGCTGACCATGCACATGGTCCGGGGTTAGATCCCCGGCCACCGACGCACTCGTTTTACCTCACTAGGCCAGTAATGAGACTGGTAAAGAGGAAGAGTTGGGCATGAGGCTAGCAATCCCATCCTGTAAAAAAATAATCTCCACTGCAACAGAAACTTCAAGCCTCTATCTAGAAGCCCTATGTTCCACTGGGAACGTGAAGGAATAAAAAGAAAACACCACATTACCAATAGCAGTGCAATTTTAAGTAGTCACTTATGAGTTCAGGTCTCACTTGGGATGCCAAAAACGCTGAAACTTTTTATTAAATACAGGCTAATATCAACCATTTATCAGCTCAAAAAAGCAAAAACAAAATTCTTCAAGAAAGAATTAGAAATGCATCCAACCAAGTAGGTAGGTAGGTAGATAGGTGATTTAACTTGGTGTATTATATTGCTTTTATTTTGAATGACCTTCCAGGCATCTACGATAATAACATTTTTATGGCTTTATTAAAAATCTAAAATATTTAGCTAAATTATCAATAATACAGAAGAACAAAATTCTGATTTATTGAATATTGAACAAAGGTATGCTTGTTTAAATTAATTAATTCATTAATTAATTAGCTAATACATAAGGGTTAGACAACAATAAGGATTCCAATCAGTAAGCAATTATGTAAGTACGTGTTAGGCATTTTAGGAATTTATTTATAAATGTATACCATTGCACTATTAATAAATATTACAATATTAAATAACCTGTAAAATTATTATTTTAAATTTTTGGTTAGAGAGGTGAATGTCTACATTATCAAATTGTGGAACGTTTTGTAGCTCTCTGAGCTTTTCTAATCATTTTCGGAATTGTATTTGATGTCAAACCATGCATGTGGTCTGGAGCTCGATCCTTAGTCGACTCACTCCTTCACCTCGCTGGTGAAGAGGGAACGTTGAGCATGAGGCCAGCAACCACATCCCGTTAAAAAAATAAGTAATACTTCTACCGAAACTTCGAGCCTCTAGTTTGAAGGTGCCCTATGTTCCACTGGGAACGTAAAGGAATAAAAAAAAATTTGATATCAACTTTAGTGTGACTTTACGTGGAAGAGAGTATTTTTCGTCTTGTTTTTCTTCGAAAAGGTGTTCAAAACAGTTTTTGAATCTCAACGTTTAATAAAATTACCAGAATATAACTGAATTTGTCATAGTAATTAGGAATGTCCAAGTGTTGGTTTGTAGGGATTTGGTTGGTTACAGGATTTTCATCATGAGCTGACATTAGTTAGAGAACCATTGGAAGACCTGGGAGTACTGGACAGCTGTTTCGTCCTAGTTTGGGACTCTTCATCAGTACACACCCACCACTGGGGTTCCAACCCAGGACCTTCTGGTTAGAAGGCGAGCTCGTATACCATTTAGCCACTGGGACCCGATCCAATGGCCAGATCATGAATTCTAACTTCTGCCAACTCACGACATAGCGCGACCCCCAGCCAATGTCTTCGGCGAGTATTTGTCCTCACACCCGACTTGCTGCACCCTTCTGGTCACGACTTCTCACTAGAACCCCAGGTAACTACCTACCTGAATAGGGCAAGTCGCTAGTGAGCATCTCATTGATATTCAAGTGTTCATTCGTTCATTTGATGTACAAGTTTCACCGTACTACTTAGTTTTCAATGATTCTCGAAGTGATTCTGGTTTGTGATGAAGTCTGCCCCGACAATCATCTACTTTCCAAGTACTGATTTTGAGGGGATTTTGTTTGATTGGATGGAGGAATTCCTCATGAAAGAAATGGTCACGCTATGTCGTGAATTGGCAGAAGTTAGAATTCATGGACCACTGGATCAGGTCCCAGTAGCTCAGTGGTCTAAGAGCTAGCTCGTCTTGTAACCAGAAGGTCCTTGGCTCGACCCCTGGCGGTGGGTGCGTACTGATGAAGAGTCCCAAACTAGGACGAAACAGTTTTCCAGTACTCTCAGGTTTTCCAGTGATTCTTTTACTGATGTCAGCCCATGATGAAATACTCCATCCAATTATCTAATTCCAACATTATCAAACAACTAGATATTGGCCCATTGGTCACACTGGTGACTAAATTCTAGATGTAACTTATCAAGTTCCAGTGAGAAACCTTGAGATAATTAGTTCTAGTACGTCAGTTGAATGAGAGGACAAATACTCACAGATGACGTTAAATGATGGGTATCACTATGTCATGAGTTTAAGGCAGTCAATAAAGCTTATAACCAGTTAATCTCGGCTTTAATGTCAGGTCACTGAGAACTACCAGTCGGAGAACATGTAGGTGGCCTATACTTGATTAGGCACTAGATAAAGACCATAATCATCTGACTGGTTCTGATGTCAGTAAACCGGAATCTACCAAGCAGAGGAGACGTTAATATTACCTATTGGGACGTAAATATCACGCTGACAGTCATGGACACGCCACTTAAACGTTCTCTGGCTGTTAGTTCTCAGTAGGCTGACATTAGGGGCCGAAAACGGCTGGTTATGGTTTTTATCCAATGCTCATGTACTGAGCAGTTGACTGTGTTCTAAGATAAATAACTTCAATGATTTAAAAAAATAATTTAAGCAGCGAGTCAGACTGAATCATTATAAAATTAATTAAGATAATCCAGGTTGTGTTAGATGGTTGGAGGCAGTCGGCAGGAAGCCTTGTACCCAGGTTTTGTACTTGTCGGCAAAATGTATCTGGAGATACGTGAGTCCGAATAGCCTAACAGGTAAGATCTCCGCATGTGGAACTGGGTTACCCAGGTTCGAATCTCACAAAGGATATAAATTCCTTCGAAATGGTAGATTTAGCTTTCTGATGAGTGTCAGAAAGCACGAAGCCTAGGTCCTAGTGTAACAACAGAAGACAAGGGTCAGGCAACAGATCATTTATTAAGGAAATCAACGCATATTTATATATTTCATGTACATTACTATGGATATTTAAACAAACAAACACAGTCTTCCGATTGGTTGTTTCTCATGTAAAGTTAATCTTTCATCTATTTGTGACTGTTTCTTGAATGTCAAATCCTCTATATGTTAACTGCATCCGCCTACGCAAAGTCTGTTTTGAATCAATCTTTGTTCACATTTTCTCACGACAAATCTTGGGAACGTAAATACTGACGTAGATTACTGTCTACCGATTTGGCTAGTAGACAGATCTCACCACACTAGGCTTCCACCAGATTGCCTTCAACTATGCAATAACAACAACTCATGGTGCGGTGTGATGGTGAGGTACTTAGTTACGTGAAGACACTGCAAACTTGACTGAAACGATTCTGTCTGTCCCAAACTAAGGACTACACGGATGACAGGAATTACTACCTAGTATCCATTAAATAATTTTGTAAACGTCTTGCTATGTAATAATAATAGCTCTATTCTGTATAGTATTTATGTAATGTACAGAATTCTCTCGGGTTCCGAGTGGAACATAGGGTTTCAACAACATATCTCTACTTCGTTCTATTTGCTGTTGTCCCTTTCAGCCGGATCCACGATTTCCCATAAGCTCTGATCTTCTCCTTGTAAAATCTTCTCTGTGTTACCCTCGGACCCAACTCGACTCGTTGTTTCTCATTGGGTTTCAATTCGAGCGACGGCCTGGCACGCAGTGTCATTTGACGGTCTCCTCAACGTATGCCCGATCCATCTCCATTTTATCCAACATATATGTTAAGGGATCGGTTCTTGGTCAATTTGTTCCCATAGTTTCTGGCTGATAATTCTTTCTGGTCATTTGATCTTCAATAAAGAGCAAAGGCAGCTGTTGATAAAAGTCTGTAGTGCCCCGTTGGAAGTGCTTTTCGTGACACGTGTGCCATGTTTCTGACTCATATAGGAGGGCTTACTGACTTCACATTTGAGTTGCGAATCCGAATCATGTTCCTTATACTGAGTGCAGAAGATTTTCACACTGGTTTCAGATTGACAAAAGGTGTACCTTGCCTTTCCGAATATGGTTGGCGTTGACATCTTCATCCGTTTCGCCTGTGGTTGAAACGATGCCTCCTAGATAAGTGAAGGAAGTGACCTCTGTTAAATCTCCCCGCCTTGATGATGGTTGGTACAGTTTGTTATTGCTGTTGGTACGTGGATATCCGCATCACCTCCGTTTTCCCTATATTAACCCAATTGTGGTGGACTGGATTATGCGTCGTCAGAGAGTGGGAAACGAGAAGACAGGGATATCCTGGACCGACGTGAAGAACCTAGAAGACCTGGATTTCGCGCGTGGATGATTTATGTTTGATGTCACACAAAATGGAAGACTTACAAACGAAAACCGACAAACTGGTCGAAAAGGAGGAGCAGCAAAGACAGGACTCCAGGTGAACATAGACAAGACGGAGGTTATGAAAATAACCGACCAACAACAACAACAACAACACAACAACAGCAGTAAAATCCAGCGCCAATCACCATCAACGGGAGGGATTTGAAAGAGGTTACTTCATTCACTCACTTATTTAGGGAGCATCGTCTCAACTACAGGCAGGTAGAACGGACGAGGATGTCAAATCGAGAATCGGGCGGGGGAGAAACACATTCATCAACCTGAAACCAATCTGGAAATCTTTGTCACTCAACTCAACATCAACAACAAAATTCGGATTTTCAATACAAATGTCAAGTCAGTCAGTCTTCTATACGGATGGATCAGAAACTTGGTGGGTCACAAAGAATATTTCCAACAGCCTGTTACAGACTTTTATCAACAGCTGTCCTCGCTCTATACTGGAGATCAGATGGCCGATCAGATCAGATCACCAACAGGAAACTATGGGAACAAACAAGACAAAGAAAAACCAATTGCTGAACCAACATGCAGGAGAAAGTGGAGATGGATTGGACACTCACTGGCTGAGGAGGCCACTCGCTGGGTGACATCGCGCGTCAGGCCAACGCTCGAGTGGAACCAGAAAAGGAAGCGGTGAGTGGGACGTCAGTGCAAGGGTGACATGGAGTAGATCGTGTGAAGATGAGTTGAAACAGTATGGACTAACATGGATGCAAGTGCAAAGTACATCCGAAGACAGAAGCAAGTGGAGACGTGTAGTTGAAGCCCTATGTTCCACTAGGAACCCAAGGGAACAATAATAATAACCTGAAGTCTTGTCTTCTCTGGCCGCTTTTTCAGAAAGTTTGTTCATTGTCACCTGTAAGTCTTCCACTTCTCGACACTAGACATATATCGTCTGAGAAATCTAGACATTCTAGAGTCTTCTTGTCGGTGTTTCAGCGTATTTCTGAGTCCTCGCCCCCAACAGTCTGACGTATAATCCAGTCCACCACAATTAAGAATATCATCGGTCGTAATAAGCAGCCCTGTTTTCCTCCTGTTTTCACTCCAAAGGCCTCGCTCATTTTTCCGTTGTGGATCACCTGACAAACAGCATTGTAATGTAGCTCCTGAATAAGGTTGATAAAGACTTAAGCACTGCACGCCAGAGTGTTGAGGAAGTTTCCAAATGACTTCTCGGGGTAGGGTCGCTAGTCCCATGCCCAGCCCTCCCTATTTACTCAGGCTTGGAACAGGCTAGAAAACCAGCGAGCTCTAGTAAGCTAGGTGAGGTTCATTGAACTGTATTTTCTCTTCGTCCAGTATCATCAAATCAAAAATATTAGTTGACAGTAGATCGTGTGATACAATGCAGTGTATTTCCACATTAGTTTGTTTATTAGATATATCACACAGTCAGTGAAACAGTATTATTTACTGGATGACACAGTTTCGAACAAAATTTATTGTTCATAATCATATCAATTGTAATCACACGACTACGAAACTTGAGTTTTATAGTTTTCTTTGTCTTCTCCTATTTGTCGTCGTGGGCGTGGTAGTAGAATTTTCCAGATATCGGGGACATGTGATGAATCATTCCTACTACACGTAGTCTCTTCAGTTGATTCGATAGACAGAGCTTCTGTTATCAATCTCTTCCTCCACCCTGTGACATTGGATTTTAAAACTGTCATCCTATCCCGTCCTATTGTATGGTTGTGTGTAACTGCATGTAGGGCTATAGCTGAACTATTCTCTAGATTTCTTGGCTTATTTGGATTAACCAATGTAGATTTTGCTAAGTTTTTATGTTCAGCTAGTCTGACTGCCCCTGTTCTACTAGTCTGACCTATGTATTTGACCTGACAATCATTGGAGGCAGGGTATTAGATAAACTAAATTGTTTTGTTTTAAATGCTCCACAGGATCCTTTAACCGATAAAGTTTGTTTCTAATTGAGTTTGTGGTTGGTTTGAATGCCGTTTTTATTCCTGCCTTGTTAAGAATTCTGCGTAAGGCTTCCGAGGTTCCTTCCTTGTATGGAATTACTACTGATGATTTAGATTCCTTATAATTGGTGTCGTCATATGGAATTACTTACTACCACAGTGCCCAAGTTTTACAGATATATTAATAATGCAGTGTAACCTGAAGTGCAAATTGATCCATTATGATATTCCTTTTTAGTCTCCTTTGTGAAATGGACAATATTTGGTTGAAAGTCAACTATAAAATGTCGAAGCGTACATTTTGAAATCCACAGACAATTCCAAAAGAGTTTCACTCACGCTTTTTCTCAATTTGAGTAGAAAATTTTCGAATCATCATGAGAGTAAACAATACTGCAATGGGATAAGACAAGGGATTTAGTGATGGCATGGTTATTTGTATTTTGATATAAGCACATAGGGGAAATTATGTACAACTTACATTAAAGTCGTCTTTTGCACAGATCTCCCGTGTGCCCTTCGTATTGCGATAATTTATCTTCTTTTTTGTGCCTCCCATGACTTTTTCCAACAATATCTGTTCGTTTCTACTCTTTGGCGCCAAATCCACCTCTCCACTATTTGATATTTTTGTACCGACGAACCTTTCTTCATATACTACTGATGGACCTTGTCAGTAGAACATGATACAATAGAACTAGAGGTCATATCGTAATAGATTAAGACAAACTGAAAATGAGAAAAAATGCAGCGCAATGGTGGGGTTTCCGGTAACCCAAGTTCTAAGCAGACTGCCACATAGCCTCTTCATCAGAATTTAAAAAATATCGTGATTTGATTCTCTGAACCCATAATGGAATTATTTCATGCTATCAAAAATATTTCAAGTTTATACTTTGCCTACTCATAAGTAGCATAAATAACCTCACAAAATTTATTGTTGTTCGTTCGTTTTATTTTTTTTCAGACGATATACAGTAAATGCTGTATTAGAAGAAAGCTTATTATCAACATGGGAAGATGATACACCCTTCTAAAATTACTTTTTAAATAAAAATACAATGAAGAGAAAATCATATACTTTTTATACACATGTACTTATGTATGAAGAATAAAAGTATAGCACAAATAATTGTAGATATAATGTATTGCATTTATTATTACTATTATTATTATTCCCACTTAGATATTAATTTCCCCGTTTCCTTCACGGCCCACCTTATTAAATGAAGTCTTATTAAGTATTTTATTTCCCATTTTATAACTCTCATGCATATTTGTCAACAAATAGTATTATGTAAAACAAAAGATATTCATACATTTCAATCTTTTTTTTGTCTTTTTCATAATAAAAAGTAAAGAATATTAAAAAGAAACTATCAACTGTTTCTCTGCTGCTGTTTTTTTATTGAAATTTCCATTTGGATAACGTTTTTTCGTTGATGGAGTGTTTGAAATTATAGTTGACAGCTGGCGGTCTCATTGGGGAACACTAAAAATCATCAAAAGCTTAGTTATAAGAAAAAGGCACAAACAGCGAAGAAAATTTTCTTTTCGACGATTCATTTTCATGAGCTGTACAATCGTAATTATAATTAACAAAGAAATCCTTAGACCAATCAGATACTGGTAAATTTTGACCTTGGAAAACTGTATTACATAATGTAAGGTGTAAGAAGGGATGACTAATTGTAAGTTAGAAAGGAGGCAGAAGTTGGCATCACGTAATAAGTGTGAGATAATGAATAATCAATGAGCTCGTGTAAAATGGACAGGAACTAGTGGAAAGGCTATAAAGTGGTTTTGTATAAAATATGTATGAAAAGCAATGTTATTAATAAACAGTAATAGAGTGGTAATAAAATGTTGATGATGGGAATAATAATGATAATAAAAGTATTGATAAAATAAAATAATAATAGTAATGGTAGTGAGCTTACATAATAAAGGAAAGAAGTAAAATTGTGGTAATAACTTTACTCTGGCCATGGTGGGGCAAGAGAATGTATGTACCGCTTTTGGATGCAGAGGTCAGGTTTCAGATCTCGAATAGCTAATGCTTCAGCTATGTACAGATGGCGAATCCGAAGTCCCTTTGTACGATATTGAGTGACTCTGTGTAACACTGTGAAGCATTCATGTGGGGGTGCTCGATGTCCAGAGATGACAAGATGTTCGAGGATCGAGCTGTTCCTACTCTTCTTTTCTCCTCTGGATAACCAAGCTGGGCAGTGTTCCAGAATACGTTTTTGGACTTGACGTTGCGTACGGCCAATATACTTTGCTCCACACGAGCAAGTAAACTGATAAATACACACTGAAGTGGCCAAAAGCGGTATCTTGTCCTTAGCGTTAGACTGGAGAATGTGATACGTAGAGTGGCTGTTGGAAATGTCTTCTTCAGATATTTAGAAAGGCGGTTTCTGAGAATTTCCGCTGCTACATCACCTTTGAATTCTAGGTTCATGGAGAGAGTCTTCTTAGGAACCGTTGCGATGTTTGACATCGGAGGCTTCTCCTTCATGTTTTTGTCAATAAATCTTGGTGGATACCCATTCTCTAGTAGGATTTTACGTAATAAATTTAATTCATTCTCCACCATGTCTTCCGAGCAGATTTTTCTAATCCTTGAGCATAACGTACGTACCAGGTTTCTCTTTCGGATTAGTGGGACGAAGCTCTGAAAGTTGATAAACTGTCCAGTCCATGTTGGCTTGCGGTATATTGATCTTTGGATCGTACAATCCTGTCGTCTGGTGAGTAGTACATCAAGGAATGGAAATGCCTTGTTCGATTCTCTTTCTAAGGTGAAACTTATTGATGGATGCGCTGCGTTGAAGGTTTTGAGGAGAGAATCTAAATCACAATTTTCATCACAGATTATAAACGTGTCATCTACGTATCTCTTGTATAAGTGCAATTGACTTATCAAGGGATTGAGGATGTTGTTTTCCAGACTCGCCATGAAGCAGTCGGCTAGGAGTGGACCGAGAGGAGACCCCATAGCTACTCCATCTTTCTGTACACAGAACTTTTCATTGAATTTGAACTGGATATTGAACGTACATCTGAGAAGAAGTTCCTTCAGGTAGTTTATTGGGAGAGGAACTTCTAGGTTGTTGGTTTCGATGTAATCACAAATGAAGCATATTGTGTCAGTTAGGGGGATGCTTGTGAATAGAGAGACGACATCTAGTGAGATCATTTGTCTTTCAGACACGTTGACATCCTTCACTGAGTCGATGAAGTCAAATGTATCTCTGAGGCTATATTTTGTCATATGTCTTTGAACTGGTTCGAGGATATCAGCTAGCCACTTCGCGATTTGATGATATGGTGAGTTAACCATGTCTATGACCGGTCGAAGTGGGACATTCTCCTTGTGCACTTTAGGCAGTCCATACAGTCTTGGAATAGTTGAACTGCAAGGTTTTATTTGCTCATAAACCTCCGGTGTTATGACTGAATCTTCTTTCATTCCCTTCAGTAATTTTTTAAGTAGGTTTTCAGTTCTTTCGGTTGTTTCTTTCTGGTTGGGTGATTCGAAGAATTTGGTGTTATCTGATAGTATATCTGTCAATTTTTCATTATAATCGGATCTATTCATTACTACAATACCATTGCCCTTATCAGGACGGACGAGGATTATGTCTTTATTTTCTTGGAGCTGTTTAAGTTGTCGTTTGTGTTCCTTGTTCAGTAGATAACGGTGGATCGGTTGCGTATGAATGTACTTGTAACAGCTGTCAAGGATTGAAGCTTTGAATTGATCCAGATCTTTTTCAGAAGTAGGTGACAAATCGGATGTCTGTGACATTAAATTCTCAAACTGTACTTTAGTTTGTAATTCGTTAAATTTACTCGATACATGGCAAAAGCTTAGTTGATTGAGCCTCAAACAAGATGGAGTGATGAATGGCCTCTCCACCTACTTCAGCCTTGACATCTGGGCAGTGTTATCAAACCTCCGACAATATTATTCTGAATGGAACATAGAATTTCAAAAGCACATTTCCATTTCATTCCGTTCTTTGCGGTCCGCTTTTAGCTGGCTTCATAACTTTCTGTAAACTTTTACTTTCTTCACATGTCACCCTGGGACTCGCAACTAATTGGTTGTTACACATTCGAATTCCAATCGAGTGTCTGTTTAGAGCGTGATATCACTCAACAGTCTTTTCAGAGTGCGTTCAATCAATCTCCATCTTCTTCGACATATTTATTGGGTAATAAGTTCTTGGCTTTTCGATTAATACGTTACATTTGCATAGTTACCTAAAATTCTTATTTTTGTGGAATATCCTGCCAAAACGTTGCAAAAAAACTGAGTGAACCATCAAGTGACATCACTAGACAAGTCATTGCTCGAGTGGAACACGAAAGGGAAGCGGCGAGTTGGCCATCAATGCAAGGGTGACTTGGAGGAGGTCATGTGAAGAGGAGGTGAAAACGTGTGGGCAGACTTGGAGCCAGGTGAAGACTCTAGCAGAGAACCGAACGTAATGGAGACGCACGGCTGGAGCCCTCTAGGAATTAAAGGAAACAATAATAATAATATATAATAATAATAAGTTCTTGACTAGTTCATTGCTAGTCCTTTCTGGTCGGCCATCAGATATTTAGTAAGTAACCAGCTGGTAATGAGTCAACTCTCTGAGCCATATAGAAGCACTGACTGCCCTGGCAGAAGTGTTGAGAATTCAAGTCATGTTCTTCATCAAGAGTGCAGCAGATTTCCACTGATTTCAGACATCTTGACGTCTTTAACCGTACTGACCGTCTGTATTTCAAACGATGCTGTCTAGATAAGTGGAACAAGGTGACTTCCTTCAAATTTCTCCCCCCACTTTGATGGTGATTGTTTTTCTTGGTCAGGCATCTTCATTACTTCGTATCTTCCTTGTGTTTACTTGAAGTTCTGTCTTTTTTGCTGTTTGCCAGTCTGTTGATTTTCGCCTGTAGATAGATCTTCAAATTTGTGTATTATTTGGACATAAATCGTTCACGGAGTCCAGATCTTCAAGTCGGTCGATCCAGCGTATTCCTGTCTTCTCGCTCCACACTATCTATTACATGATCCAGTCCACCTTATTCATCGATGCTAGTTGGATAGCTTTTGCTTACTCCTGTGTTCAGTAAGACAAGAGTGTTTGTTATCACCAATGATATTCCTAATTGTGGTGGACTGGATTATGCGTCAGACAGTGGGACCGACGTGAAGAACCTAGAAGACCTGGATTTCGCCCTTGGATGATTTTTGTTTGATGTCACACAAAATCGAAGACTTACAAGCGAAAACCGACAAACTAGTCGAAGAAGCATTCTAGCAAACACAGGACTCTAGGTGAACATAGACAAGACGGAGGTTATGAAAATAATCAACCAACAAAAACAACAGCAGCAACATCCAGCGCCAATCACCATCAACGGGAGGGATTTGAAGGAGGTGATTTAATTCACTCAGTTATCTAGGGAGCATTGTTTCAACTACAGGAGGAACTGACGAGGATGTCAAATCGAGAATCGGGAAGGCGAGAAACACATTCATTCATTCAATCTGAAACCAATCTGGAAATCTTCGTCACCCACTCAGCATCAACAGAAAAATTTAGATTTTCAATGCAAACGTCAAGTCAGTCAGTTCTTCTATACGGATCAGAAACTTGGCGGATCACAAAGAATATTTCGAACAGCCTGTTGCAGACCTTTATCAACAAGTAACTGTCTTCGCTCTATACTGAAGATCAGATGGCCGGAAAGAATCACCAACAAGAAACAAACGATGGGAAGAAACAAAACAAGAAGCAATCGCCGAATAAATAAGCAGGCGAAAGTGGAGATGGATTGGACACTCGCTGGGGAGGCCGTTGGGTGACATCGTACCTCATGCCCTCGAGTGGGATGTCAGTGCAAGGGTGACATGGAGGAGATCGTGTGAAGAAGAGATGAAACAGTATGGACTAACATGGATGCAGGTGAAAAGTACAGCAGAAGACTGAAGCAAGTGGAGGCGTGCAGTTGAAGCCCCATGTTCCACTAGGAACCCAAGGGAACAATAATAATAATGATAATAACTCCTGTGTTCACTTTGAAAGGCTTCGCTGAGTTTTCTTTCCATTGCTGATCACTTGAAATGTGGCATCATCATCATATACCCAGATTGAATGAGGTTGATAAAGTTTTGAGGCACTGCACTCCTTAGTGTTGAAGCAGTTTCCAGTCAGTCAGCAGCATTATGTTATGTTAACTCTAAGACACTCTCAAAACGTTCATTCTAGGAGCACTGATGTCTGTCTGTTTTCAACATAGAACTTTGCACATATGTGCCGCAGTTCAAGTCGCCACAATCCCTCCTTATAGCACACAAAGCAAGAGAACAGAGTAGGAGAGACGCATAATATAGACAGTAAACAGAGGTGTGAGACAAAGGTATAGTAATAACGGAGAACAAAACAGTTTCATTGGAAATCATAAGTCACAAGGAGTGGATGCATCTGCGTTAGCCAATGAGAACGAGGATTTTGAGCCATGTCACCAATTGTTTCCAACCATTGATTTTTACCCTCCCGAGGACCCCAATCAACCAGGAAGTCTGCACCTTCCTACGTGGCTGGCTTAAACTAACTGTTGTAGATTTCATTGACTGGTACCATGTTTTGGTTTGACCGCCACGCGCTAGCTCTTTTCCAGCCTGACCCTATATCAGCTAACATTGCCCATTGTCGAGGAAGGCGATGACTAGGCATACGTAGCACATGTCCTAACCATCTCAGTCGATGTAATTTCACAGCCTCGTCGACTGATTTCCCCTCCTTACCTAGCACTCGACGGATGCCTAACCTCAATATTGCTCACCTTATTATACCGCTTCGCGCGGGAGATGGAACGCAGACACCTATGATCGAAGACAGCTAATCTTTTCATGTCTTCCACTCTCAATAGCCAGGTCTCACAGCCATAAAGGAGGACGGAGCGGACTGTTGAGCAGTACACACGCCCTTTGGTCGATAGTCCGATAGCTGCTACCTTGACGTGGTGGTCGGGCTTGCATATCGCAATGACCCAACGAGCTACACTGGCTGGAACTTATGTTCCTATAGGTCCTACCATGCCAGAAGGGTTGTTCGGATAGCGGTTAGACAAAAAGCAGCTATACTATTGTGGTGAGAGATGGTTTCTAGCCAAATTGGTTGACAGTAATTGAGGTCAATGTTAGTCATGTGAAAACAAGGTCAAAATGGACAGGCGGATACAGTTAACACATAGATGAACTGACACAGCCACAAGAGATGCAAGGTTAACTTTCTGTGAGAAACAACCAATCAACAGACTGTATTTTCTACTAACACTAACCTACAATAATGTACATCAAAATCTATAAATATGTGTTGATTTTCCGTAATAAACGTTCTGTTGCCTAGCCCTTGTCTTCTGTTGTTACACTATGATTCAAACAAATTCACAAAATATTATGCCAGATCGGTCCAGGTCAGGATTAACAACGACCGCGCTTCCTGCTGCCGTGTCACAGGGTAGAAGTGATAAATATGCTACTGAGACACACCAAATGAAAAAGAACAAACAAAAACAGGCCGCGTGTGACCGGCCTCAGGCAGTTGTCCCCTGGGCTCTGCGGTCACGCAACGCCAACCTTTTCTCTATTTCTGGTACCCGAAGGAACTGATGTATCAACCGAGCATTTCAGTTCAATAAAACCAATAATGGATTATGACTTAATAATTGAACTTTCAGCTAGAGGATTTCTGGTTTCGAAGCCAATTCCACCTACTTTATTTAACCTAGGCAACTGTAAACAGGATCATCAAACCTCATTCAATAAGTCTGGTTTATAGAAAGTGTTTGAATCCACTACTGGGTAGGTTGATGGATTGAAGTATTGACATCCTGTCTAGGTTAGTTGTTTTCATTCTAATCAGAGAGTGTGTGTGTTCGAAAATTCAATGAGTGCACAGTTTAAGGAGTATCTGTTAAGCAAATAATATCTTGGCTTACAGTGTACTAGGCTAGAATAAGAGACATCAGGCAATGGAATGAAATACGGACTGGTTATAGGATTTCATCATGAGCTGACATTGGTTAGAGAACCATTGGAAAACCTGGGAGTACTGAACAGCTGTTTCGTCCTAGTTTGGGACTCTTCATCATTACGCACTCACCATCAGGGGTCGAACCCAGGACCTTCTGGTTATAAGGCGAGCTCGTGTACCATTAAGCCCATGAATTCTAGCTTCTGCCAATTCACGATATAGCACAACCGCTAGCCAATGTCTTCGGCGAGTATTTGTCCTCACACCTGGCCTGCTGCACCCTACTGGTAGCCATTGAATCGGTTCCCAGTGGCTGAATGGTCTAAGAGCTCACCTTATAACCAGAAGGTCCTGGGTTCGACCCCTGATGGTGAGTGCGTAATGATGAAGAGTCCCAAACTAGGACGAAACAGCTGTTCAGTACTCCCAGGTTTTCCAATGGTTCTCTAACCAATGTCAGCTCATGATAAAATCCTGTAACCACTCAAATCAAATCCCTACAAACCAATACTTGAAATTGGGACTGTTTCGCTTAGTTACCTTGCAAACTTTTTTTTACAATTGCCAGTATTTACCATTTGGGTAGATTCCATTCTGAAAAACAGTATCTACATCAATGTAGCCGGCTACTTCAGCATGAGTAGTAAATTTTCCATCTGCTTACCTATGACGTTGTTAGACAAGATTCAGATTTCAGATTTATTGGTTAAGGATAGAAGGCTTGGAGCCTATGTTATTCCTTTTCTAGTAAATTTCTGTGGTTGTCCAAACCCTTCTCGAACGAATCAGTTGAGGTTGCAGACACCACTTCTTCTGGGAATCGGTCCCAAGAGTTTATGACTCGGTGTGAGAACCAATACTCAACAGCAATATGATTTCTTCTTGGCGTTTGAACTCTCCTGCTATGTCCTCTAAGGTGTTCCGACCTGGTGTGAAGGAAAAGAGAGAAAAGTTCAGGTCCGTAGTCATTATTTAAAATTTTAAACATTGTGATTAAATCTCCTCTCTGCCTACGGTATGACAGGGAGAATAGATTTTAACTGTTTAGTCCTTCCTCGTATGATAAATTAGTCATTCCGAGAACCATACGTGTTGCTTTCCTTTGAACCCTTTCTAGAATGTGATCCCCTTTTAGACAAGGGCTGGCGGCCTGGATGCAGTTTTCCAGTCTTGACCTCACCAGAGATGTATATAAGGAGGTGAACATATCTCTGGTGATTCTAGTGAAGGCTCTACGAATTGCCCATAATGACCTGAAACTACGTGCAGCCACCGCGCGACAGTGTGCTGTAGTTTTTAAGTCGTGGCTAACTATGACACCTAAGTCCAAGTGAGTCTGAACTGATGGAAGTGTTATTCCCTCTAGTTCGTAGGAGCTCGTGCTTGCTTGTCCAATGCGCATGGTTGCACATTTATCGGGAGCATCCATTCTATGGACCACTCTGACAATTTGTTGAGGTCCTCTTGCAACGTGGACGTATCACTGTTACCCTTCAACTCTCTCCAAATTTTTAAGTCATCTGCGTATAGGACCATAGGGGAGTCGATGAGCAGAGATAACTCATTGATATACAAAATAAATAAGAGAGGTCCGAGAACTGTGCCTTGTGGCACTCCGTTACGTACTGCTGTCCATGAGGAGCGCTACCACTTTATATATCCAACCTCAACACTGTTTATTCACATCCTCCTTTGTATTGGTACATCTGTGATGTGACGTAAAGCAGAATTACTCACTAGACTTCAATATATATATATATATGCCAGGATTCTATCAACAACCAGTTGATTAAAATTGTTCAAACGTCCTGATTGCAGTAGATTGGATAATGCGGTAGACAGCGGCGGGCAATGAGAAAACAGGCATAAAATGAACTCTCACAAAAAATCTTTGGAGGATTTGGACTTCACCGATGATATATGTCTAATTTCCCACAAACTGGAAGATATGCAAGCGAAAAGCAACAAGTTGGCAGAAGAAGCACCCAGAGAAGATAGGACTTCAGGTGAACATAGAGAAAACAGAAGTGATGAAGATTCCTGTGCAACACCACCACCACCAACAACAGACAAAAATCAGCATAAATGGAAGGAACCTGAAACAAACAACCTCTTTTACCCACCTACCTGGGGAGCATCATTTCAACTACAGGCGAACGGAACTGACGAGGATATCAAAGCAAGAATCGGAAAAGCAAGACAAGCTTTCACTACTCTCAAGTCTGTGTGGAGAAGGTCAACAGCCCTACTCAGCATCAAAACGAAGATAAGATCCGGATTTTCAACTCCAATCTGAAGTCAGTGCTACTATACGGATGGATCAGAGACTTGCACTGCGCGTCATAAAGAGCATCTCAAACAAACTACAGACCTTCATTAACAGTTGTCTTCGCTCAATACGTGACTCAAGATCAGATGGCCAGCCAGAAAAGATCAGCAATAGAGATCTCTGGCAATGAGCGAACCAACTCAGCAGGAACTGATTGTGAAACAAATAGGCAGAAAGAAATGGAGGTGGATTGGCTGGTCATACTCTGAGGAAACCATCAAGTGGCATCACTAGACAAACCGTTGCTTGAGTGGAACCCGAAAGGGAAGCGGTGAGTTGGTTGTCAGTGCAAGGGTGGGTGACTTGGAGGAGGTGATGTGAAGAGGAGATGAAAACGTGTAGGCAGACTTGGAGCCAGATGAAAACGTTGGCAGAGAACCGAACGCAATGGAGACGCGCGGCTGAAGCCCTATGTTTCTCTAGGAATTAAAGGAAACAATAATATTATAATAAATAATGCCAGGATTATGTCAACAACCAGTTGTTTAAAACTGTTCAGACGTCTTAAATAAGTCCAGTGTATTCACAACCGATTTAATTCAAGCATACATAAAGACACAGAAAAAAACTACAGTAGACGGAAATGTACGAGAGGGAGCATGATGAAAATGATGAAAACGGCCTGGTTCGGTCATGGGTGGATAGACTTCGGTGTTTTCTTTCCGAAATATTGTCATATGGTTACATGTTCATAGCCTCTGACAAGTAAATCTTATTCACTGTCTTCAAGAGTTGCGTGGGTGTTCCTTACAAAAGTGAAAAGGCGAATGCGAAAGTCCGGACTGGTAGACATGCAGGTCTACCTACCAACCTAGGGGAGGGGGCGGGGGCTGAGGAACCGTGATTCCATACCTACGGTGTCATATAGGCTACAGAGTCTGAAAGAATGGAATGGCATATGGACGTGTTTTGGTCACCGTCAACCGAGGGGATGCAGCTGCACTATCTTTAGGATTAGAATTCAAGTCGAAGACTCGGAGGTGGCCTCTTAGGACAACCCCCCGTGCTTTGGTATTGGCAGTATCCAAGTACTAGCACAAATTATGGGATTTTGTTTTCAGTATCGCATGGTGCTCATAATGTAAGAAGTTTGTGTTTTAAGAATAATAAGAATATAATGGATCTGAGAGATCCCTACAGACTAATACATCTGTGCCACCGAACAATATCACCAACAGTCTCCAGCCATTGGTTAACAGCGTCTTAGGGACCCCGGAAAGGCAGCCTTCACTGCTCTAACTAACTGTTATAGACTTCATGGATTGTTGGTAACTGTTGATTGACCACCAACACCCCCTTTTCCTAACTGTTTTCACGTCAGCTCGACGAGGAAGGTGACGACTTGGTAACTTTATCACTTCTCCTAGGCATTTCAATCGATCCACATTCAAAACTTCATCTAATGTCTTTCCTTCAATCCAATGTTGCCTGTCTGTTGCACATGTGTGCGACAGTTCAAGTCGCCATACTACATATAGCACACAAAGCAAGAGAAGAAATCAGGAGAAATGCATATTAGAGACAGTAAACAGAGATGTGAGACAAAGGAATAGTAATAACGAAGAACAAAACAGTTTCACTGGAAATCATAAGTCACAAGGAGTGGATGCATCTGCGCCAACCATTGAGAACGATTTTGAGCCATGTCACCAATTGTTTCCAACCAGTGGTTTTTACCGTCCCGAGGACTCAAACCAGTCAGGAAGTCTACACCTTCCTACGTGGCTGGCTTAGACTAACTGTTGTGGATTTCATTGACCGGTGCCATGTTTTGGTTTGACCGCCGCTAACTCTTTTCCAGCTTGACCCTATATCAGCTAACATTGCCCATTGTCGAGGAAAGTGATGACTAGGTATACATAACACATGTCCTAACCATCTCAATCGATGTAATTTCAAGGTCTCGTCGACTGATTTCCTCGCCTTACCTAGCACTCGACCGATGCCTAACCTCGATATTGCTGACCTTATCATACCACTTCACACGGGAAATAGAACACAGACACCTATGATCGACCACAGCTAATCTCTTCATGTCTTCCACTTTCAATGGCCAGGTCTCACAGCCATAAAGTACACACGCCCTTTGGTCGATAGTCGGATATCACGTCTACGCCAAAGACGGCACAAACTGGTATATGCAAAACTAGCCCTCTGTATTCGTAATGAGATTTCGTCAGAGATCAACCCGTTGGGGCTGATGGTACTTCTCAAATAAGTGAAGCAGTCAACGTGCTCTACCACTTCACTTCCTATTTATAACCTAGGGATCGGTGTAGTCCAATCCTGCAACATCATCTTATATTTTACAGAGGCGAATCGTATGTTTGGCGTGCGATTCGCCTCTGTGAAATATAAGATGATGTTGCTGGATTGAACTACACCGATCCCTTTTTCATACTTGATTTCATGTCAGCTAATGTTGCTCGACGAGGAAGGTGATAGCTTGGCATGTGTATCCCGTATCCTAGCCATTTCAATCGATCCATCATTACAATCTCATCGAATGACTTTCTTTCCATTCAATATTACTCACTATATTATACCTTTGACGCCAATCATGGGAGACGGCTACCCACTTTATATGTTTCACTTTCAACGGCTACGTCTCACAGATATAGAGATGAACGGAGCAAATTCTTATTCAGTGCGCACATAGCGCGACTAACAACCGGATATCATGTCTACGACAGATATGGCGCATAATTCAGCGAAAGCTACACGAACCTTTTGGGTCTATCGGTGTTGAGACATAGTCGTCAGTAGTCAATCTTATAGGACTTATGCACACAATAAATCGAACTATAGGTCACATTGTAATGCCATATTTCGAGGTGAGATAATTAAATTTATCGTACTTAAAGAGTAGTCCCTAATAGAAAATGGATTTCCACCAGGTTTTGTAGACAAGAATATACATTCAAATCCTAAAAAACGTGACTTATCAACCGTACCCAAGAAAATACTTTACATGAGCTTGGAATTCAAAGGGGACTTAGCTTCAGATATCATGAAACGAAGGATATCACAGTCCCTGAAAAGAACATTCCCTGCTGCATCTCTGAGAATAGCCTTTACTAGTCGAGCATTACAGTGTTCAATGACCTGAAGGACAAGATCCCACTGTTGACCAACTCTATGTGTGTGCTTATCAATTCACCTGCTCGTGTGGAGCTGGGTATATCGGTCGTTTGACTCGAGTTTTGTCCAAGAGGCTGCAAGAACACTATCCTGCATGGTTACGAAAAGATGGAAGTGGAGCAATAAGAAGTGCAATCATTGAACATCTGGTCGATAATGATTACCCTATCTCTATAGCCTCCGCCTTCAAAGTCATATCTACAAGGCAAAGAGTAATTTACCCAAATCCCTACGTACCCGACTCATCTGTATTGCTGAAGCCACCTTTGACTATCGAAGCAGAAAAGCCAGATCTCTGTGTACAGAAAATGTTTGTTCAACCCCTCCAACTCTCATGGTCTTAATTCCTCTATGCTAAAGTATGGTAATCCCCAATCATATTTTGGCTCTACCAATTTTTCATTTTGTATACTTTTCCTTATTACGCCAATTGTTACTATTACTACTCTCACTTTGAACTGTCCCCGGTATTATTTCACTTGTTCCACTTGTCATTCTAAATCAATTCCTTTTTACAACATTAAATTCTATGCTATTAAATTTCACACAATATTACGTAACGTTTTTATTTTATTCGACTTGTCTACTAATCTTATAATTGCACACCCTTTTCAAGTCTTATCCATCCTATGAATTATTCTATATATGACATTAATTTGCTTTGCCACTTGACATTTAACTACGATTATAATCACAAACATATTAGTTTTAATTGCATTTCATACTACTATTATTACTATTTTATGCATTTACACTTATGATTCAATTCCCTCACCGGATATAACTTCTTAAAAACCATATATGTATACATATATATATATATACACGATTGTACAGCTTGATGATGAATTCGTTGAAAAGAGTCTCTTCGCTGAATCACCACTTGTTTTGATTTTCTATATGTTACAATGGGAATTTTCCATGATTTAAAAGGAGTAGTTCAACATAAGTTTATTCATAAAAAAAGACATTACATATAACAATGTATAAATTCATATCTGAAATGGAACAGTAAAAAAAAAAATCAGGACACAATTCGTACACAGAAGAATTAAGCTTATAAGAATAAAGTCGAAATTATGAAATTCTGCGGCAAAATCAACTTGTGCAAAGTATGAATACATGTACAAAGGGACAAGCTGTCACATATAGAATAAATAAATAAGTAAATAAATACACACGGAAGACACATTCAGATGGAAACAATTTAAAAGTCAATCTGAACAAAGAATATTCTTTTCAATAATTTCTCTTCAGGTTCTTACAATTATAAAACAATGGCCAGTTATGCGGCGGATACATTTTTCCTTAACGTAGAATAACAGATTATTGGTTATGGGGTGTCAAAATAAATAGTCGTATTTGTGTGACAAACGTGCTAGGCTGAAATCGATTACAAAATATTGTAAAATGGGAGACGATGGTGGCGATTAATCATAATAGATTCGTAGAATGTGAGGTAGGAAAACTGACAAGTCAGTTCAAGGTTACAAAAGGTGTCAGATGAGTGGCTGTTACAAAGTTGTATGTATTAAAGAGGAGATAGTAAGACTGCAACTAGAGGTTCATCATTAAATAACGAGTGTGTGAGATGAAACAGGTGGGGCATGTATTGAGAAGAGATAGTATCACTAATAATAAGTCAGGATAGTATCAATAGAAAACTCGATAGTATTGACAGAATGTTTGCATGAAGGGCATAAATTATGAATAATAATATTGGCAATAATAATAATTGTAATAATAAGCAAAGAAAGAAAAAACCAAGAGGGTTAAGGGGAAGAAGCCCTCTTGTTGAGCAGAAGAATCATCAAGCCAAGCAATTCACACTATTCAATCTTAAAACAATTTAGTTAAACATTTTATACTACTTACAAGTAGCTACAAATTTTAGGCAAACATATTTTCAAGTATTAGTTCGCAGGGATTTCATTTTTGATTATAAATAATTGGAAACCAGAGAGTACTGAACGACTGTTTCATCCTACTTTGTAACTTTTCATCAGTACATACCCATGAATTCCAAACCACTGATTGTCAGAAGTTATAACTCATGCATTGCTGAATTCCATTCCAGTGGGTGAGTGATCTAGCGTCATGTGCGCGTTTTTCTGAAGAGTCTCAGACTAGGACGAAACAACTGTCCAATACTCCCTGGTTTTCAATAGTTCTATAGGTGATTTTAGTTCGTGATTAAACTTCAAATACAATATAGTATACAGGAAAAAATTGTAGATTGTTTAACGCATAAGTTGATGAAAGACAAGGCTAAATAACACCTGAGGAAAGGGCGGAGGAAAGCGCACAGAGGGAAGACAAGCAGGTGGTATTGGGGTGAAGTGAAATAATACAAAAACAAAACAAAACAAAAAAAAGATATAAGGTAAAGTTTCTTTTTTATGATACATTTACTTTTGGTGGATAAATTGAATATAAAACAGATGATATAATAACTGCTAGTGCACCAACAATGAAACCACTAGTTAATTGCATTTTCAAAAAGATAACAGAAATTGCACATGACAGAACAATTGAAACACAACAAGCGAATGCCTAAAAGAAGGAAAAAAATAAAAACAATTTAAGACATTATTAGACATTCAAGTGTTAATTTGTAGGGATTTGATTGGTTACAGGATTTTCAGGTAGGTAGTTACCTGGGGTTCTAGTGAGAAGTCGTGACCAGTAGGGTGCAGCACGTCGGGTGTGAGGACAAATACTCGCCGAAGACATTGGCTAGGGGTCACGCTATGTTATGAATTGGCAGAAGTTAGAATTCATGGGTCATTGGATCGGGTCCCATTGGCTTAATGGTCTACGAGCTCGCTAGCCTTGTAACCAGAAGGTCCTGGGTTCGAACCCCGGTGGGTGGATACTGATGAAGAGTCTCAAACTAGGTAGAAACAGCTGTCCAGTACTCCCAGCTGGTTTTCCAACGGTTCTCCAACCAATGTCAGCTCGTGATGAAAATCCTGTAACATTATTAGATAGTTGGAGGCAATCGGCCACAGGAAGCCTTGGACCCAGGTTTCGTGCTAGTTGGCACTCACCAGTCAGCAAGGCTTATCTGCAACTTTGAAGGAACTCATGTCCCTTCTGAGATTCGAACCCGCGTCACCCAGTGCTGCAGTCAGAGACGTTACCACTGAGCTATTCGGGCTCGCGACCTCTGACTGCAGCACTGGGTGACGCGGGTTCGAATCTCAGAAGGGACATGAGTTCCTTCAAGGTTGCAGATACGCCTTGCTGACTAGTGAGTGCCAACTAGCACGAAACCTAAGTGGAAGGCTTCCTGTGGCCGATTGCCTCCAACTATCTAATATCATCAAATCAATGTGCACCGTGATGGCGAACTACTTAGAATGATGGCCACATTGCAAATACCTGACTGATAGAATTCAGTCTGCACCAAAGAAGGACTAGATACGTCACACTAGTTACTAGTGTCCAATCAAAATTTAAGACATTAATTTTTGTTTTG
>OX235272.1:18404661-18488457 GCA_944472155.2 Trichobilharzia szidati | reverse complement strand
GCAAATATTCACGGATGACGTTAAATGATGGGTATCACTATGTCATGAGTTTAAGGCAGTCAATAAAGCTTATAACCAGTTAATCTCGGCTTTAATGTCAGGTCACTGAGAACTACCAGTCGGAGAACATGTAGGTGGCCTATACTTGATTAGGCACTAGATAAAGACCATAATCATCTGACTGGTTCTGATGTCAGTAAACCGGCATCTACCAATTAGAGGACGCGTTAATATTACCTACGGGGACGTAAACATCACGCTGAAGGTCATATATACGCCACTTAAACGTTCTCTGGTTGTTTGTTCTCAGTAGGCTGACATTAGGGGTCGAAAACAGGTAGTTATGGTTTTTATCCACTGCTCATGTATTCAGCAGTTGATTGTGTTCTAAGATAAGTAACGTCAATGATTTAAAAAAAATAACTTAAGCAGCGAGTCAGATTGAATCATTATAAAATTAATTAAGATAATCCAGGTTGTGTTAGATGGTTGGAAGCAGTCGTCAGGAAGCCTTCTACCCAGGTTTTGTACTTGTTGGTACTCGTCGGCAAGATTTATCTGGAGATACGTGAGTCCGTATAGCCTAACAGGTAAGATCTCCGCATGCAGAACTGTATTACCCAGGTTCGAATCTCACAAAGGATATGAATTTCTTCGAGATGGTAGTTACAGCTTTCTGATGATTGCCAGAAAGCACGAAGTCTAGGTCCTAGGCTTCCTCCAGATTACCTTCAACTATGCAATAACAACAACTCATGGTGTGGTGTGATGGTGAGGTACTTAGTTACGTGACGACAGTGCAAACTTGAATGATAGAATTCTGTCTATCCCAAACTAAGGACTACACGGATGGCAGGAATTACTATCTAGTGTCCAATCAATAATTTTCTAAACGTCTCGCTATGTGATAATAATAGCTCTATTCTGCATAGTGTTTATGTAATGTACAGAATTTTCAGCGCAGTTTATTATTATTACTATTATTCTCTCGGGTTCCGAGTGGAACATAGGGTTTCAAAAACATATCTCCACTTCGTTCTATTTGCTGTTGTCCCTTTCAGCCGGGTCCACGATTTCCCATAAGCTTTGATCTTCTCCGTTACCCTCGGACCCAACTCGACTCGTCGTTGCTCACTGGGTTTCAACTTGAGCCATGGCCTGGCACGCAGTGTCACTTGACGGTCTCCTCAACATATTCCCGGTCCATCTCCATTTTATCCAACATATCTGTTAAGGGATCGGTTCTTGGTCAGTTTGTTCCCATAGTGTCTGGTTGATAATTCCTTCTGGTCATTTGATCTTCAATATAGAGCGAAGGCAGATGTTGATAAAAGTCTGTAGTGCCCAGTTGGAAATGCTTTTCGTGACATGTGTGCCATGTTTCTGACCCATATAGGAGGACTCACTAATTTCACATTTGAGTTGAGAATCCAAATCATGTTCCTTATGCTGAGTGCAGAAGAATTCCATACTGGTTTTAGATTGAAAAAGGTGTGCCTTGCCTTTCCGAACATGGTTGGGTATGATGTCTTCATCTGTTCCGCCTGTGGTTGAAACGATGCTTCCTAGATAAGTGAAGGAAGTGACCTCTGTTACATTTACCCCCCTTGATGATGGTTGCTACGGTTTGTTATTGCTGTTGGCACGTGGGTATCCGCATCACCTCCGTTTTCCCTATATTAACCTAATTGTGGTGGACTGGATTATGAGTCAGACAGTGGTAAACGAGAAGACAGGGATATCCTGGACCGACGTGAAGAACATAGAAGACCTGGATTTCGCCCTTGGATGATTTATGTTTGATGTCACACAAAATCGAAGACTTACAAGCAAAAACCGACAAACTGGTCAAAGAAGCAGCCAGAGAAGACAGGACTGACTCCAGGTGAACATAGACAAGACGGAGGTTATGAAAATAACCAACCAACAACAACAACAGCAGCAGCAACATCCAGCGCCAATCACCATCAACGGGAGGGATTTGAAAGAGGTTACTTCACTCACTCACTTATCTAGGGAGCATTGTCTCAATTACAGGCAGGTGGAACGGACGAGGATGTCAAATCGAGCGAGAATCGGGAAGGCGAGAAACACATTCATCAACCTGAAACCAATCTGGAAATCTTCCGCTGTCACTCAACCCACCATCAACAACAAAATTCGGATTTTCAATACAAACGTCAGTCAAGTCAGTCAGTTCTTCTATACGGATGGATCAGAAACTGGGTGGCGGGTCACAAAGAATATTTCCAACAGCCTGTTGCAGACCTTTATCAACAACTAACTGTCTTCGCTGGCTCTATACTGAAGATCAGATGGCCGGAAAGAATCACCAACAAGAAACAAACTATAGGAACAAACGAAACAAACAAGAAGCAATCGCTCAACAAATATGCAGGAGAAAGTGGAGATGGATTGGACAGTCGGTGAGGAGGCCACTCGCTGGGTGACATCGCGCGTCAGGCCAACGCTTGAGTGGAACCCGAAAGGGAAGCGGTGAGTGAGACGTCCAAAGGTGAAGAGGAGCTGAAACAGTATGGAATAACATGGATGCAGGTGAAAAGTACAGCAGAAGACAGAAGCAAGTGGAGACGTGCAGTTGAAGCCCTATGTTCCATTAGGAACCCAAGGGAACAATAATAATACAATAATAATAACCTGAAGTCTTGTCTTCTCTGGCTTCTTTTTCAGAAAGTTTGTTCATTGTCGCCTTTAAGTCTTCCAGTTCTTGACACTAGACATATATCGTCTGAGAAATCTATATCTTTTAGAGTCTTCTTGTCGGTGGTTCAGCGTATTCCTGAGTCCTCGCCCCCAACAGTCTCACGTATAATGCAGTCCACCACATTTAAGAATATCATCGGTCGTAATAAGCAGCCCTGTTTTACTCCTGTATTCACTCAAAAGGCTTCCCGGTGTGGATCACCTGACATGCAGCATTGTAATATAGCTGTTGAATTAGGTTGATAAAGACTTAGGCACTGCTCGCCATAGTGTTGAAGAAGTTTCCAAATGACTTCTCGGTCAATGCTGTCGAAGGCCTTTTCGAAGTCGAAGTCACAGTAGAGGTTTAACTACCGTTCAATGCTTTGTTCTGTGATAACGATGCGTAGGGGTGCAATTTGATCAGCACATGATTTGCGTTTCCTGAATCCAGCTTGTTCCTGTGGTTGGCGGAGTTCTGTATCCAGTGAATCCTTAACTCTCTCTAGGATGGGTCGCTAGTCCCATGCCAAGCCCTCCCTCTTTACTCAGGCTTGGGACCAGCTAGAAAACCGGCGAGCTCTAGTAAGCTAGGCGAGGTTCATTTGCACTATATTTTCTCTTCGTCCAGTATAATCAAATAAAGTATTAGTCGACTGTAGATCATGTGATACAATGCAGTGTAACCTGAAGTGCAAATTAATCCATTATGATATTCCTTTTTCGTCTCCTTTGCGAAATGGACAATATTTGGTTGAAAGTCAACTATAAAATGTTGAAGAGTACATTTTGAAATCCTCAGACAATTCAAATTCTGAAGAGTCCCAAAGTAGGAAGAAACAGCTGTTCAGTACTCCCAGGTTTTCCAATGGTTCTCTAACTGATGTCAGCTGATGATGAAATCCTGTAACCAATCAACCAAATCCCTACAAACCAATACTTGAATATCAATGAGATGCTCACTGGCGACTGGCCCTATTCAGGTGGGTAGTTACCTGGGGTTCCAGTGGGAAGTCGTGACCAGTAGGGTGCAGCAGGTTGGGTGTGAGGAGAAATTTTCGCCGAAGTCATTGGCTAGCGGTAGCGCTATATCGTGAATTGGCAGAGGTTAGAATTCATGGGCTGGCCATTGGATCGGGTCCCAGTGGATAAATGGTCTACGGGCTCGCTAGCCTTGTAACCAGAAGGTGCTGGGTTCAAACCCCGGTGGGTGCGTGCTGATGAAGAGTCCAAAACTAGGACGAAACAGTTGTCCAGTACACCCAGGTCTTCCAGTGGTTCTCTAACCGATTTCATCTCATGATGAAATCCTGTAACCAATCAACCAAATCCCTACAAACCAATACTTGAATTCGAAAATAGTTCCACTTACGCATCGGAATTTGTTGCCAACTGCGGTTATGCTTTCTTCTCAATTGAAGTAGAAATTTGTAATTTGTAATTTGATATAAACACACAGGGGGAATTATGTACACCTTATATTAAAGTCGTCTTTTGCACGGATCTTCCGTGTGGTGCTACTTCTGCCATTCCTTCTTATTACGGTACTCTGTCTTCTTTTTCGTACCTCCCATGATCCTTTTCACAATACCTGTTCGTTTCTACTCTTTGGCGCCAAATCCACCTCTCCACTCTTTGATATTTATGTGCCGATGAATCTTTCTTCATATACTACTGATGGACCTTGTCAGTAGAACATGATACAATACAACTAGAGGTCATATCGTAATATGAGAAAAAAATGCAGCGCAGTGATGGGGTTTCCGGTAACCCAAGTTCTAAGCGGACTGCTCCATAGCCTCTTTCTTCATCAGAATTTAGAAATATCCTGATTTGATTCTCTGAACCCACATTGAAAATTATTTCATGCTATCAAATATTTGAAGTTTATACTTTGCCTACTCATAAGTAGCATACATAACCTCACAAAATTTATTGTTGTTCGTTTTATTTATTTTTTTCAGACGATATACAGTAAATGCTGTATTAGAAGAAAGCTTATTATCAACATGGGAAGATGATACACCCTTCTAATAACTTTTTTCAAATAAAATACAATGAAGAGAAAATCATATACTTTTTATACACATGTACTTATGTATGAAGAATAAAAGTATAGCACAAATAATTGTAGATATAATGTATTGCATTTATTATTACTATTATTATTATTCCCACTTAGATATTAATTTCCCCGTTTCTTTCACGGCCCACCTTATTAAATAAAGTCTTATTAAGTATTTTATTTCGCATTTTATAATTCTCATGCATATTTGTCAACAAATAGTATTATGTAAAACAAAAGATATTCATACATTTCAATCTTTTTTTTGTCTTTTCTTTTTCATAATAAAAAGTAAAGAATATTAAAAAGAAACTATCAACTGTTTCTCTCTTGTTGTTTTTTTATGGAAATTTCCATTTGGATAACGTTTTTTCGCTGGTGGAGTGTTTGAAATGATATTTGACAGCTGGCAGTCTCATTGGGGAACACTACAACTCATCAACAACAAAAAAGCAAGTACGCTTAGTTGGTTTAGTCCCAAAACGAGATGGAGTGACGAATATCCTCTCCACCCAACTTCAGCCTTGACATCTGGGCAGTATTATCAGACCTCCGACAATATTATTCCGAATGGAACATAGAATTTCAGCAGCGCATTTCCACTTCATTCCGCTATTAGCTGGCTTCATAACTTTCTGTAAGCTTTCACTTTCTCCACATGTCACCCTGGGACTCGCAACTAATTCATTGTTACACATTCGAATTCCAATCGAGTGTCTGCTTGGAGCGTGATATCACTCGACAGTCTTTTCAGAGTACGTTCAATCAATCTCCATCTTCTTCGACATATTTATTGGGTTCATTGCTAGTCCTTTAGTAAGTAACCAGCTGGAAGTATTTTTGGCAATGAGTCAAGTCTCTGAGCCATCCATATAGAAGCACTGACTGCCTTGACAGTACTGTTGAGAATTCAAGTCATGTTCTTCATGAAGAGTGCAGCAGATTCCCACTGATTTAAGATTTTTAATGAAGTTTACTTCTGTCTTTCTGACAATGGCTGGCTTGACATCTTCAACCGTACTGACCGTCTATATTTCAAACGATGCTGTCTAGATAAGTGGAACAAGGTGACTTCCTTCAAATTTCTCCCCCTTTGATGGTGATTGGTTTTCTTGGTCAGACATCTTCATTACTTCGTATCTTCCTTGTGTTCACTTGAAGTTCTGACTATTTTGCTGTTTGCCAGTCTGTTGATTTTCGCCTGTAGATAGATCTTCGAATTTGTGTGATATTTGGACATAAATCGTTCACAAAGTTCAGATCTTCAAGTCGGTCGATCCAGCGTATTCTTGTCTTCTCACTCCACACTATGTATTGCATGATCCAGTCCACCTTATTCATAGATGCTAGTTGGATAGCTTTTTCTTACTCCTGTGTTCACTTTGAAAGGCTTCGCTGGGTTTTCTTTCCATTGCTGATCAAGTGACATGTGGCATCATCATAATATAACCCCCGATTGAATGAGGTTAATAAAGTTTTGAGGCACTGCACTCCTTGGAATGTTGAAGCAGTTTCCAGTCAGTCAGTGGCATTATGTTATGTTAACTTTAAGACACTCAAAACGTTTATACTGATGTCTGTCGCCACACTCCATGTAGCACACAAAGTAAGATGAGAAATCCATAATATAGACAGTAAACAAAGGTGTGAGACAAAGGAATAGTAATAACGAAGAACAAAACAGTTTCATTGGAGATCATAAGTCACAAGGAGTGGATGCATCTGCGCCAGCCATTGAGAACGATTTTGAGCCATGTCACTAATCGTTTCCAACCATTGGTTTTCACCGTGCCGAGGACCCCAACCAGTCAGGAAGCCAGTCTACACCTTCCTACGTGACTGGCTTAGACTAACTGTTGTAGATTTCATTGACTGATGAAGCCATGTTTTCGTTTGACCACCACTGGCTAGCTCTTTTCCAGCCTGGCCCTATATCAGCTAACATTGCCCATTGTCGAGGAAGGCGATGACTAGGCATACGTATCACATGTCCTAACCATCTCAGTCGATGTAATTTCCAATATTACTCACATATACCGTTTGACACCAATGGTCGGAGACGACTACTCACTCTATATGTTTCACTTTCAATGACTATATCTCATTGCCATAGTAATGAGCGGAGCAAACTCCTTCGCAACCCACACATCTCGAGATCGATAACCGGATACCACGTCAACGAAAGATATAGGATAATTGGGTGGACGCTACATGAGCCTTTTGGATCTATGGGTGTTGAGACATAGTCGTCAGTAATCAGTCCTATAGGAGTGATGCACACAATGAATCGGACTATAGGTATCATTGTAACGTCATATTTTGAGGTGAGACTATGAAATTTATCATACTTAAAGAGTAGTAGTTCAACATAAGTTTATTCATAAAAAAAGACATTACATATAACAATATATATAAATACATATCTGAAATGGAACAGTACAAAAATCAGGAACCAATTTGTACACGCAAGAATTAGGCCTTATAAGAATAAAGTCGAAATTATGAAATTCTGCGGCAAAATCATGTACAAAGGGACAAGCTGTCACATATAGAATAAATAAATACACACGGAAGACACAGTCAGATGAAAACAATATAAAAGTCAATCTGAACGAAGAATATTCTTTTCAATAATTTCTCGTCAGGTTCTTACAATTATAAAATATAATATTTGTTGTCGTTACAACAATGGCCAATTATGCGGCGGATACATTTTTCCTTAACGTAGAATAACAGATGAGTTACGAGGTGTCAAAATAAATAGTCATATTTGTGTAACAAACGCGCTAGGCTGAAATGGATTACAAAATATTTCGGTGAAATGGGAGACAATGGTGGTGTTTAATCATGATAGATTTGTAGAGTCTGGGGTAGGAAAATTTGACAAGTCAGTTCAAGGTTACAGAAGGTGTCAGGTGAGTGGCTGTTACAAAGTTGTATGTATTAACGAGGAGATAGTAAGACTGCAACTAGAGGTTCATCATGAAATAACGAATGTGTGAAATGAAACAGGTGGAGGCATATATTTAGAAAAGAGATAGTATCACTAATAATAAGTCAGGATAGTATAAATGAAAATTTCGATAGTATTGAGAGAATGTTTGCATGAAGGGAATAAATTATGAATAGTAATAATAATAATTGTAATAATAAGCAATGAAAGAAAAAAAACCAAAAGGGTTAAGGGGAAGAAGCATTCTTGTTGAGAAGAATCATCAATCCAAGCATTTCACACTATTCAATCTTAAAACAATTTAGTTAAACATTTTATACTACTTATAAGTAGCTACAAATTTTAGACAAACATATTCTTAAGCATTAGTTTGCAGGGATTTCATTGATTTCAATTTTGATTATAAATAATTGGAAACCAGAGAGTACTGAACGACTGTTTCATCCTACTTTGTAACTCTTCATCAGTACATGCCCATGAATTCCAAACCACTGATTGTCAGAAGTTATAACTCATGGATTATTGAATTCCATTCCAGTGGGTGAGTGATCCAGGGTCATGTGCGCATTTTTCTGAAGAGTCTCAGACTAGGACGAAACAACTGTTCCATACTCCCTGGTTTTCAATAGTTCTGCAGGTGGTTTTAGTTCGTGATTAAACTTCAAATACAATATAGTATACAGGAAAAAATTGAAGATTGTTTAACGCATAAGTTGATGAAAGACAAGGCTGAATAACACCTGAGAAAAGGGCGGAGGATAGCACACAGAGGGAAGACAAGCAGGTGGCATTAAGGTGAAGTGAAATAATACAAAAACAAAACAAAACAAAAAAATAAATAAGGCAAAGTTTCTTTTTTATGATACATTTACTTTTGGTGGATAAATTGAATATAAAACAGATGATATAATGACTGCTAGTGCACCAAGAATGAAACCACTAGTTAATTGCATTTTCAAAAAGATAACAGAAATTGCACATGACAGAACAATTGAAACACAACAAGCGAATGCCTAAAAGAAGAGAATAAAAGGAAAAAAAATAAATAAATAAAACAATTTAAGACATTATTAGATAGTTGGAGGCAATCGTCAGGAAGCCTTGGCTACACCTAGGTTTCGTGCTAGTTGGCACTCATCAGCAAGGCGTATCTGCAACCTTGAAGGAACTCATGTCCCTTCTGAGATTCGAACCCGCGTCACCCAGTGCTGCAGTCAGAGGTCGCGAGCTCGAATAGCTCAGTGGCAACGTCTCTGACTGCAGCACTGGGTTACGCGGGTTCGAATCTCAGAAGGGACATGAGTTCCTTCAAGGTTGCAGATACGCCTTGCTGATGAGTGCCAACTAGCACGAAACCTAGGTGTAGCCAAGGCTTCCTGACGATTGCCTCCAACTATCTAATATCAAATCAATGTGTACCGTGATGGCGAGCTACCTAGAATGGTGGTCACATTGGAAATACCTGACTGATAGAATTCAGTCTGCACCAAAGAAGGACTAGATACGTCACACTAGTTACTAGTGTCCAGTCAAAATATAAGTCATCAATTTTTGTTGTTGTTATTGATAAAATAGTGTTGAAAGAAGCATTGACTAGTTAGTTAGAACTTGTATGATCTACACTGTTGCTGTGCATGTATGTGAGAAAGCTGATAATACTGCTGTCTAGTGCCTAGGCCTATGAGTCACATCTTCATTTGAGAAGTATTCGCTACAACACCTAATCAATAAGGTAATCCATTTTCTCTTTGTCAGTCAAGTGCTGCTTGTCAATTTACCCTGAAACACACTCATCACTTTAATTAAATGCAAATAAGCCATTCACTTGAACATTCCACATTCCACTGGCATATTTATATATTGTGCCAGAGGCATGCTCTGTAGGCTAATAAAGGACACTTCTACTACTACTATTGACCCAATTAGACAAAATAATTTAATCTACAAAATAGTTTGCAACGACTGTGAGGTCAACTATGTAGGTCAGAGATCATTAGATTGGGTGAAGGGGGTGGTCAGATCATCGGAAGATAAGAATTTAGCTATGTGTAGAATAACTCAACCCACTGAGGTGAATAGTTTTCAGAGAAACTCACCAATGCATACTATGCATGTATTAACACACAACCCCACACAATAGGATGGAACACAGTTATAGTTCTAAGAACTAATATGGTTAGGTGGAGAGAGAGAGGTTGATTACTGAATCTTTGTTCATCGAATCTACAATTAACACATGTAGTAGTAGGAATGCTACAACGCAAATACCAGAGATATTTTTTTCCTTCACGTGCCCCAGTGGAACATAGGGCTTCAAGCTAGTGGCTTGAAGTTTCTGTAGAAGTGTTTATTTTACAGGATGGGGTTGCTAGCCTCATGCCCAACCTTTCCTCTTCACCAGCATTATTTCTGGCTTAGCGAGGTAAAGGAGTGCGTCGGTGGCCGGGAATCGAACGCCGGACCATGTGTATGGTCGGCGAGCGTCCTAACCGCTACGCCACCGACGCACACCAGAGATATTACTACCAATTAAATTAAAGGATAAGAAATAAATGGAATTGTGAAGAAAATAAAAGACAGATTCAGCGAAGAAAATGCTTCTTTATCGACGAAATCATCTTCAGAGGCTGGCTGTACAGTCGTATTTATACTTACAAAAATACATAGTGGTCTATTATTGAGGCGCGGAGGCGCTGGCAATTCATCAATACAACCCTGAACTCTGTATACAAAAAAATGTTTGTCCAGTCTCTTATTTTACCTTGGTCTTAACCTTCTCACTAATCGTTCCCTGTTAAAAAAAATTTTGATTTTTTTATTTTGTCTTTTTTGTAATTTTTTAATCTTACTTTTAGTTTGCTTTTGCTTTAATAATTAATTCACTATTATCACTCTCATATGCTCCTTTTATATATTTTCACACCCTCTTCACATTTGTTAAATTGACACTCAAATACCACCTTTATTCTCACTCAATAGCAATTTTAACCTTATCAAATTTCTATCTTCTGTGCCGTTGAGTACCACGTAATTTACAACTTTTAATTTTCACTTCTAAAGCCACTTCTGAGTAATTATATCAATTATGTCACTCCCTATTACTTAATAATAGACCACTATATATTTTTGTAAGTATAAATACGACTGTACAGCCAGCCTCTGAAGATGATTTCGTCGATAAAGAAGCATTTTCTTCGCTGAATCTGTCTTTTATTTTCTCCATGACTCACTCAATGGGTATTTTCAGTGAAATGGAATTGTATAAACAAAGTTTGAAAGTGATGTGAATGATTTGATTTTAATTGTGAGCAACGAATTATTTTCGAAACGTTATCAGTAAATAGATATTAATGTGTTACTACTGTGTGGGTTTTTTATCAAATAAATTTATTCTATGATAGAATTAAACTCAAACACAGCGCCAAAGTTCCACTTTTTATGTCAATGCTACTTTATGACACATCAGAGGAATGTAGCTCGCATTGGTTAAGGCATTCAATACGTCTGTTGTCTGAATCCCCCTTCACCTACTTCATTTTGAGCAACTTGGATAAGATAAGCTCACAGTCTGATAAATGGCTTCCTGAGAAACAGACACTTTTCGGTGCTTATCGATTTATCCTGAGGCAATAACTTTATTTGAATATAAACGAAGTATTCATTAAATGTTTCACGCCGGCACATCTACTTGTACTATACTTGTTTCATATATATGGTCCGGGGTTCGATCCCCGGCCAACGCACTCCTTTACTTCGCTAAGCCAGAAATGATGCTGGTGAAGAGGAAAGGTTGGGCATGAGGCTAGCAACTCCATCCTGTAAAATAAACACCACTGCTACAGAAACTTCAAGCTTGTAATTTGAAGCCCTATGTTCCACTGTAGAACGTGTGTTTCATATATATATATATATATATATATATATATATATATGAAAATATCAGAAGTGAGATTAGAAAGGCAAGGCAGACATTTTCTATGTGATACACAGACTTGGTGCGCGCATCAATGGGACTACTCCCTACACGGTTTAGACTTCTATCAATAGTTGCCTTCGTTGGCTCCATAATGAAGATCAGACGGCCATCTGAAAAGGCTCAGCAACAAGGAGATCTAACAGTGCAAAGAAGTTGCTAATTAACCTGTTGCCGACAGAAAATATAACGAAGGAAATGGATTGGATAAACACTGAGAAAACCAGAGAGTGGCATCGCGAGGTAGCAGGTTGGTGTTCCAATGGAACCTAAATGGGGAACAACGAGTTGGAGGTTGGTTCGAGGGTGACGGTGACACTGCTGCTGGATTCAACATAGAACTTGGCACCCAAGTGCAGCAGTTCGTGTCGCCACTTTCCAAATAGCACACAAAGGTAAACAAGAAGATGAGTGAAGAGAATCAATAGAGTTTTGACAAGTATAAGAGTGAAACAGAATGAGTAATGGTAGAAAGGAATATGAGACTGAATATTACAGAGACTGAATACATCTGCGTAAGCCATTGACAACGATTTTGAGCTATGTCACCTATTGTCGACAGCCATTGATTCTTAGAGTCCCAAGCCCCCCAACCAACCCGGAAGTCTGCATCTCCCTACCTGACTTGACTCAGTTTAACTGTCAGGGATTTCATGGATTGATTGGTGCCATGTTTTTGTTTGGCCACCAATTACTCTTTTCCAACCAGCACCTATATATCAGCTAGTAATGCCCATCGGGGCAGGCGATGGTAAAGCATGCGCACCACGTGACCTAGCCATCTCAATCTATGTAACTTTATAGCCTCTTCGATTGATATTCCCTCTTTGCCCAACACTCTACGCCTAACGTCAACATTATTACCTCATTATACGACCTAATGTGCGAAAGAGATCGTAGACATCTATGATTAAAAGCAGTCAACCTTTTCATGTCTTCAACTCGTATTGGCCATGTTTCAGAGCCATAGAGAAGGACGGAGCGAGCTGCTGAGCAGTACACACGTCCCTTGGTTGATAGCCGGGCTTCCGTCGTTTTCAGTGCACACAGAGTGAAGAGGAAGTGAAGAGCCATCAAGTAGAGGAGTTGCATTAGTAGAAGGAAGGCAAGATAATAGAGATGAAGGTGAAGACAAAGATTAGTGAGGATTAGAGAGGTTTCGCGTGCATTTCGGATTGTGAGGGCGATTGTTACTTCCCGGCTGCCCACACCGTGGAAGTTGGTTGCGTGACCGCAGAGCCCAGGGGACAACTGCTTGAGGCCGGTCACATGAGGCCTGTTTTTGTTTGTTCTTTCTTGTTTGGTGTGTCTCAGTAGCATATTTATCACTTCTGCCCTGTGACACGGCAGCAGGAAGTGCTATCGTTGTTAATCCGGGCCCCGACCGATCCGGCATGATATTTTGTGATTTATTTGAAATCATAGGATTGGATTGGGTAGCTGCTTTTTGTCTAACTGCTATCCAAACAACCTTCCTGGCATGGTAGGACCTGCAGAAACATAAGTTCCAGCCAGTGTAGCTCGTTGGGTCATTGCGATATGCAAGTCCGACCACCACGTCAAGGTGGCAGCTTTCGGTCGGGCTGAACCATTGATGCCTTAATGGCTCCGTAAGGGGAGACGGGGAGGAATGAACCCATGACACTTGCATCATTAGCACGAGAACACGACAACAACAAAATACCTCTACCATATGAAAATTTGATGATGACATCTAGGTTGACATCGAAACGTCGAGAGTTTAAAATTCATACTCAAAAGAAATTCACACACTTATTTTTACATTTTTCTGAAAAAAAGAAGACTTACTTTAAGAATATTGTTGGCGTATTTAACAACTAAAGCAACGAGTAGACCACCAAAAGAATGCAAAAGGATAACTATCCAAACAAACCAATCAAAGCCATAAAAATATCCTTTCTGTTGAATTTCATTCCAATCAGTAAGAAGTTGTACAGGTATACCGATAATAATCGAGGCAAATGCTAACTCGATATTACGCTGCCATAATGATTTTTTTGTATTCTTCAAAAGCTGTAGTAATAAAGGAGGAAAAAAATAGGTGGGGGGGGGGAAGGCAAAAAACGATTAGATAAAAGATTAAGCATAAAATGTAAGGGTAAGCAACGTGCTACTTAACCAGCTTGTTAATATTCTGGTTGACAGGCACATGGACTCATATGAAAAATGGGCCAAATCCATTTTATCTAACTCACACCACCCTCTTCACTCACAACTCTCCCCTTGCATCTCATCAAGCGAAACCAGAAGCCTATATAGAAAACTATATGCTCGCATCAGCAAGTACAAAATCTCAACCATTCCCTATTTAGCTCGTGTTCTGTGTGATAAAGAAAGCATTTAGGGCGTGACACCTATAATTCATTAAATAGTCAGTAGAACAACTGGATCTCGTCTTTCCAACTCACATCAATTTTAGGTACAACATTTTCTTTCTTTCTTTTCCTTTTCTCTCTTTTGCTTTTTCTTTTTTCCGTTATGTGCTACTTTGTTTCTGTCTCTCGCTTACGCCAGTAAATATGTTAGCACCTACTTTTCTAACACCTTCAAACACTGTTCAACTTTGGCTTTGCTACCGACATCCCAATATGTTGTTGTCATAATGAACTGAGATTTCCTTAATCTATGTAGAATTCTATTTATTGATAATGTACTAACTGGATGCAATAGTGTAGTAAAAGTGCTGAGAATTCCATTCTATATCACAAGTACTGTTTTGGAATAAAGCATATTATTATTATTATTAAGTTGGAATCATATTCTCAAAAGAACAAAAAATAATTGCTAGGCCTACTTTTTACTGTAAAGCTGAACAAATCAGCTAGACGAAATTCCCTGCTAAGCGTTGTGGTGAGAGCTGTCTGCAAGACAAAATTGTAGATAACAATTTACTCAAGTGTTGGTTTGTAGGGATTTGGTTGATTGGTTACAGGATTTTCGTCATGAGCTGACATAAGTTAGAGAACCACTGGAAAATCTGGAAGTACTGGACAGCTAGCTGTTTCGTCAGCCTAGTTTCGGACTCTTCATCAGTACGCACCCACCGGGATTCAACAACAATTCACGTCAACGTTTACGTTCCAAAAGGGGGGTTATGAGAAAAAAAGCAATAACAAAGCTTAACCTTGAGGAACTCGCCAACCAATCACAGCAGACTTGACGTGTGAGACTACGATTCGCAGATATATGGCTTAACTTTCTAAGAAACGGTCACAAATACTGCAGAATAACCTTCAGCAAGAAAACAACTAATCAAAAGATTGCTTGCTTCTCTGCTAACAATAACGCTAATAATAATGAACATAAAAATTTATAAATATCTCTTGATTTTTTCAATAAACGATCTGTTGCCTGGCCCTTGTCTTCTGTCGTTACAAGCTGACTGAATTTCAAGTTCAAGTTGCTACACTCCATGCAGCATACATGGGTAGACAAACGAGAGGAATAAAAACAGTTTCGAAAGCATTATAATAAACACAAATTTGAGACATGTAGACCAGTAATATGAAAAAGAAGCATGACAGTTCAGTGGCAGCCTTACACCATCCTATGCATTTTAAACCAACTGTCAAAGTTGTCATGAACTGATGCCAGATTTTGGCGCCACCACGCCTAACCCTTTTCCAACTTAATCCAATGTCGGGTAACAATGCTCGTCGAAGAAGGTGTTCTTTATTTTATTTTATTTATTTATTTAAACGCAGAAAAAAACTTGGTACAATATGGCACCAAGAAAGATGCGCCACACAATAATAATAATAATAAAACAACATAGATTAAAAGTAAAAATATAAGTAGAAAACGGATAAAGAACTTCATCTGGAAGGAAAACAGTCATGTTTAACAAGTTCAAACAGTATTCGTTAACTATCATCAGGAAGGGAAGAAAGAAGGAAATTGCAACACGTTCGCCATTGATTACGATTCTTGTCCATATCCGATAACGTTTCGAGCCATCGATTCGAGCTATCTTGCGGACCCCAACCAGGGAGTCATGACGCACAAACCGATGCTAATCTAGCACAAAAATCTTTCATCCCACGACGCCACGTCATGGACTGACCACCCTTCCGCCTTTTCCATCCCGTCCCAGGACTAGCGAACAGAGACCTGTACGGAAGCCTCTGGATTTTCTAGCCACAACAAGTGATGTAGCTATTGACTTACGCTTGTTACCTAACACTCTACGTTTAACCTGGATATTACCATATTATGTCGCTTAACACGGAAGGTAGAGTACAAAAATATCAGTGTACAAAGACAGCCAGTTTTCTCATATCTCCCGCTTTCAATAGACATTTTTTACAGCTGTAGAAGAGGAAAGAGTGAACTACTGTGCAGTACACGCGTCTCTACTAAACATATACACTTCGAAGAGTAATGCTAACTGCTGAGAGGTTAATTAGGAAAACAATTAGAGATGGTTAGAGCAAAACAGTGAATAAAGTCTTCGACTATTTTGATTTGACACTAGTGTGATGCGTCTAGTCCTCTCTTTGGTGCAGACTGAATTCTATCAGTCAGATTGTAATGTGGCAACCATTCTAGGTAGCTCGCCATCACGGTGTACATTGTTTGTGATGATATTAGATGGTTGGAGGCAATCAGCCACAGGAAGCCTTGGCTACACCTAGGTTTCGTGTTAGTTGGCACTCACACCAGTCAGTCAGCAAGGCGTATCTGCAACCTTGAAGGAACTCATGTCCCTTCTGAGATTTGAACCCGCGTCACTAGACGCATCACACTAGTTACTAGTGTCAAATCAAAATATCCACTACAGTCCTACAGGAGGTAAATCGCGAGCCCGAATAGCTCAGTGGCAACGTCTCTGACTGCAGCACTGGGTGACGCGGGTTCGAATCTCAGAAGGGACATGAGTTCCTTCAAGGTTGCAGATACGCCTTGCTGACTGGTGAGTGCCAACTAGCACGAAACCTAGGTGTAGCCAAGGCTTCCTGTGGCCGATTGCCTCCAACCATCTAATATCATCACAAAGTGTTCGACTGTTGGTTTCAGTTGTATAAGGAGGTGTAGACTACCAATTGGCTCAGATCCCTAAGATGTGTAAAGGATCAATGATTGGAGACAGTTGTTGACATGACTCAAAACCTCTCTCTAAAACATGTGGATGCACTCTCCTTCTTTATGAACTTCTAGATTCATTAAATTCGTAGTCTTTCTCCTTTACGTTATAGTTCATATGGATTTCTTTCTCTCTTTAGTATTGCATGCTGTATGGAGTCCCGACCAGTAACTTTTAACTTTAACATGGTTTATAACGCTTGCATATCACAATGATCCAAATAGCTACACTGCCTGGAGCTAATGTTTTTGTAAGTCGTCTACACTATGCTGAACGTCTGTAGGCGAAGTTGTACTGCGAGCAAGTGGGGATGTAATAGCACCAAGGTGTTCCCCTCAGATAACCAGCAAGTCAAATATGCTACTTCACAGCTCTGGAGAAGGATGGGGGGGGGGTGGTTAGAATAGGTCAACTCAGAATATTGTACATCCCAACTTATCTTGCAGCGATAAGACCTTACTTATTACGGACACAACTCCAACAGCCACTTTAAGCAGGCCGTATGTGACCCGTTTCAAGCAGTTGTCTTTTGGATCACTACTAGGTACTCCAAGGAGAAATCTGCTATATATGCATTGCAGGAAGTTGAAATACTGCACTTTTGGGCGAAGTCCAACGTTGAAAACTCAGTATCAGACTGAACTTGGGCGTTTGGATTCTATCAGAGGAACGCATCTGGCTGGATTCAACATAGAACTTGGCACCGAAGTGCAGCAGTTCCAGTTGCCACTTTCAAAAGAGCACACAAAGGTAGACAAGAAAATGAGTGAAGAGAATCAATAGAGTCTTGAAGTATAAGAGTGAAACAGAATGAGTAATGGTAGAAAGGAATATGAGACTGAATATTACAGAGACTGAATACATCTGCGTAAGCCATTGACAACGATTTTGAGCCATGTCACCTATTGTCTCCACCCATTGATTCTTAGAGTCCCGAGGGCCCCAACCAACCCGGAAGTCTGAATCTCCCTACCTGACTCAGTTTAACTGTCAAGGAAGGATTTCATGGATTGATTGATGCCATGGTTTTGTTTGGCCACCACTTACTCTTTTCCAACCCACAACACCTACATCAGCTAGTAATGCCCGTCGGGGTGGGGGAGGCGATGATTAGGCATGCGCAGCACGTGACCTAGCCATCTCAATCTATGTAACTTTATAGCCTCTTCGATTGATTTTCCCTCTTTACCCAACACTATACGCCTAATGTCAACATTACTTACCTCATTATATCACCTAACGTGAGAAAGAGATCGTAGACATCTATGATCCAAAACAGTCAACCTTTTCATGTCTTCAACTCGTATTGGCCATGTTTCAGAGCCAGCCATAGAGAAGGACGGAGCGAACTGCTGAGCAGTACACACGTTCCTTGGTTGATAGTCGGATGTCACGCCTACGCCAGAGATGGTGTAAGGTAGCGAAAGCAGCCCGAGTTTTTTGGATCCGTGCTGAAATTTCGTCACCAATCAATCCGTCGGTGCTGATACAACTTCCCAAATAGGTGAAGTGGTCAACATGTTCTATCACTTCATTCCCTATCACGAAGCTAGGAGTTGACGCAGTCCAGTCCTGTAGCAGCATCTTACATTTTACAAGGGCGAATCGCATGCCAAACATACGGAGATTGCTCCTCAAGGTGTTCAGAAGACTCTGCTCTATTTTGTCAGCATCCTCCCCTAACAGGACTATGTCGTCTGCATATTTTAAGTCCATAAGACTATTCCCTGGTAACAAGTCGATTCCTAATTCGTTAAGTTCAGTTAAGGATACCTCCATTAGCATATCTATGATGAAGTTAAACAGAAAAGGGGAAAGTGGACATCCCTGATGGACACCACTGGTTGTTATCAATTCAGATGACAATTCCTCATAAGCCCTTCTAGTGAAAATCACTCATATAGCCTAGAACATGAGAAGTCTGTGATACCATGTGACTAGGTTATAATACTAGCATATCGATTAGCTATTTTTTGAAATCAATTTAGACGAACGACTTTAATTTTTTTAGAGTTAAAACTGAAATATGTCTCCAAGATCAGTTGTTAAAATTTTGATGTCATAGGAAAACTGAATGGCTTTGGCTGTATTCATTATTAAATAACTACGACTCTGGGTCAAATCAGACTGTATGAGAATTACTCAATGTATACAAACAAACAACTGGTTATCTTTTATACAATAAAAAAAACGGAATAACTGTGAACTGAACTTTAAGACTATATATGTGCATATGATTACAGCAGTGTCAAATGACTAAACAGCGTAATACGATGTGTTAATTGTTTATTTATTGAATATGGAGTGAATACAAATCATGACATCAGAGAGATGTCGTGAATTGGCAGAAGTTAGAATTCATCGGCCATTGGATCGGGTCCCAGTGGCTGAATGGTATACGAGCTTGCTTTGTAAACCAGAAGGTCCTGGGTTCGAATCCGGGTGGGCGCGTACTGATGAAGAGTCCCAAACTCGGACGAAACAGCTGTCCAGTACACCCAGGTTTTCCAATGGTTCTCTAACTAATGTGAGCTCATGATGAAAATCCTGTAAAATTAATCCATTTTGGAGTTATAATAGCGAACAGAATGTCAACTTAAATTAGGGAAATTTTACAATATCCACTTTTTATTTAATAAGGAACTGTTGTATAGACAAATCGACGGTATGGCAATGGGGTCACCACTAGGACCCATTCTAGCCGACATTTTCCTTGCGAAACTAGAAAATAATGGGCCTTTGAAGGATGTTATTAATGAACTTGAATTCTATTGTCGTTACATGAATGATACTTTTTGATTATGAAGAACGAAAAGGAAGTAAAGAACATCCTGGATAAATTTAATGAGGTACATCCTGCAATGAATTTTACTATTGAAGAAAATAAAAGACAGATTCAGCGAAGAAAATTTTCTTTATCGACGAAATCATCTTCAGAGGCTGTACAATCGTATTTATACTTACAAAAATATATAGTGGTCTATTATTGAGTAATAGGAGGTGACATAATTGATATAATTACTCAGAAGTGGCTTTAGAAGTGAAAATTAGAAGTTGAAAATTACGTGGTACTCAACGGCAAAAAGATAGAAATTTGATAAGGTTAAAATTGCTATTGAGTGAGAATAAAGGTGGTATTTGAGTGTCAGTTTAAGAAGTGTGAAGAGGGTGTGAAAATATACAAAAGGAGCATATGAGAGTGATAATAGTGAATTAATTATTAAAGCAAAAGCTAACCAAAAGTGAAATTAGAATGAAAAGAAAAAATCAAAAAATATTTTATTTACAAGGAACGATTACTATTGAGAAAGAAAAAGACTCTAGTATTTCATTTTTAGACGTCCTTATGACCAGAAAAGAGGACGGCACAATAAGAAGAAGTGTTTATAGAAAACCTACGTCAACGGGGCAGTACACACATTTTCTCAGCTTTGTGCCCTTGAAATACAAACGCAGTCTGAAAAAATGCTTGGTTCATAGAGCAAGAGAGATTTGCTCGCACGAATGTCTTGACCAGGAACTTAACAATATTAGACGGTTGCTAAGTGAGAATGGTTATCCTGAAAAGTTTATTGATAAGAATATGAATCTGAAACCAAAGCAGCCCAAGTTGCCAACAGTTCCAAAAAAGGCCTTATTCTTACAGATGCAGTTCCTAGGAGACAACGCCAGTGAGATACTAACACAACGACTTAGAAATGCGGTAAAAAAAGCATTCTGTGATGCTGAATTACGCTGCATCTTTAAAACCACTCCTCTTCTGCGTTCGGGAGTAAAAGACAAACTGCCTAATTTCGCCTCTTCCATGTTTATCTACCAATTTAACTGCTCCTGTGGAGCCAGTTAGTTGCATAGGCCGTACAATTAGGCGTGTTTCTCATCGAATTTACGAACATCACCCTGCCTGGTTAAGCAAAGGACAAACAAAATCTATTCGCAGCGATATTCTGTCTCATCTTGTGGAGACAGAACACAAGATTGACGTTAATCATGCTTTTACCGCATACTTACGAATCTCAATTTCGCCTTAAGAGTTCGACTTCTAAATATTGCTGAGGCTGTGGGGATCCATATTAACAAGCCTAATTTATGCATCCAAAAGAAGTTAGTTCAGACATTATCATTACCTTGGCCATCCAGGTTTGAATAATCCAGAATTTTTGTGGAATTTCCCTAATTTTAGTTGATATTCTATTCGCTATTATATCTTTATTATTATTATTATTTAAGCATCTTTAATGAACTGTAATTGCATTGATCATCTTGGAGTTAAGCATGCATAAGACCTAGAAGACACCACTAAAGCCTATACATTAAGACAAGGAGAATAAGTATCAATTAACACATGTTTAAAATTGAATTTTTAAGATACCTTATGCAATAAGGAAATTGAGATTTATTATTATTATTATTGTTCCCTTGGGTTCCTAGTGGAACATAGGACTTCAACTACACGCCCCCACTTGCTTCTGTCTTCTGCTGTACTTTTCACTTGCATCCATGTTAGTCCATACTGTTTCAGCTCCTCTTCACACGATCTCCTCAATGTCACCCTTGGACGTCCCACTCGCCGCTTCCCCCTCGGTTTCCACTCAAGCTATGGCCTGACACGCGATGTCACCCGACAGCCTCCTCAGCGAGTGAGTGTCCAATCCATCTCCACCTTCTCATGCATATTTGTTGAGCGATTGGTTCCTGTTTGTTTTGTTTCTTCCCATGGTTTCTTGTTGGTTCTTGTTCTTTCCGGCCATTTGATCTTCAGTATAGAACGGAGACAGCTGTTGATAAAGGTCTGCAACAGGCTGTTGGAAATATTCTTTGTGACCCGCCGCCAACTTTCTGATCCATCCGTATAGAAGAAGTGACTGACTGACTTGACGTTTGTATTGGAAATCCGAATTTTGTTGTTGATGCTGAGGAGTGACAGCGGAAGATTTCCAGATTGGTTTCAGGTTGATGAATGTGTTTCTCGCCTTCCCGATTCTCGTCTCGATTTGACATCTTCGTCCGTTCCATCTGCCTGTAGTTGAGACGATGCTCCCTAGATAAGTGAGTGAATGAAGTAACCTCTTTCAAATCCCTCCCGTTGATGGTGATTGGCACTGGATTTTGTTGCTGTTGATTGGTTACTTTCATAACCTCCGTCGTGTCTATGTTCACCTGGAGTCCAGTCTTTTCCAGCTGCTTCTTCGACCAGTTTGTCGGTTTTCGCTTGTAAGTCTCCGATTTTGTGTGACATCAAACATAAATCATTCACGCGCGAAATCCAGGTCTTCTAGATTCGTCACGTCGGTCCAGGATTTCCCTGTCTTCTCGTTTCCCACTGTCTGAAGCATAATCGAGTCCACCACAATTAGGAATATCATTGGTGATAATCAGCAGCCTTGTCTGACTTCTGTGTTTACTCCAAAAAAACGCCTCGCTGAGTTTTCCGTTGTGGATCACTTGACATGTGCTGTTGTCGTACAGCTGTTGAATAAGGTTGATGAATATGGGAAATAGAGAGTTACTGGCATAACTCAACCTCTTTCTACTTTTACAATTTATTAAGTCATATACGTATATATATGTATTCCTACCCATTCTTCTTTTTATTGTTCTCCTCTTATTCTTCCAGAAAAAGACAACTGAATCTGTTTGCAAGAACTGACACAGACTCATGCTCACGTTCACACCAAAAAAATATTAAGTTGTGTCGGTCAGTCGGTCGGTTTTCGACATAGAACTTTGCACATATGTGCGCCAGTTCAAGTCGCCACACTCCCTCCTTGTAGCACACAAAGCAAGAGAAGAAAGTAGGAGAAATGCATATTAGAGACAGTAAACAGAGGTGTGAGACAAAGGAATAGTAATAACGAAGAACAAAACAGTTTAATTGGAAATCATAAGTCACAAGGAGTGGATGCATCTGCGCCAGCCATTGACAACGATTTTGAGCCATGTCACCAATTGTTTCCAACCATTGGTTTTTACCGTCCCGAGGACCCCAACCAGTCAGGAAGTCTACACCTTCCTACGTGGCTGGCTTAAACTAACTGTTGTAGATTTCATTGACTGGTGAAGCCATGTTTTGGTTTGACCACCGCTAGCTCTTTTCCAGCCTGACCCTATATCAGCTAACATTGCCCATTGTCGAGGAAGGCGATGACTAGGCATTCATTCGTAACACATGTCCTAACCATCTCAGTCGATGTAATTTCACAGCCTCGTCGACTGATTTCCCCGCCTTACCTAGCACTTGACGCCTAACCTCAATATTGCTCACCTTATTATACCACTTCACGCGGGAGATAGAACGCAGACACCTATGATCGAACACAGATAATCTTTTCATGTCTTCCACTCTCAATGGCCAGGTCTCACAGCCATAAAGGAGGACGGAGCGGACTGATGAGCAGTACTCACGCCCTTTGGTTGATAGTCGGATATCACGTCTACGCCAGAGACGGCGTAAACCGGCATATACAAAACTAGCCCTCTGTATTCGTGCTGAGATTTCGTCAGAAATCAACCCGTTGGGGCTGATGGTACTTCCCAAATAAGTGAAGTGGTCAACGTGCTCTACCACTTCACTTCCTATTTTTAATCTATTGGTCGGTGTAGTTCAATCCTGCAACATCATCTTAAATTTTACAGGGGCGAATCGCATGCCAAACGTACGAAGATTGCTGCTCAAGGTGTTCAGAAGACTCTGCATTTTGTCAGCGTCCTCGCCTAGAAGGACTTAAATATAAAAATCTCAACCATACTCTATCTAGCACGGGAGTTGCATGAAGAAAGGATTATAAGAAATGAACTGAAAATCTACGTTATAGTCTAGTATTATTATTTCCTGCATTAACTAACATTCTACTTACTTCAATCTTTGTGGTTATGCATTTTGATTTTATTCGTATAAGGAGGAGTAAAATTGTTGCTTCTTTTAGTTTCACCTTTTTGGCACGATAGGACCAGCGAAAAAACATTAATTCCAGTCAGTGTAGCTGTTTAGGACATTGTGATATGCAAGCCTGAGCACTAACTACATCAGTGTAGCAGCTATCATCGGTTAGGACATCCGTGTCAGGAATATCCATGCCACTTAGTTCGATGTTTAGAAATTTTAATCCAATCTTTAATTTGCTAATTGTGACTTCTTTCACACATACTTGACAGTATGATGGTCGTTTCAAACTGTCTGGAATAACGAATAACTCATTTGGCTTTCTGCCGACAAACTGTGGGTTTGAATCCCGTCCCACCTATCCCCTCCCACTCAAGTCCCTTAGTTGCATCATAACCCCTGGCGCACAACAAGGTATGGTTCACAGCCCAGTACATGAAAAAATTGTTTAGAAAAAAACTGAATTCTAACTGACTAGCTAATATGGTGTGGTGCTGACGTATTCAGTGTTACAATGGCTGAATGGTCTACGAACTAGCCTTGTAACCTGAAGCTTCCGGGTCCGAACTCTGGTGGGCGCGTCTGTCTGTCTGGATTCAACAGAGAACTTGGCAACCAAGTGCAGCAGTTCCAGTTGCCACGTTCCAAATAGCACACAAAGGTAGACAAGACAAGAAGATGAGTGAAGAGAATCAATAGAGTTTTGACGAGTATAAGAGTGAAACAGAATGAGTAATGGTAGAAACGAATATGAGACTGAAGATTACAGAGACATTGACAACGATTTTGAGCCATGTCACCTATTGTCTCCAGCCATTGATTCTTAGAGTCCCGAGGTCGGGCCCCAACCCGGAAGTCTGCATCTCCCTACCTGACTCAGTTTAACTGTCAAGGATTTCATGGATTGATTGATGCCATGTTTTTGTTTGGCCACCACTCACTCTTTTCCAACCTGCACCTATATCAGCTAGTAATGCCCGTCGGCGTGGGGGAGGCGATGGTTAGGCATGCACAGCACGTCACCTAGCCATCTCAACCTATGTAACTTTATAGCCTCTTCGATTGATTTTCCCTCTTTGCCCAACACTCTACGCCTAATGTCAACATTACTTACTTACCTTATTATACCACCTAACGTGAGAAAGAGATCATAGACATCTATGATCATAAACAGTCAACCTTTTCATGTCTTCAACTCGTATTGGCCATGTTTCAGAGCCATAGAGAAGGATGGAGCGAACTCCTGAGCAGTACACACGTCCCTTGGTTGATAGTCGGATGTCACGCCTACTCCAGAGACGGTGTAAGTTAGCAAAAGCAGCCCGAGCTTTTTGGATCTGGTGGGCGAGTACTGCTAGAGAGTCCCAAACTAGGATGAAACAGCTGTCCAGGACTCTTGTGATCAAACCAGTAAGAAAACAAGTCGTTGAGGACAATATATGGCATATAGTCATAAATATTTGAGAGATATTTTCATAGCGTTAAGTAATTAAAATTTAATTGGCTAACTTACCATTTCAAAAAATACACATCCTAAACCAGAAAGTATTGAAGCACATACCACACAGAATAATCCTAAAGGAGGATTATGCGCTGCTGGCTGCAGTGTAGATGTTTTACTGTCACCAGGTGATTCTACTGCTGCAACACCAATAAACAATAGAACTAAAGCGAACCATTGCATAGTACTGACTGGTTTTCGAAGAATAAGCATACTGAATAGTGCTGTTGTGAAAAGTTTCAATTGATAAGCCACCTAAACTAATCGATATATTTTTACTAACAGATTTTTTTTACTTACCTGAAATGTAACAGCATCCAAATTACTTAAAGCTGCTATCAAGAAACGATTCTGTATGACATAGATTATAGCAGGTATAAAATTCATTAATACATCCAATGGGTTGTGCTTCATGAGTTTATAGGTTCTTTTCAAATCTCCAGCATAACTGAGAACAAGAAGACATGTGATAAATTTTACACATTCACTCATTGTAACCATAGATGATGGGATAAAAACTTCGGTGGTTCGTGATCTTGCATGACGCATGCATAAGATATAGAGTAGATTTTGAAATACAAGAATGAATAAGCTTAGATACTTCATTGTTACTGCTTTAAACATTGTTATAAGTGGACGATAGTTTTGGAAGGCCTACAATAAATAATAATAACAATGATAGTAATAATTTGCTTTATTCCAGAAACAGTACTAGTGGTACAGTGTGGAATTTTCAGCACATATCTACAATATTTGCATCTAATTTTATCAAACATTTAAAAGTATTTCGAAAAAAATAAATATAAAGGCACCAACAGCAAAAAAAACAGGAAAAACACAAAATAATTTTTAAAAAATGCGAAAGAGATACCAAGAAGTAGAAAGAAAAATAAACAGCATATAATAATATCTCAGTATTGGGTAGTGGAAGCTATGATATGATTATGCATGGTGACAGTAAAGCTATAGTCATACAAGAAGTTATGAAATGATATTTAAGAATGTTTATAGCCAAGAAGATCAGTTAATTTGGTTGAAACAACACTAAACAATCATAAAATAACATTTCAGTGTTGTTGTTTTGTTTTTCATTGTCAAATCTAATGCGGTGTTTGTAGTGGTAGTGTGAGTAATCCTGAATAATACAAAATTTTTTAAGGTGATGACTAAGGCGTTCACAACCAACGATTGTCAGTTAATATTGCCGAAAAAAATAAAAAATAAAAAACAACAACCACAAAAACTAATAATTACATGATGGTTAATGACAGGATAATTTTGTACTACTCATAGTGCTAATATAGTCGGAACCAGTGGATACACAATAGAAGGAATATAGTAAAGTACATAAAAGTAAGCCAGTGTTAATATTTTAGGTAGCTAAGTATGTTTGAGAAGGAGTTCACAATAGAATACAAAATAAGACAGAAATAAAAGAGCCTAAATTTACGCTGTTAATAACAAAGCAAGTCATAGGTTTCACGCTTAACATTGTCTCTGTCGCTTAGAACACGGAACAAGTATGGTATCGTTGAGTTCCTGTACTTGGTTGTACGAGCATAGATTATTTTATACTGATTTCTGGTTTTACTTGATGAGATACAAGGCGAGAGTTGGGAATAGAGGGGGTGTTGGGGGTCGGAGAGTATGATTCTTGACCATTTTTTGCATGTATTCAGATGTCTTTCAACTGTTGTAGTGAAGAGCTGACTGATTTTTGCACCACTAGTCCTACTGACTACCTTCAACATCCTTCTCAAGATGGTGTAGTCCTCTTTCAGTAGACCAGGAAAGACTAACGGGGAGCAGTAAAGTAGAATAGGTAAGATACAAGAGTTGACAAATTGTGAAAGTAGAGGTTGGGTGATTCCAGATTGTCTAAGTTTCTCAATGTAGTAGGTTAGACAGAAAACTTTCTTAGAAATCATTAGGATATGAGATGTCCAAGTAAGGTCGGAAGATAGAACTAGACCGAGGTATTTTGCATTAGACTTAGTTTTAATTTTAGTCCCCTCAATGCAACAGGCTTCATGAGAACTTACTAGTGTTTGTAGATCTCGTTTATGCCTAAGGGAGAAGTCAATAGTCTGGCATTTTGAGGGATTCAGAATGAGACCATTTAGTTTAGACCACTGACTGATGTCCGACAGGAAGCTAGAATCCAAAGGGATCGAATAACGTGTGGACTTGTTTTCGTCACCGGCAACCAAAGGAACACAACTCCACTGATTGGTAAACCAGACTTGAAGTTAAAGCCTCAGGGTAATTTCTTACGACAAGCATCTGCTCTAGTCTGGGTGTCCGAGCAGTATCGCAGACTTTGCACAGACGATAAAATAGATTTTGTGTGGCGCATCTGTTAGTTCCCACAATGTACTAAGTATTTGTTTTACCAAATAAAATAATCTTGAAAGGTGACTTAAAAAATAGTTATGTTAACGATAAAGGGACATATATTTATATGCTTACAGTTTGGGGTGTGTGTGAGCATTGCCAGTGAATGTTTCAGTGGGCTAGTGGACATCTTACTGATGTGCTCTATATATATTTTCAGTAAAATTTCGCAAATCTGGCAGAAATTTCCCAAGACTAATTGAAATCATTGATATAACACTTATCACTACTGGTGTGTATGAGTGCAATTTATTATACTTTACAATTATATGTGTCTGTTTACGACAGAAAGTTTTGCACGTATGTGCGGCAGTTCAAGTCGCCACACTCCCTCCTTGTAGCATACAAAGCAAGAGAAGAAAGTAGGAGAAATGCATAATATAGACAGTAAACAGAGGTGTGAGACAAAGGTATAGTAATAACGAAAAACAAAACAGTTTCATTGGAAATCATGAGTCACAAGGAGTGGATGCATCTGCGCTAGTCATTGACAACGAATTCGAGCCATGTCACCAATTGTTTCCAACCATTGGTTTTACCGTCCCGAGGACCCCAACTAGTCAGGAAGTCTACACCTTCCTACGTGGCTTAGACTAACTGTTGTAGATTTCATTGACTGGTGCCATGTTTTGGTTTAAGCCAGTGAAGGATGACAATGGAAAGTCAATCACCGAAGAAGTGGAGCAAAGGAAACAGTGGGCTGAACACTTCAAAAGACTACTAAACCGACCGCCACCTACAGCGCGCCCAACAATACCAACAACGGGAGCAGAATTACCAGTGAACATCAACCCCCCGAGGAGAACAGAAGTCCTGAAGGCAATCAAGATGCTGAAAGCTGGAAAAGCAGCAGGACCAGATGGAATCCCAGCAAAGGCATTGAAAGTGGACCCAGAGACAACAGCGGACTTGATGACGCCACTACTGGAGAAGGTGTGGAAAGAAGGCAAAGTACCCGAGGATTGGAAGAAAGGATACTTATTCAAACTACCAAAGAAAGGAGACTTAAGTCAATGCAAGAAGTGGCGCGGAATTATGCTCCTGTCCATCCCAAGCAAAATACTAAGCCGCATCATCCTGGAGAGAATCAAACATGCCGCCTTGGATGAAAAACTTCGACCAGAACAGGCTGGATTCAGGAGAAACAAGTCATGCATTGATCAGATAGCCACATTACTGATCATTACTGAACAAAGCTTGGAATGGCAGTCACCTCTCTATCTCAACTTCACCGACTTTTAAAAGGCCTTCGACAGCGTCGGTTGATAGGTGCTTTGGCGATTACTTCGCTACTACGAGGTGCCACCGACAATTATACAGCTCATCCAACAGCTGTACGACAATGCTGCATGCCAAGTAATCCACAACGGGAAACGTACGGAATCCTTCGAAGTGAGGACAGAAGTAAGACATGGCTGGCTGGCTGCCTACTATCGCCAATGATTTTCCTGATTGCAGTAGACTGGATAATGCGACAAAGAGCGGACCATGAGGAAACAGGCATAAAATGGACTCACACAAAAAAGAACTTGGAAGATCTGGACTTCGCCGATGATATATGTCTGATTTCCCACAAACTGGAAGATATGCAAGTGAAAAGTAACAAGTTGGCAGAAGAAGCATCAAAGATAGGACTCCAGGTGAACATAGAGAAAACGGAGGTGATGAAGATTCCTGGCCAACACCAACAGCCACAGCAACAACAACAGACAACAATCAGCATAAATGGAACGAACATGAAAGAAACTACCTCCTTTACCTACTTAGGAAACATTGTTTCAACTACAGGCGGAACTGACGAGGATATCAAAGCAAGGATCGGGAAAGCAAGGCAAGCTTTCATTACTCTCAAGTCTGTGTGGAGGTCAACAGCATTCAGCGTCAAAAATAAGATCCGGATTTTCAACTCCAATGTGAAGTCAGTACTACTATACGGATCAGAGACTTGGCGTGTCACAAAGAGCACCTCAAACAAGCTACAGACCTTCATTAACAGATGTCTTCGCTCAATACTCAAGATCAGATGGCCGGAAAGGATCAGCAACAAAGATCTCTGGGAGCGAACCAACCAGGAAACGATTGTGAAACAAATAGGCAGGAAGAAATGGAGATGGATTGGCCACACTCTGAGGAAACCAGCAAGTGACATCACTAGACAGGCCCTCGAGTGGAACCCGAAAGGGAAGCGACGAGTTGGTCGTCCAAGGGTGACCTGGAGGAGATCATGTGAAGAAGAATTGAAAGCGTATGGGCAGACTTGGAGCCAGGTGAAACCTCTAGCAGAGAACCGAACGCAATGGAGACGCATGGCTGAAGCCCTATGTTCCTCTAGGAACTAAAGGAAAGAATAATAATATAATAATAATGTTTTGGTTTGACCAACGCTAGCTGTTTTCCAGCCTGACTCTATATCAGCTAACATTGCCCGTCGAGGAAGGCGATGACTAGGCATACGTAACACATATCCTAACCATCTTAGTCGATGTAATTTCACAGCCTTCTTTACACTCATATATTAAGTAGGAGGGTAATATGGTGACTGAAAAGCAATCTAATATATGGAAATCAGAAGTGGTAAATAAGAGGATGAGTAAATAAAGAAAAGAAATTTACAAGAGCCTCTAACTCTATATGATAGATTACAAATCATATCATTTAGTCGTAAATTATCGACATTCATCTCTGAAAGGATCTAAGATTAGCAAATCTTGCTCATTGTTTTTTTATCTCAGACTGAAAGCACTCTCCACAGTTGATGTAATGTTCGACCATCCTTAACTAAATCGTAGCTTAATACTGTCACGCATACTGGCAAAAGACCCGACCGATAGCTGCTACCTTGACGTGGTGGTCGGGCTTGCATATCGCAATGACCCAACGAGCTACACTGGCTGGAACTTATGTTCCTGCAGGTCCTACCATGCCAGAAAGGTTGTTTGGATAGCGGTTAGACAAAAAGCAGCTACCCAATCCAATACTATGATTCAAACAAATTCACAAAATATCATGCCGGATCGGTCGGGGCCCGGATTAACAACGACCGCGCTTCCTGCTTCTGTGTCACATGGTAGAAGTGATAAATATGCTACTGAGACACACCAAACAAAAAAGAACAAACGAAAACAGGCCGCGTGTGACTGGCCTCAAGCAGTTGTCCCTGGGCTCTGCGGTCACGCAACACTCTTTCTGTTTCACGTTCCCGAAGAATCAATGAACTTCCACGGTGTGGGAAGCCGGGAAGTAACAACCGCCCACACATTTCCAAAAGCACACGAAGCCTACCTGAGCATCACTCTCTCTTACTCACATCACCTTCCTTATCTTGCTTCTCTACTACAGTTAGCACTATTCTGCAGGCAAAAGAAACGTGACTGCATTTTAAGCATACCTTACCCGTATCAAAAGAGTATATATAACAGTTAACTGGTTCACCTATATTACATGAGACTACAGGTCTTAACTATACTATGCTATACTAGCTTGATGGTTTTGTAACCTGCAAGCAATGCAACGAAGGTAATGGGGACCGGATATTTGAAATTTTAAGTCTTCAGTCCTCAATGGGTCTCACAGTCTTATGATGAAGCGAAAAGGCACTCCTGCAGAGTATATTAATTTTTGGAAAGATATTTTTTTTTAGTTTTTAACTTATGAAAGTCAGTGGAATTTTCCCGTTCAAGTGATCAATGCATTTAACTACTACATTTTCTGAAATGTAAGAGGAGCTTGGACATTATGGGTAGTATAACATTTTGTATTAGTCTTCTTACGAAGATATGCATTTGCACATTGTATATGAAATTCCATGGAAAAAAAGTAAAACTATTTCGTTTTATGTGGAATAAACGAACTGATATGGAATTTCTTCACTTTGTATTGACACACCAGTTTTAAAGAGAGACATTTTACATTTGCATATCTTAAAGACTGAATTGTCTCAGCATCCACATACATCGTATTTAGTTAGCATCAGTGTAATATACAACTACCTATGAAACTGTAAGTATACTGGGAAGTATTCCACTCTGTATCCGACTATACAGCCAGGGCATGTGCACTAAAATTTAACTGACAAGTTGACGCCTAACTTTACCAAGACGAGATGTGGGTTATGGTAGAGATATAAACTGAAGAGAGTGATAAGTTTAATCATATCGGAAACACGGAGTTGGCCAACTCCCCCTAGATTGAATCCCACTAAACCACTGGGAGTGCCGGACTTTTGTATATACGTTTTAGTTTTCTGAATAGAGTCACTTTGCTATTATCTTGTTTGCTTAAAATATGTGCCTTGTGGAGTGTTATACGTAGATATGTGACGTTTTTAAAAAATGGAGACTTAGTGTATGATTATAAGGTTTAAAATTGGCGTACCAGGTTAAAAGTACTTCTTGTTTTTTTTTACACATGGACTAGTTGACGCAAAACTTAAGTTTAGTCGAGAATTCCAGAATAAAAAGCTTGGGAAGATACACTGCATTTCTCCAAAGCCCCAAAATTATCCCAAACTGTCTAATAAGGTTCGGGCAAAACTGCGGGAACATCAGGTAAGCACATTCCAATTCTCAAAGTTCTTCCAAACGTTCCATTACTTCGGTGGAATTTTATAAAATTCCAGATTTCAGATTTATTGGTTGAGGACAGAAGGCTTGGAGCCGATGTTAATCCCTTTCTAGTAAATCTATACATATCTGTAAAAGAACGTTCTTTTACAGATTGTTAATCACTTAAATTCTGTAAGGATAAGATGAGCCGGCAAAAATCTAGCATTCACCGTCCCCAGTGTTAAGGATGGTATTTAAGTTAAGCTATAACTTACTGAATTATGATGACTTTATTAACTTTCCGTGAAAGCATATTAATTCAAAGCCTTTTTTAAATGTTTGATTGCAAAAAACATCAAAAAGAAGAAATGTATATGTTTAAGGGCAGGAGAAATTCACAGTTGAAACAGAGGCACCTACTGTAAATATTTAGTATTGTTGCGCAGCAAGAGAACAAATGACCTTGCTAATTCAAATTTTGACACTGACACATGTTTGAAGTACGTTCAACGCCAGCTTTAGAAAAATAATTGGATATTTTTCCTGTACAAGTATAATGTTACCCTTAGAAATCGATGGGAAAGTGAAATCTTTCTTAATTTTTACAGAAATTGTCGGCTTTAGCTACTCCTCATCAAAACTAAGTGGTGCACGCTCCATGGTAAAGAATAAACACTAAAGAAACTGAGGTCAATTAAAAAGTACCCAAATTAGCTTTTAGCCTACTCGCACATAATCCAGGTGCTTTGGATTCTATTTCTAGTGATAGACACCCTATCAGACTAGGATGCTATTTAACTCTCTTCCCCGGTGCGTCACTTCTAATGAAGTGAATAATCACCATGAATTCTGAGATGTAATCAAAATAACCAGTATCTCCAGGAAAAGGTACGTCCAACGAAGTAAGAAAAGTACACCACAGAGGCTTGTTGTCCACAAACGCGGGTCAGTAGCAGCCTGTTACATATAGCTGAGTTGTTTGGCTTCTAGGCACGTATCTACTTGTACGTAGCAAAAAGTGCTGTATGGAATTTTATTAGGTTCATGTTTCCTTGAGAAGACGGCAGGATGGAGGACTTTGTCTCCTTTTTTATTTCAGTATTGCTTCTACAACTACGTGTGATACATTCTCCTGCAATGTAAGAGATGTTTCTAGGTCTAAGCGCTATAACACAATTATTCAAAACAGCACTTTCACGTCCTTATGGGTTTCTGTCCTAAAATTGAATCTGTTGTAATTTCCCTTGTCATTTGTCAAGATTCATGCAATAGAGAGGCATGAAATAACAAACCCCAACAAATGCCGAGATTTCTTCAGGGAAATTTTCAACTGCTGCAAGCTTTCCCTTCATTGTCTCTACACCATTAAGTTAAGTCAAATATCCCGAGAATTTCATTACGGAAGCCACGGATATACGTTTTCTGCGTTTGAAAAACAGACCTCATTACCACGAAGGTTAGTATAAAACACCGGGGTGTGATATCAACATGTATATAAGTTGAAAGTGACAAATAAATAGTCTCATATGAATGGTAGGCGTTTACATAAGGATCACCGATGGTCGTATAACAGTAGTGTTCGGCGAGACAGAACCAATATTAGATTAGTGGGCTGCCATGGTATTTAAATATATCAGCTAAAAGTCTAGGAAACCAGTTATTTACACCGCTTGAACGACTCTAATCTCGTTTCCAGTTGTTGTGAAATGCAGATAAGTTTCATGTTTGTTGTGTGGCCAGCTGCCCTGCGAGACCTGCGCTTTGGTGACATTTCCTGCTAACTTTTGCTGCCTTCCTAACCTGGTGGCAAGTTCTCCCTTAAGAGTGTCCCAAGTAGCTACGAGAGAATGCAATACTTACGGTTGTTAATGGATGCGCCTATATAACTACATCATGGGGAGAATATGGGCATACACAATCACAGCTACCGCGCCCTTATTGCCTGAAAATCCAATTAAGTGTTAGGTGTTTTTATGTCTATTACTACAGATGAACAAACCGACCGTTGAGGGTAGACAGATGAAGTTGAACTGAATTCATGAGTTGATCTGATCCTCTTGTAACGCGAGAAGACAAAAGGCTAATTTGCGATTCGATATGCGCTTATAAGGAGATTACTTGTATCACACATGAAATCCAGTGTTTTCAGATATCTTCCTAGTTCTTCTCTAGGAAACCAATGAGTTAGGCTGGTTGAACGACTTATAACTCGTTTTCACTTGGTTTCGACTAGGTACAATGGTCACGATTGATCTATGATTATCATTCCCGCTAGACGTGGGCGCTGGCCACACTACCTGCTGGCTCTTTAGCCTGGCTCACCCAACCTAGTGGCCAGACTGCTCTTAACATCGCCTCAACTAGCAAAGGGAGAACATAACACTTACTGTTGCTGAAAAGTGTAGAGATGTGAAGAGTGTACAAGTAGATAACTATACAAAAATGAAGCTGCTGAGCTGTTGTCCCTTGGAAGTTATATTGACCACCATGGGTTCCAGTCCTCACAGATAAAAAATTGATCATTGGGACTGAAATGGCTGAGGTTAGTTTGAGTTGACTAACTCCTTTGATCCCCTACAGTTCTACTTCTACAGCTGATATTGTTTGTCTTGATCTTCAGTTTATGTCTAACACGTTTTGTAGAAATACTGTTTCATTTCCTCTCTCTGACGTCCAGTTTATCTCTCAGCTATTCCGTTATTCTGCGCTGGTGAAATTCCCTGTATATACAACTGATAAATCTTTTCAGTAGCACACGTCACACTCCACACTGGAAACAGAATCCCGGTGTTTAACTCACTACCTCAAACTTTTTTCGATGGACGAGATTTTTGTGAACGTGAGCCACTGGGACATGAATTCTGCGATTCGCGCCACCGAGGATGAAATCGTGTTTTTGTTTGTTTTTAACCGACTGTATTAACTCACTGAGTGTTTTCCTTACTTCTTTTGTTGTACGCCTAGCGTGAAGAATAGCCAGAACACTCTTCGATTTCATGTGCCTTTCTCCTAACAATGGTCAGTGATTCTAATTAGGTTCAATGGTAGGACTTCTCACCACTAGTAAATTGTGAGTTAAGTTAAATGATGTTAAAGTATCTGTCGGTGCAACTCTAATTCATCATCTCAGAGATTTTACTAAGGCGGTTCTCACAATTTTGCCGATGGTATCGGGAGGTTTGCAGCCTCTGGTAATTTTATAACTTTATCAAGAACCAACTCCAAAGTCTCTTCCTGGAGGGAGGCGTACCAACTCTTCAAACAGGATTCAGCTAAATTAGACAAGAAGTAGCTCAAGTATGTAGCTACCATTTAATGTTAACTAAAACTTTCTGAAAGTAATTCATGTACCCATATGAAAGTTATGTAACTAGACGTTGTTTTTTGAACGTCTTCTTGTTCACTCAGCGACCAACCACAGCCTACTTGTTACGAACTTTTTAAGCTGTACTTTGTCAGCAATACACAATCCAAAGTCATATCTTTCAGTTTCAATATAACGTTGCCATATTCTAATTAGATGAAACGTTGCGTGTAATAAAAACCATAAACATCTGGTTAAAGCTTATTATGCTACAAAGACGTCAAATCCTGGTCCAAAAAATTTGCAATGATAGAGGTAGGTGAGTATCCATAAACAGATTGCAAAGAAGCAGCACATATAACATCCACAGGACTAAAGACCCTACTCCCATATACACAATCTTTGAGAGTCACTGTAAAGTAGAAGTCATTCGTCTCACCTTTTATTTTCACTCTGGCTGTTGACCACAGAATGTATGTAAGCAGGCCTGTAAATGTGTTGGGTAAATGTAGACTTGATTCGGTCTGACCACATTCCACAGATACTTGTGTGTATGTATCATAACGTGTTCACACGCGTTCTCTAGTAGTAGGTTTCTACATTGGGCCTTTCAAAGGCCTTTAGAGACTGCGGGTATCGACGTTCGCGAGTTATACGGATTATACTAACGCAAGGTCTTATACCAACAACTTCTATAGTGTTCGTTCTTCGAGTACCAAATGGTAAAGCAAAAGACCAGATTTTGTCGTCCAAAGTACGTATTATATTTCGGGACAAAATCGCGGGTAGAGGTGAATGCTTAGCTAGCTAGTAATCGTGCACGCACGTGACACGACGGAGCACCAAATGGCGGGGATGCTTGACCGTAAGCCTTCAGCTAAACAAGTCGACTTAAACAGTGATGGTCAGCATCCAATGTTGAGTGATGATTGCTGTGGTCAATAATTTTGGGGAATTATTTACCGCTACAGCTCACTCCCCCCCCTAGTGGGGTTGTGAGGACCCTAAGACATGACCAGCCGGAAGTAAAAAAATCTCGATGGTTCCCTGATGGGTGAAGAAAATCTTCCAAGCGACTTGATGGAGAGCCTGCTGGTCTGTCTGCCTATGCTAATGGGGTGTCTGTACATAGCTTCCTCGATGTTGTTCGTTGGATCCCGTGCTTCGTTTGTTTCCTGTCCAGTGCCCGTTGCACCTGGAAAAGAAAACAAGAATGCTGAGAACCTTGTCAAGAAAAATGTACCAAATAAGCGTTTTTTTTACCAAAAAATGACATGCATCTACTATACAGTAAAATAATGTAAAGTTCAAAATATCGGGAAAAAAATATACATCTAATTTAATTTTTTTTCCAAGTGCATGTTTAATGTACGGTTATAGGAAAAATATCGTTTACTTGTGTTAAATGATGCAACATAAAAAATTGATGTGTCACTCAGTTATGTGAAATAGGTGTGAAGGTATTCTGGGAATCTAACGTGACGTCCAGAACGCGTTTTCTTAGAGTGATCGACCGAAGTAGTCAGTGGGCGAATGCCCTGACAGTCAATAGTGTGACCCAGAAAATCGAGTGAGTCAACGCCTATTTGACACTTCTGTATATTGATGGTAACAACATGTTGGCGTAACCTTTCAGATGCCAAGTCGAAGTGTCTAAGGTGAGTTTCCTTATCTGGACTGGCAATGAGGCAGTCGTCTAAGTATGCGTATACAAAGTCGAGACCGCGAAATACTTCATCGATGAAGCGTTGGAATGTTTGGGCCGCATTCCGGAGGCCAAATGGCATACGTGGGAATTCGAAAAGTCCGAAAGGCGTGATGATAGCCGTTTTCGGAATATCTTCCGTTGCCATCGGGATTTGGTTATATGCTTTAACCAAGTCGATTTTGGAGAATATGGATGCTCCAGATAACGTTGCCGTCAAGTCGTGTATGTGAGGCAATGGGTAGCAATCAGGGGTTGTTTTGGCGTTCACTCGCCGGTAATCACCAGTGGGTCGCCAATCGTTACTATCCTTTTTCGGTACCATATGCAATGGGGATGCCCATGGACTATTCGATGGTCGAATGATGCCAAGGGTGAGCATATGATCGAATTCATTTCTGGCAATTCTCAGTTTGTCAGGGGCCAGTCGTCGTGCTTTAGATGTCACGGGCTGTCCTGAAGTTATGATGTGGTGCATAACATTGCTGGTTATGCACGAGAGATCGTTAGATGGGCAATTAAGTTCCGGGTATTTGTCAACAATCGGTTGAAAAGTTGGATCGAGGATTGCTTTCATCTTAACGATTGACAAGCTGGGGCCTACGTAAGTTATGCCTTTGATAGATAAACTAGTAGTGTTGTCAATTAGTCGTTTACGGCGGACGTCTACGAGCAAATCATGATGATTAAGTAGGTCCATGCCAATGATGGGCATTGTGACGTCAGCGATTAGGAAAATCCACTGAATAGGTTTGCGTAATCCTACGTTCAGATAGACGTATTTCCGACCATAGGTTGCAATTGGTTTTCCATTTGCAGCCTGTAGGTTGAGGTTAGGATCCTTCTGTCGATCTGCTGCCGTAGCAGGAAGGACGCTGACTTCGGCGCCTGTGTCGACTTGATATCTAGTCTGGCTCATTACATCATGGATGTAAAGTAAGCGGCTAGTGCCACCGGCGACGGTTGCCGCTAACGCGGGCCGGCGGGATAGTTTCCCACAGACTTGGAGGCTTTGCCGAAATCACAAGGTTTTCGACAACATTTCGCTTCCTTGCCATAGGTGTTGTGATACCAACACCAGTCAGGATTTTTGAGAGAGCGTGTGTTGGACTTAGATCGTCCACGTGCGCTTTGCCGTTGAGGGGATTTAGAACGACGATAGGAGGAATTGCTAGGCTTGTTTGACCTAAGCATCTGCTGGACGGAGTTGATTAACTCTATCATTGCAGAATCCTTCTTCGAAGTCTGTTCGGTAACAGAGTATACTTCGGTATATGGCCGTTTCGTTATCTCTAGAATTCTATCTGCAGGGACAGCTAAATCATCTATGAGAACACCCTGAAGTGTCACAAGTACAGTCTGAACTGACTGTGGCAGTTTGGATAAAAATAGTTCTCTAAACAGTCCTTCATCGAACTGACTTTGGCCAATGATCTCTTTCATTCTTGCCAACATGCTCACGGCTGACTGATCTCCTAACTCGATGTTACGAAATAACTCATCCAGACGTTGTCGATCTGTGAGAACGTTTCTCTTGAGGATGGATGCTTTGAGCAACTCGTACGAGTTACTTACCGACATCTGCAGAGTTACGCACCTGCTGAATTCCCGCGGTAGGGCGTGAATAAATGCAAGGAACTGTGAACGTTGATCGGTTATGCCATGTTCACAAAAATCGGACTCAGCAATCTGAAACCACGTTTCAGCATTATCTGACCAATATGGTACTAGCTGGATTGTTTTGGTGGTTGAGCGAATCCGAATAACCTTGGGGTTAGGATCACTCATGACGAAAATGCCGATTACAAAAGAGTACAGGAACAAACACAAAAAGGAACGAACTCACCGGGTTTATTTGCGTGTGAGTTGAAGATATAGTTCGTGGTTGGGCTTACCAGTTTTGTGGTTGACGGGCTCACCAGTTTAGAGACTGCGGGTATCGACGTTCGCGAGTTATACGGATTATACTAACGCAAGGTCTTATACCAACAACTTCTATAGTGTTCGTTCTTCGAGTACCAAATGGTAAAGCAAAAGACCAGATTTTGTCGTCCAAAGTACGTATTATATTTCGGGACAAAATCGCGGGTAGAGGTGAATGCTTAGCTAGCTAGTAATCGTGCACGCACGTGACACGACGGAGTATCAAATGGCGGGGATGCTTGACCGTAAGCCTTCAGCTAAACAAGTCGACTTAAACAGTGATGGTCAGCATCCAATGTTGAGTGATGATTGCTGTGGTCAATAATTTTGGGGAATTATTTACCGCTACAGCTCACTCCCCCCCTAGTGGGGTTGTGAGGACCCTAAGACATGACCAGCCGGAAGTAAAAAAATCTCGATGGTTCCCTGATGGGTGAAGAAAATCTTCCAAGCGACTTGATGGAGAGCCTGCTGGTCTGTCTGCCTATGCTAATGGGGTGTCTGTACATAGCTTCCTCGATGTTGTTCGTTGGATCCCGTGCTTCGTTTGTTTCCTGTCCAGTGCCCGTTGCACCTGGAAAAGAAAACAAGAATGCTGAGAACCTTGTCAAGAAAAATGTACCAAATAAGCGTTTTTTTACCAAAAAATGACATGCATCTACTATACAGTAAAATAATGTAAAGTTCAAAATATCGGGAAAAAAATATACATCTAATTTAATTTTTTCTAAGTGCATGTTTAATGTACGGTTATAGGAAAAATATCGTTTACTTGTGTTAAATGATGCAACATAAAAAATTGATGTGTCACTCAGTTATGTGAAATAGGTGTGAAGGTATTCTGGGAATCTAACGTGACGTCCAGAACGCGTTTTCTTAGAGTGATCGACCGAAGTAGTCAGTGGGCGAATGCCCTGACAGTCAATAGTGTGACCCAGAAAATCGAGTGAGTCAACGCCTATTTGACACTTCTGTATATTGATGGTAACAACATGTTGGCGTAACCTTTCAGATGCCAAGTCGAAGTGTCTAAGGTGAGTTTCCTTATCTGGACTGGCAATGAGGCAGTCGTCTAAGTATGCGTATACAAAGTCGAGACCGCGAAATACTTCATCGATGAAGCGTTGGAATGTTTGGGCCGCATTCCGGAGGCCAAATGGCATACGTGGGAATTCGAAAAGTCCGAAAGGCGTGATGATAGCCGTTTTCGGAATATCTTCCGTTGCCATCGGGATTTGGTTATATGCTTTAACCAAGTCGATTTTGGAGAATATGGATGCTCCAGATAACGTTGCCGTCAAGTCGTGTATGTGAGGCAATGGGTAGCAATCAGGGGTTGTTTTGGCGTTCACTCGCCGGTAATCACCAGTGGGTCGCCAATCGTTACTATCCTTTTTCGGTACCATATGCAATGGGGATGCCCATGGACTATTCGATGGTCGAATGATGCCAAGGGTGAGCATATGATCGAATTCATTTCTGGCAATTCTCAGTTTGTCAGGGGCCAGTCGTCGTGCTTTAGATGTCACGGGCTGTCCTGAAGTTATGATGTGGTGCATAACATTGCTGGTTATGCACGAGAGATCGTTAGATGGGCAATTAAGTTCCGGGTATTTGTCAACAATCGGTTGAAAAGTTGGATCGAGGATTGCTTTCATCTTAACGATTGACAAGCTGGGGCCTACGTAAGTTATGCCTTTGATAGATAAACTAGTAGTGTTGTCAATTAGTCGTTTACGGCGGACGTCTACGAGCAAATCATGATGATTAAGTAGGTCCATGCCAATGATGGGCATTGTGACGTCAGCGATTAGGAAAATCCACTGAATAGGTTTGCGTAATCCTACGTTCAGATAGACGTATTTCCGACCATAGGTTGCAATTGGTTTTCCATTTGCAGCCTGTAGGTTGAGGTTAGGATCCTTCTGTCGATCTGCTGCCGTAGCAGGAAGGACGCTGACTTCGGCGCCTGTGTCGACTTGATATCTAGTCTGGCTCATTACATCATGGATGTAAAGTAAGCGGCTAGTGCCACCGGCGACGGTTGCCGCTAACGCGGGCCGGCGGGATAGTTTCCCACAGACTTGGAGGCTTTGCCGAAATCACAAGGTTTTCGACAACATTTCGCTTCCTTGCCATAGGTGTTGTGATACCAACACCAGTCAGGATTTTTGAGAGAGCGTGTGTTGGACTTAGATCGTCCACGTGCGCTTTGCCGTTGAGGGGATTTAGAACGACGATAGGAGGAATTGCTAGGCTTGTTTGACCTAAGCATCTGCTGGACGGAGTTGATTAACTCTATCATTGCAGAATCCTTCTTCGAAGTCTGTTCGGTAACAGAGTATACTTCGGTATATGGCCGTTTCGTTATCTCTAGAATTCTATCTGCAGGGACAGCTAAATCATCTATGAGAACACCCTGAAGTGTCACAAGTACAGTCTGAACTGACTGTGGCAGTTTGGATAAAAATAGTTCTCTAAACAGTCCTTCATCGAACTGACTTTGGCCAATGATCTCTTTCATTCTTGCCAACATGCTCACGGCTGACTGATCTCCTAACTCGATGTTACGAAATAACTCATCCAGACGTTGTCGATCTGTGAGAACGTTTCTCTTGAGGATGGATGCTTTGAGCAACTCGTACGAGTTACTTACCGACATCTGCAGAGTTACGCACCTGCTGAATTCCCGCGGTAGGGCGTGAATAAATGCAAGGAACTGTGAACGTTGATCGGTTATGCCATGTTCACAAAAATCGGACTCAGCAATCTGAAACCACGTTTCAGCATTATCTGGCCAATATGGTACTAGCTGGATTGTTTTGGTGGTTGAGCGAATCCGAATAACCTTGGGGTTAGGATCACTCATGACGAAAATGCCGATTACAAAAGAGTACAGGAACAAACACAAAAAGGAACGAACTCACCGGGTTTATTTGCGTGTGAGTTGAAGATATAGTTCGTGGTTGGGCTTACCAGTTTTGTGGTTGACGGGCTCACCAGTTTAGAGACTGCGGGTATCGACGTTCGCGAGTTATACGGATTATACTAACGCAAGGTCTTATACCAACAACTTCTATAGTGTTCGTTCTTCGAGTACCAAATGGTAAAGCAAAAGACCAGATTTTGTCGTCCAAAGTACGTATTATATTTCGGGACAAAATCGCGGGTAGAGGTGAATGCTTAGCTAGCTAGTAATCGTGCACGCACGTGACACGACGGAGTATCAAATGGCGGGGATGCTTGACCGTAAGCCTTCAGCTAAACAAGTCGACTTAAACAGTGATGGTCAGCATCCAATGTTGAGTGATGATTGCTGTGGTCAATAATTTTGGGGAATTATTTACCGCTACAGCTCACTCCCCCCCCTAGTGGGGTTGTGAGGACCCTAAGACATGACCAGCCGGAAGTAAAAAAATCTCGATGGTTCCCTGATGGGTGAAGAAAATCTTCCAAGCGACTTGATGGAGAGCCTGCTGGTCTGTCTGCCTATGCTAATGGGGTGTCTGTACATAGCTTCCTCGATGTTGTTCGTTGGATCCCGTGCTTCGTTTGTTTCCTGTCCAGTGCCCGTTGCACCTGGAAAAGAAAACAAGAATGCTGAGAACCTTGTCAAGAAAAATGTACCAAATAAGCGTTTTTTTACCAAAAAATGACATGCATCTACTATACAGTAAAATAATGTAAAGTTCAAAATATCGGGAAAAAAATATACATCTAATTTAATTTTTTTTCCAAGTGCATGTTTAATGTACGGTTATAGGAATAATATCGTTTACTTGTGTTAAATGATGCAACATAAAAAATTGATGTGTCACTCAGTTATGTGAAATAGGTGTGAAGGTATTCTGGGAATCTAACGTGACGTCCAGAACGCGTTTTCTTAGAGTGATCGACCGAAGTAGTCAGTGGGCGAATGCCCTGACAGTCAATAGTGTGACCCAGAAAATCGAGTGAGTCAACGCCTATTTGACACTTCTGTATATTGATGGTAACAACATGTTGGCGTAACCTTTCAGATGCCAAGTCGAAGTGTCTAAGGTGAGTTTCCTTATCTGGACTGGCAATGAGGCAGTCGTCTAAGTATGCGTATACAAAGTCGAGACCGCGAAATACTTCATCGATGAAGCGTTGGAATGTTTGGGCCGCATTCCGGAGGCCAAATGGCATACGTGGGAATTCGAAAAGTCCGAAAGGCGTGATGATAGCCGTTTTCGGAATATCTTCCGTTGCCATCGGGATTTGGTTATATGCTTTAACCAAGTCGATTTTGGAGAATATGGATGCTCCAGATAACGTTGCCGTCAAGTCGTGTATGTGAGGCAATGGGTAGCAATCAGGGGTTGTTTTGGCGTTCACTCGCCGGTAATCACCAGTGGGTCGCCAATCGTTACTATCCTTTTTCGGTACCATATGCAATGGGGATGCCCATGGACTATTCGATGGTCGAATGATGCCAAGGGTGAGCATATGATCGAATTCATTTCTGGCAATTCTCAGTTTGTCAGGGGCCAGTCGTCGTGCTTTAGATGTCACGGGCTGTCCTGAAGTTATGATGTGGTGCATAACATTGCTGGTTATGCACGAGAGATCGTTAGATGGGCAATTAAGTTCCGGGTATTTGTCAACAATCGGTTGAAAAGTTGGATCGAGGATTGCTTTCATCTTAACGATTGACAAGCTGGGGCCTACGTAAGTTATGCCTTTGATAGATAAACTAGTAGTGTTGTCAATTAGTCGTTTACGGCGGACGTCTACGAGCAAATCATGATGATTAAGTAGGTCCATGCCAATGATGGGCATTGTGACGTCAGCGATTAGGAAAATCCACTGAATAGGTTTGCGTAATCCTACGTTCAGATAGACGTATTTCCGACCATAGGTTGCAATTGGTTTTCCATTTGCAGCCTGTAGGTTGAGGTTAGGATCCTTCTGTCGATCTGCTGCCGTAGCAGGAAGGACGCTGACTTCGGCGCCTGTGTCGACTTGATATCTAGTCTGGCTCATTACATCATGGATGTAAAGTAAGCGGCTAGTGCCACCGGCGACGGTTGCCGCTAACGCGGGCCGGCGGGATAGTTTCCCACAGACTTGGAGGCTTTGCCGAAATCACAAGGTTTTCGACAACATTTCGCTTCCTTGCCATAGGTGTTGTGATACCAACACCAGTCAGGATTTTTGAGAGAGCGTGTGTTGGACTTAGATCGTCCACGTGCGCTTTGCCGTTGAGGGGATTTAGAACGACGATAGGAGGAATTGCTAGGCTTGTTTGACCTAAGCATCTGCTAGACGGAGTTGATTAACTCTATCATTGCAGAATCCTTCTTCGAAGTCTGTTCGGTAACAGAGTATACTTCGGTATATGGCCGTTTCGTTATCTCTAGAATTCTATCTGCAGGGACAGCTAAATCATCTATGAGAACACCCTGAAGTGTCACAAGTACAGTCTGAACTGACTGTGGCAGTTTGGATAAAAATAGTTCTCTAAACAGTCCTTCATCGAACTGACTTTGGCCAATGATCTCTTTCATTCTTGCCAACATGCTCACGGCTGACTGATCTCCTAACTCGATGTTACGAAATAACTCATCCAGACGTTGTCGATCTGTGAGAACGTTTCTCTTGAGGATGGATGCTTTGAGCAACTCGTACGAGTTACTTACCGACATCTGCAGAGTTACGCACCTGCTGAATTCCCGCGGTAGGGCGTGAATAAATGCAAGGAACTGTGAACGTTGATCGGTTATGCCATGTTCACAAAAATCGGACTCAGCAATCTGAAACCACGTTTCAGCATTATCTGGCCAATATGGTACTAGCTGGATTGTTTTGGTGGTTGAGCGAATCCGAATAACCTTGGGGTTAGGATCACTCATGACGAAAATGCCGATTACAAAAGAGTACAGGAACAAACACAAAAAGGAACGAACTCACCGGGTTTATTTGCGTGTGAATTGAAGATGTAGTTCGTGGTTGGGCTAACCAGTTTTGTGGTTACGGGCTCACCAGTTTAGAGACTGCGGGTATCGACGTTCGCGAGTTATACGGATTATACTAACGCAAGGTCTTATACCAACAACTTCTATAGTGTTCGTTCTTCGAGTACCAAATGGTAAAGCAAAAGACCAGATTTTGTCGTCCAAAGTACGTATTATATTTCGGGACAAAATCGCGGGTAGAGGTGAATGCTTAGCTAGCTAGTAATCGTGCACGCACGTGACACGACGGAGCACCAAATGGCGGGGATGCTTGACCGTAAGCCTTCAGCTAAACAAGTCGACTTAAACAGTGATGGTCAGCATCCAATGTTGAGTGATGATTGCTGTGGTCAATAATTTTGGGGAATTATTTACCGCTACAGGCCTTACTATGTATCATTTAAGTTGCTCAGCACATTTTACATAGTAAGCAGAACAAGCATGAAGACTGTGTTAGTAACTCCAACGTAATAACCGACCAACCGACTATTTCATAGTATTAAAATATGGGAACAGAGACGTTGGCTGAGACACAGCGAAGAACATGTTCTGGCACAGCCGTGAACTTCTCACTAGGAGTCTGTGTGGTCAATAGACTGTAAACTGCTGGCCATGAAGCAGTTTTTGAAACGTACCTGACATTTTTTCTCACTATGGCTGTATGCGTTTTTAGCTGCGTTCAACATTCTAGATGCATGTTTAGAAGCTTTCTCTTTTCCATAGGGAAAACAGTGCCATAATCTGATGCCCGTGCGGAGACAGTAATTTTCTGATTTAGATAGTCACTGGTAAGTAGTATGTCTGGGGTAAATGATGGTTTTACTCTTCCAAATGTATGCTGACAATCAGGAGAGCAATTCCATTTTTCACCTTTGGATGGCAAACAATTTAATGGAGCAGGTGCGTAATGAAGCTTGGGAGAAATACACTGTAACCGTTAATGTGACCATTTAACGATCGCAGGGTTGAAGCAATAAAGAGAGCAGTCGTATTCTGGATAGTACATACAATTTCTGGATTTGATCGATGCCTAAGCTTCTTTAAAATGAAACCCGGATACTTTGCAGAATCAAGTTGCTTTTTGCAAGTAGACATATGTGAGATCTATTTTAGCAAAACATTTGCCGTCATTGAGTTGAATAAACAGGTCCTCTTGGACCGGTAATGAGTAGGTATGGTCCTATAAGTCATCGTTAAAACCAGAGGGAAAGTCTGCGTAGGGACGAATGGGATTACTTGCTTATCGTACAACAGCTATGAGAGTAGTCCGTAGAGAATATGATAGTGGTTGGAGGGCACCTAGCATTTTCAACCTGCCAGGCGCATTATCAATTAGCATGACAGAGCTGGGCATTTTGGACGAGAAGCTGATGTAATATTTAGCGTTAGAGGCGTAGAAGAATGAGTGAAACTTACAAATGTCTAGGAAAACTAAGGTATGCTTCTGTCGTCAGTGTTGCAATAAAGACTGGTTGATGTTTTCACCCACTTCAGCCACTTTAACTAAAAAATCCTCCCGCTGGGATATTATGAATCGAAGAAAAACTGTAGTAATCTGAATGACTACATCTTCATGTATCAAAAGACGCTTACCATAGATCCCACGACTACATTGCATAATTCATGGAAAATTCCAATTGTAACACAGAAAATCAAAACAAGTGATTTAGCGAAAAGACTCTTTTCAAACAATTTATTCTCACGCTGTACAATAGTATATATGTGGTTTTTGGAATGAATTCCTAGAACATTTGGAATACAACACTTTAATGAGAAAATTGGGGTATTTTAAACTAACTCGGCTTTCTGAGCTCAGTCACTTCAACCATATCGTTGATATGGTCAGTCATAGGTGGGCAAAAAGACCATTAGGCGTTTAGATTATTTCGACCCGGCTAGTAAGCACTACCAGCTGACGTAACTGCTATACACCTGTTGTGTTGCTCTATTTTGACTAAACTAGCGTACACGTATATCCTAGTACTTCTTCGCGTTTATAATTGTGTCCTAACGTTGTGATTACTGGACATCCACAACGTTATGTAGTGTACATTGTACCTTCGGGGGTTGACAATGCTGCGGCAGACGCCTTGTCTAGGATATGTACCATGTCGGCGCCTCCAACCATTGACTTGAAACAAATGGCACAACGTCAGCTTACAGAGTTAGATCTTGATAAGCTGTCGTCAACTACCTCCTTACATATCAAGCGTATACCGCTAGCTAATAGCGAGGGTACCATCCTCTGCGATCTGTCCACGGGTACCCCGAGACCCATTGTTCCACCTTCATTGCGCCGTACGGTATTCGATAGCCTCCACAACCTTTCCCACCCAGGTATCCGGGCAACGGACAAACTAGTGTCAGCTAGATTTGTCTGGCCTGGTATCAATCGCGACGTGCGTATCTGGGCACGTGCCTGTGTGCCGTGTCAACGAGCTAAAGTCCACAAACACAACATAACTCCAGTGGGTTCCTTCTCCACACCCGATGCTCGCTTTAGCCACGTTCATCTAGATATAGTGGGTCCTCTACCATCAAATGGCTACTGTTACTTGTTGACATGTGTCGACCGGTTCACTCGTTGGCCAGAAGCTATTCCAATCTCCGATACGACCGCGGAAACCATTTGCCGAGTGTTCACGGAACGCTGGGTAGCTCAATTCGGATGCCCATCTACGGTGACTACAGACCGTGGACAGCAGTTTGAATCAACCCACTTCAAGAAGCTCTTAGAGCTGCTGGGGTGCAAACGCATCCGAACCACCACGTACCATCCAGCAGCAAATGGACTTGTAGAACGTTTTCACCGGCAACTGAAAGCTTCGTTAATGGCTACCGAGAATACTAAGTGGACTGAGTCTCTTCCCCTAGTGCTACTTAGCATCCGTTCCACGCTCAAAGCAGACTTACAGTGCACCTCCGCAGAGTTGGTGCTTGGTACCACCCTTCGTCTACCGGGTGAAATTATCTCTCCTGAAGTTATTCAAAAGGCACTTGCGAAGGAATACGATCGTATATTATCTCAGTAATCAAAATTCAAAAATTGAGCGAGTACACAAGTATCAATTGTGAACACGCATTCTTTAGAGTGATAAACAAATCAAAGTCCAATTACATAGTGAAAGTATACAACTATGATGAGTAATAAAATGGGTCACTACACACCTACTCATATAAATCGACAGTTTTCTGAACTGCTAATACTACTATTACTCAGAAAGCTTGGCTGCTATTAACGTCTGACTTGGTGACTCAGTATTATTGAAAAACCTTTATGTAACTGATATACGCAAACTTAAAATTTTTCTAGTTTGGATATACAACCATAGAACATGAGCAGAATCTTATCGTCATCTCCTAGGCTCGATTCCTAGTGGATTTGTGGGTGTGCACTGTGCCCGTAGGTCTCAGTTGTTCTCTAACCGATGCTGGTTCGTGATGAAAACTAAACTGAGAGGATTAATCCACATGCCTACGAAATCCATAGTCTGAATACATATATATATACGAATATTTATTACTTTTTATCGACTGAAATCAAGAATATATCAAATAAAGTATAATTATATTTCAATAGTTTACACACAATGATAAGTTTTGTTATTGGTAATATTTCGAGCAAAATTACTACCCGTGTTCACACCACTGTTGGAATTGTTTTGTTCACACATTTATGATTTGTACTCATATATATAGTTCATTATTTTCTTTTGCTCATTCATGTTTTTGAATTCAGAATTATATTCCAAGTTGTTGATAGTTGTACTGAGTCACCCTTGTTACATGTATCCGGTGTGACTTTAATGAATATAGATTCTGTTATAAGTCTCTTTCCATTTGTTCATGTTAGTTTTTAGAATGCACACATTGTCCCAATCGATATTGTGGTTTTTGTCCCATGCATGTGCAGCTATCGATGAATTTTTTTCAAGATTCTTGTAGGCTTGTATTCCTGTTGGTTGACCTTTGGTTAGACGTTTATGTTCATTCACTCTTATTTTGAGTGATCTGGACGTTTGCCCCACATATTCAGTAGGACAGTCAGCACAAGATATTTTGTAAATCCAATTGTTTTTATCCATCATTTTTATGGGATCTTTCAGTTGATTTATTTTATTTTTGATTAGATTTGTCGGTTTGAAAGTTGTGCGAATGCCGATATTTTTGAGGTTTCTTTGAATTACCTCTCAAGTATCATTTTTATATGGTATTGTGACTTTTATTTGCATTCTTCCATTTTGTCATTCTCCGGTTTTACCCGCTTTTTTCTCTTTTTTATATTGCCTTTTATAAAAATTGTCATTCTATGTAAACTATTGAAATGTATTTATACTTTATTTAATCTATTTCACAATGCTCAGTTTTACTGACATTAATTCAAGAATATGTTTCTTCAGTTACATTATTGCTGTTTTTAAGTTTAACTACTTATAAGTAGTTCAAAATAAAGAGCAAAATATTTGCTTCTGGGTGTTAGTCTTGAAATAATACGTTTGTGTAACAGTATTTAAAACGGTAATCATAGAAAATCACCAAACACAATACAGTAATTTTTTTCTATTTTGAAAGTTTGCAACAGTGTTAACTGGTGAATCTATCATAGATAGAATCCAGGATCTTCAGGTTATTAGACTAACCAATTGATTATTCGACCACTGAATGAGTTGGAATTCAGCGACTTGTGAGATTTAGCTTTTGTCAGTTCGCCACATAGTGCTACTGTCAGCCAGTTCCATCGATGAATATCCTTTTGACGCCCAACTCAATGAACCACATTGATCATGACAATAAGAAATCCATCTGGTAGCTACTAATGAACTTGAGTCTAGCATTCAGATTTTGTCATTTGTGGGATTTTGATTACTTTCAGAGTAGACTTCACCAACAACCGACATTGATTGATGTCAACGCTACACCGTGAACTGATAGAATCTCGAGTTCACAGCTCAGCAAATGTCCGGATGATCAGTGGTCTAGCCTTATTAGTCTGAAGGTCATGCCTACGTTCCTTGGTTGGGTCCTGGGTGTGCACTACTGATGAGTCCCAAACTAAGACGAAATAGATACCTAGTGCTCCTTGATTCTCAACGATGCCCCATAAGACAGTTCATTTTGGGATGAAATATGCACTGAAATTAATCACAATCTGTACAAATGAATTAAATCTGAAACATGTGATTACTGAGTGAAATACTAAACTTTTGTCTTTTTCTAATTTTTTTGCAATATACCTAACTAGGTGAACAGTGTATCAAATTTCAGTCATTGTACACTCACAGTGTTTCCAAGTCTGATAACAGACTGATGTCGTCAAATGATCAGATAGCATATAATTTCTGTCTCTCTGTCTCCCTCTCCTTGTCTCTATCTTTAACCTTATAAGTGTTTATCATTGTTAAATAGTTCATTTTTCCAGCCTGTAACCATGGTGATGACTATTTTAAACAAGAATATGACTAATTAGGTATTCATGTCGGACAAAAACCAAGAACAAAAAGAAAATTAAGAAACTAAAATAAATTATGCGTAATCTAAGAAAAAAGTGTCTTTGATGTATTTTTGCATTTGGATTTAAAAGCAAAGAATTCAGCAAAGAAAATTCTATTTTCGACGATTTCATTTTCATAGATTTACATGAATTACAATAGACAATAACGGTCAGTTTTTGGGTGTGTTAGGGTTTGACAGTGAGTGGAAATACTAAAGTACGATAAAATTTGTGCTTAGGATTATGAGTCACAACTGATTAGATATGTGAATGCATAGCTAAATAAACAGAGGTCAACCTAAAGTTCGGTAGATATGTGTGTGATGATCGGAAAATGAAGTACATTCGGAAATGTGAGTATGTGCATATAATCTGGTGGAGACATAAGATGAGTAAAATGTTGTCAGAGTAGTAATATTATTATTATTGTTCCCTTGAGTTCCTAGTGGAACATAGGGCTTCAACTACACGTCTCCACTTGCTTCTGTCTTCTCCTGTACTTTTCACCTGCATCCATGTTAGTCCATACTGTTTCAACTACTCTTCACACGATCTCCTCCGTGTCACCTTTGGAAGTCCCACTCATCGCTTCCCTTTCGGCTTCCACTCGAGCGATGGCCTGACGCGCGATGTCACCCAGCGGCCTCCTCAGTCCAACGAGTGTCCAATCCATCTCACCTTACTCCTGCATATTTTTTGAGCGATTAGTTTATGTTTTGTTTCTTCCCATAGTTTGTTTCTTGTTGGTTCTTGTTCTTTCCGGCGGCCATCTGATTGATCTTCAGTATAGAGCCAGCGAAGACAGTTAGTTGTTGATAAAGGTCTGCAACAGGCTGTTGCAAATATTCTTTGTGACCCGCCGCCAAGTTTCTGATCCATCCGTATAGAAGAACTGACTGACTTGACGTTTGTATTGAAAATCCTAATTTTATTTTTTATTTTGATCACAGCTTGATTCCACACCGTATTTTCAGTACAAGTATGGAATTTTCAGCATGGATATCGGTAGCCCAAATTTACAGGCCGACCATAGATATCGGGTGTGCGCCGGCAGGGGATCGAACCACGGACCATGTGCATGGTCGGCGAGAGTCCTAACCACTGTGCCACCGACGCACAGTGACGAAGATTTCCAGATTGTTTTCAGGTTGATGTGTTTCTCGCCTTCGCGATTCTCGATTTGATATCCTCGTCCATTCCACCTGCCTGTAGTTGAGACAATGCTCCCTATATAAGTGAGTGAATGATGTAACCTCTTTCAAATCCCTCCCGTAAAGTCACAGTAGTAGACTAGATAAAATGCCAGAATATGATAACATAAGGTGAAATAAAATAAAACAAAAATGGAACATGGAATAAAGAGGGATAACAAATATTTTGTGTCAGTTACATAGCGAAAGATCATAGTAACGAAAGAGATCGTACAAATTGTTTTTGTACACAAAGTTCTGGCTTCATGTTGTGCATTTGTCAAAGCTTCTGCTATACAAGGCAAATGTATCTGTGTCCCTTTCAGCAAATTTTGTCGAACATTTTAGACTATATTAAACGACGTGTCAGATGCTGCGTGGTCAGTCAGTATCTACAATATGTTGCAATATGGATGAATTAATACCGCTACGTTCTCTTTTGCTTAGCCAAAGTGTGAGGTGCTCTTGAACACGGTGGTGGGGTATGTTTCTCGACGAAAGTCCTATGTACCCAGCTTCGCAAAAGCAGCTGAATATATATAAATACACATGGAATAAGACAACCAAGTTAACAAACATTTCATTGACATTAAGGTGCACCAGTGGACGGCTAGAGTAGGTATTCATAAAGTGGCAGCAGAGAACATTTTTTTCAATGATCTCGTCAGACGATTTTTAAGTAACTCTCTCGCAGTGATACCTCTAAATTCTAAGTTTAGGTGAAACACTTTTTTATCTTCCTTGTCTGTCTCTGTATTTCCTCCACGTAATTTGCTATTGGTCTCTACGAAGCGTATTTGGATTTTCTGTGTCAATAGAAAGACTGAATGAAATTATATGACCAAGTCAAAAATGAATTTTTCGAATAATTAAAGTCAAAACTATAAGACAAACTTAAAAGATAAGGCCAATACATTCATGTAAATGAAGTCAGTTAATCTATCATCAAATAGCACTGAGACGGAAACAAAGACATCATCAGCACAGAGTTTCTAAGAGGTGATTTACCAGTACAGACCAAGTATTTCAATCTGTTAAAAATAAGTAATTGTAAATTCAAAGCCTTTAGTAGCTGATGACTTGATATCTGTTGCACAAAAAATATCACTTTCATGTCTCACTAGCCTATTGGATTATAGTTTAACGTTTGAAACAATAGTTACTGGGTTCGAATAGCACTGAGAACAGTAATCACTGACAGGGCTTTCTGTAATTATCAGCTATCAGCATCTCAATACACTGAAACAAGCATCCTGAAGTCCACTGTTGACTATCATGTGTAGAAGAAGTTGAACAATTTAGTTTGCTAACCATTAAGGTTGTGTAGAAGAAATAGGTGAATATAAACGATGCCTCTAGTGGAAACCATCGATTATATCTGCGAACAGATTATAGAAAAGAAATTGCACACTGATATTCCTATTAGTAATCTGAAACAACTACTTGTTAAATGTACAGCAAATGTTCAGTTCTTGTTTAATAGTGAAATATACAGACAGATTGATGGAGTAGCCATGGGATCCCCATTGGGACCTATTTTTGTGAATATATTTCTAGCAAAACTAGAAAATAGTCCGTTGAAAGAGGAAATAGCAAATATGGAAATGTATTGTCGTTACATGTATGACACTTTTGTAGTGTACGATGAAGGGTTAAGTAGTGATTTGATTCTGAGCAACTTCAATAATGCTCACCCAGCTGTCCATTTCACCTACGAAGGAGAACGCAACGACTCTCTACACTTCATCGACGTCCTACTAACGAGAAGAGAGGATAGTTCCGTCAAAAAAACCATATTTAGAAAGCTAGAGACCAAAGCTTAGTATACACACTTCCTTAGCTTTGTACCGATGAAATACAAACGTAATCTGAACAGATGCTTAGCATTTAGAGCGAGATATATTTGTTCCGAAGACTGGTTTCACTACACCCTTACTTAGCCATAGTAGGAGATGTTCTCGAGCACGAGAAATCAAGTTCCTAGAGCAACAGCCAATATAACACGCTCCACAAGTACCGTTGAATTGGTAGAGACAATTTGAAGTGGCTAGTGTAGGTACTTCATCTTTCAAATAAGGAATCACCATCGGTCGTGTAGAGGATAAGACGTGTAGTTCGCCAGCATTGAAAGTTCTTTGAACTGATTTTCCTAATTTCTTCGTAAATTTTCCACTTGGTATATCACCCTTGAATTGCAGTCGTATATAAAGAGGCTTCTTGTTTACGGATAGTGAGTAGTCCTTTTCTGCTTTCTTTCTCATGTGTTTCCTGATAAATTTGTCAGGATAGCCATTTTCGATCAAAGTATCATATACAATGCTTAATTCATCTTCAATTACTTCTTCTGAGCATATAGCCCTAACTATGTGGCTAAGGGGTGGCGACGAGAACCCCATTGGATCCCATTTTGGCTGATTTCTTTCTAATTAAACTAGAAAATGGACCTTTGAACAACCTTATCAGAAAGTTCTCATTTTATTTCCAGTAAAGGGATGACACCTTCATTCTTTTTGATAATTATTCGGATAGGAGTTCAATAATTGCTGAATTCAATGAAGTACATTCAGCTATGAAATTCACATGCGAAGAGGAATCCCAAGACAGAATTGCCTTCCTGGATGTCCTACTTACAAGAAAACCAGCCGGTAGCAAAAAAAGGCATAGAAAAGTACTTGGACGGGACAATATACCCACTTCCACAGCTTCGTTTCTATCAATTACAAAAGAAATTTAGTGAAGACCATTAGCTACAGAGTTAGAGCTATATGCTCAGAGGAAGTAATTGAAGATGAATTAAGCATTGTATATGATACTTTGATCGAAAATGGCTATCCTGACAAATTTATCAGGAAACACATGAGAAAGAAAGCAGAAAAGGACTACTCACTATCCGTAAACAAGAAGCCTCTTTATATACGACTGCAATTCAAGGGTGATATACCAAGTGGAAAATTTACGAAGAAATTGGGAAAATCAGTTCAAAGAACTTTCAATGCTGGCGAACTACACGTCTTATCCTCTACACGACCGATGGTGATTCCTTATTTGAAAGATGAAGTACCTACACTAGCCACTTCAAATTGTCTCTACCAATTCAACGGTACTTGTGGAGCGTGTTATATTGGCTGTTGCTCTAGGAACTTGATTTCTCGTGCTCGAGAACATCTCCTACTATGGCTAAGTAAGGGTGTAGTGAAACCATTAACAGTTCGATATTGCACAATCTGGTGCAAACCGGCCACAAAGCCAGCCGGCGTTGAAGAATCCTTCTCTATCATCTAACGGGTGCGTAATAAATTGCCAAAATCATCGAAGTATCGCATGCTCCAAACAGCAGACGCTATCGTAATTCATCTCAAACAACCAGCGCTCTGTGTCCAAAAGAAACAAATCTAGCCCCTACTACTGCCTTGGCCTTCAGCAGAGACTATAAATTCATGAATTTTGTAATATTATCTCTCCTAATTTTTCTGACATTCAGCTTATTTTATGTTGATGCCATTGAGCTGTAATCTGTCAATATTATTGATTCGATGTTATTTAAACATTAATTTTGTTCAAAACACTAATTCATTCGTTCACTGTAATGTATATATAACTGTAGAGCCTGATGATAAAGTTATCGGAAAGAGTATTCTTTGTTCAATATTCATTGAATTAAAAACCACTAATAACTGATTAGCGTTGCACACGAGATGGTTCTTGTGGCACAAGTGGTCTATTTAATAATTCTTTGGCGTTTAAAACTATAGGTACTGGGTTCGAGTGTCAGTGGGAACATCGTCACTCATTAAGGAATGCAGATATATTCAGCGGATCGGCTGCAAATAGGATGAATTGCACATTCTGGATTCCACTGCTAGTCACCATTCACTAAAGTATCTAAAGAATGTACCACAGTCATACCAGATCAACCTGCTATCTAGGCCATTCCCACTGTACCCTTATTCTCTCGCCCTATCTCTCTCGACGAAACTAATTCTATTCAAGTAATCATTTTACAGATGAAATTTCAATGACACAATATCCTCACTTCGCTACATACAATAAGCTGACATGACAACATGCCGTTTACAGGTAGGTAGTCAGTCAGTCCATTCCGAATAATGAATGCATTTTTAGCTATAAATGCAAAAACATTTTCATGGAAAGTAATGTTTGTATTTGTGTTCAAATGTGTGTACATTTACGTTTAGACTGATACGAAAACACATTGTTTCTATTCATGTAGTACACTGTTTGTCCTATGACACACTTAAGAATTGTTCTGATTACATAGTACAGTTATACGAATTTATGAATCATTCAAAGCTACTGCTAGCCTACACATTACAGTAGAAGTTTATTAGTCAGTCAGTGTGTATTTTAGAAATAAATATACAAAGAAAGATACATTTATGTAAATATTTTGGTGTAATATGACACTCAAGGTTTAACATTTCAACTACTACACCTACTGTCGTCGAAATATTTTCTTAACAAGCACAAACAATGAAAATGCAATATGACTAATTAACAAATCAGGAATGAAACTTTATTCATAGTGAATGTTTAAGTATTTTTAAGAGTTTGTTTGTGGGGATTTGATTTGTATCAGGTTATATAACAGATTGATATGGGTTAGAGAACCACTGAATACTGGACTGCTGTTTCGTCCGACTTTGGGACTCTTATTCAGCACTATGTACCCATCGAGGTTTGGGCTACTCTAAACAATAGGAACCCAAACCGAAACGACCTATGAACGCACAAAAGACCTTGAGAAACCACTCAGGTATTTCTAGAAGTAATTATGGATGCTCTACACCTTTTTCGTTGTAAATTCGCTTCGGATCTTGTTTTTGATCACTGTTTGGATAATGGACTGATTGCAAGGTCGAAAATTTGTCAGTGTGGAGGTGATATGCGTATAAAAAAATACACAAACTGCATTGATAGGTTGTGCAATGGATATTGGGTATCGAGGCGATTCCTAATCGCAGTGCAGGTGTATTATTGTCTATTATCCAGCACTCAATTGTGCCTGGGACCACTATTCACACAGACGAATGGAGCAGTTAAGGTCAATTGTCGAATCTCAGGTATATTCATCATGTAGTCAAGCACACAAACGGTTTTCGCAATCCTTTGGATGTAACTCATACTATTTTAATCGAAAGTTTCTGGAGTCACCTAAAAAACGGATTAGATTTGTGAATGGATCTAGAAATCCAAGGATATACAGTTATCTTGATGAGTTTATACATAGAACTTGGTTTAACATCATTATGAAGACACCTATGAGAAATTGGGGACAACTCTAAACAATAGGAACCCAAAACGAAACGACCTATGAATGCACAAGGACCAATCAGAAGGCCCAAAACAACGACAATAGTCATCACAGGCAGCACTAAGCGCTAGATAACAGGCAATAATACACATGCGCTGCGCTTAGGGGTCGCCTCAATATGGCTCTTCTGGAGGCTGGTGTCATATATCCCTAAAACCTATTACTGGAAAAAACAATCACCTGATCGGTTGCTCAAGGTCATTTGTGCATTCATAGGTCGTTTCGTTTTGGGTTCCTATTGTTTAGAGTTGCCAAATTGGGAGCTTTTTTGCAACATATACGAGAACGTTATCCATTGTAACTACTTTTAACATTGCATTACTTATATATAAGCAATTTTTTACAATTATGCGCCGTTTTTCTAGCCTTCTGATTGGTCGAAGTTGTTCTTGACAAGGTCATTTGTGCGTTCGTAGGTCGTTTCGGTTTGGGTTCCTATTGTTTAGAGTTGCCCCCTAGACACTACAAACAACAGTCAGTTGCTAGTGAGGATTAGATTAATTTTCAAGTGTTGATTTTGTAGGAATCTGACTCCCCAGCCAGCAGTGATTTCGGGCGCATTGCAGACTTTTTAGGGCAGACTTACGTTCAAATACTCAAAATCTGCAATGCGCCCGAAGAAAATGTTAGCTGGGTCATCTCAAATTCGATGACAAACTGGATAGAAAAACGCACTGGTGAAAGGTTCAGAGGTACAACAAAATTACTGTCCAGTATTCCATAGTTTCCAGTGATTCGACAACTGATTAAAATCAACCATAGCCCAGTATATCGACACTTGAAAATCTTACGAAATATGTTCGGAGACGTAGTTGGTTTCAGCGGTGGAATGCTGGCAAACCACATAAATGGTTCGGGGTTCAGATCTTGGCCTACGCACTTGTAAACCTCGCTTAGCGAGTAGTAAGACCAGTAAATAGGGAAGGTAGGGCGTGGAGCTAACAATCTCTCTCTCCATAAAATACAACAACACTGCTACTGAGACCTCGAACCTCAAAGCTTGAAGCCCTGTGCTCCACTCGGAACGTAAAAGATTAAAATAAACAAATAAAACAATAAATGTACGAACGCTCGCTTTCCAAACGTATCACCGAGCACTTACAAGCATTGCTTTACAAAGGAGAAAATCGATTTCCCCGCCGCAGTTCCATCTAAGAACATCTGATAGAATCCGGACACCAACCTACAACCCAAACAAACTTCAAAGTCGTCTACAGAGTAAGAAGTAGTCTCCCTAAAGGTGTACGAATCAGACTTCTTCAAACTGCAGAAGTAATGGCGATTCACTTGCTAAGTCCTGAACTCTGCACACAGAAGAGGTTCGTTCAATCACTACACTTGCAATGGAAGTAATCTATCTTATTAGCCGACAAGTAAATTCTACCTATTATTTTTTTCTCTTCTGTCTCTTCATTAGTATTATTTTGTCTTCTCAATTGTAATATTTTACATTTTCAACTTTCTTGTTCTCTACCCTCACCCGATTTAATTCCTATACCTCACTACCACTGTTACTGACTTGAACGACGCTCAATTTCTGGTCATTTATGTTACTTCATTCAACTTATTTGCTCAATTCCACTTCTACTTAGTCTCTACTTGTTATTACCTCTGTTACTATCCTGATCTAAGTTGAAACATTGTAGTCAATTATACTACGTCATCTAGCTTACTAACTCAATCTTATTTTAGTTGCTGTCTGATTAACCTTGTTTCTATATTAGATCATTCTTGTAATACCTGATCAATTATCTAAACTTGACAAATCTCATGTACACACACACAAATAATTATGTATAAATGCGATTGTACAGCTGTATGTGAATGAATTCGCCGTCGTAAAGAGTCTCTTCGCTGAACGTCTTCTCTTTTTTATATGGAATTATATTCTTCTACAGTGCCCAATTTCTACTCTTGTCTACTGAACATCTTGAGCAACAATATTCGTATGTTTGGCATGCGATTCACCCCTGTAAAATGTAAGATGATCCTGCAGGATTGGACTACACCGACCCCTAGATTAGAAATAGGAAGTGAAGTGGTAGAGCACGTTGACCGCTTCACTTACTTGGGAAGTACCATCAGCCCCAACGGGTTGATCTCTGACGAAATTTCAGCACGAATACAGAGGGCTAGTTTCACATATGCCAGTTTACGCCGTCTCTGGGGTAGACGCGATATCCGACTATCGACCGAAGGGCGTGTGTACTGCTCAGCAGTCCTCTCCGTCCTCCTTTATGCCTAGCTGTGAGACCTGGCCATTGAGAGCAGAAGACATGAAAAGATTAGCTGTCTTCGATCATAGGTGTCTGTGTTCTATCTCCCGTGTGAAGTGGTATAATAAGGTGAGCAATATTGAGGTTAGGCATCGGTCGAGTGCTAGGTAAGGCGGGGAAATCAATCGACGAGGCTGTGAAATTACATCGACTGAGATGGTTAGGACATGTGTTACGTATACCTAGTCATCGCCTTCCCCGACAATGGGCAATGTTAGCTGATATAGGGTCAGGCTGGGAAAGAAATAGCGGTGGTCAAACGGAAACATGACACCAGTCAATGAAATCCACAACAGTTAGTCTAAGCCACGTATTAAGGTGTAGACTTCCTGACTGGTTGGGGTCCTCGGGACGGTAAAAACCAATGGTTGGAAACAATTGGTGACATGGCTCAAAGTGATCGTTCTCAATGGTTGGCGCAGATGCATCCACTCCTTGTGACTTGTGATTTCCAATGAAACTGTTTTGTTCTTCGTTATTACTATTCTTTTGTCTCACACCTCTGTTTACTGTCTATATTATGCATTTCTCTTACTTTCTTCTCTTGCTTTGTGTGCTACAAGGAGGGAGTGTGGCGACTTGAACTGGCGCACATATGTGCAAAGTTCTATGTCGAAAACCGACCGACCAACCGACTCTTGTTATAAGTTAGCTTAAATCCGGTTTTATTGTTTACTACTTAAATAATTCAGTAGTATCTTAATCACTTTAATAATTTTATTACACAATTTCATTGTGCCAATTTTGTAAGTTGGAAATAAATGCAATAAATGTATGGAAATATATTCTGAGAGAGAGAGAAAAACAGAGCAAGCGAGCTAGCGAACGAGAGAGAAAGAGGGTGAGTGTGCGAAAGAAAAAAGGAATCCGATGAAAGATTGCACAATCTAATTTACATAAAGCAAAAAAAAAGAAATTCAAAATATGTGAATGGTCATTGAGTTTATCTCTAAGGTGTAGAACTTCTCTCTCTGTCTCTCTCATTGTTGTATAAGTATTAACATACATTGCGTGGAATGCTAAATAAATTTATTCATGTATTCATAATGTGCTCATAAAAATAGACTGTACTCTTGTGTCAGGTTATGACAGTTATACAATGTAATGCAAACACAAAGAATACACCCAAACACACATGCACTCACAAGTATATATATGCACACACAGTTGGGGTGTAATGAATGCATCACAACATTTCATACAAACATATTTCACCTTTGGAATGTCAAAAATGGACTGCCTGAGAACATCAACAACTACACTCAGTTGAAATTACATCAAATTCACTTTCAAATATTATCCACTTGCGAAAATTGTACAGATGTTAAAAATTCCCATTCTGTCATAGAAAAGAAAAGGCGTTCAGCAAAGAGTTACTCTTTTCGGCGATATCATTCTCAAGCTCTACAAACCACAAATTTATAGTAATTTTTCTTGGCAACAAAAAGAATATTTCCAAAGATGTGTTAATGCAATTGGTAATTTTTTGACAACAAATTACGTAATTTAGAAGGCGTTGATCGGTTAGAAACTAAAATAAAGTTACAAAAGTAGGTTGGGTGACGTAATCTAATTGATAGGGTTCAATGAAAAATGAATGAGAGTCAAGTTAATAATCTGAGTAGAATTCACTTGAAAATGAATGAGAGTTAAGTTAATAAGCTGAGTAGAATTCACTTAAAAATAAACGAAAATGGAGTTAGCAACAGTCGTCATGAGGGTAGAGATTTAATAGAGGGTGGGGGTAGAAAATAATGCAATTAAGAAACAGACAAACAAAGAAGAAAGAGGTAAGACAAAATTACGTATTTGGTGTTAAGATAGATCAGGACCATTGTAGATTTAGTGACTGAACAAACTTCTTTTGTATGCAGAGTTCAGGATTCAATATGTGAATTGCCATTGCTTCTGCAGTTTGAAGAAGTTTAATTCGTACTCTTTTGGCAAGATTTCCACGTATTGTGTAGATAACTGAGAAGTTGTTTTGTGGGTTTGCTTGGTGTCCGGATTCGATCAAGTGTTCTAGGATAGAGCTGTGGCGGGGGGATCTTCTTTCTCCTTTTAAAACCATGAAGGTAAGTGTTCGTTGATTCGGTTGGATAGCAAACGCTGAGTACGAATTAAACTTCTTCAAACTGCAGAAGCAATGGCAATTCACATATTGAATCCTGAACTCTGCATACAAAAGAAGTTTGTTCAGTCACTAAATCTACAATGGTCCTGATCTATCTTAACACCAAATACGTAATTTTGTCTTACCTCTTTCTTCTTTGTTTGTCTGTTTCTTAATTGCATTATTTTCTACCCCCACCCCCTATTAAATCTCTACCCTCATGACGACTGTTGCTAACTCCATTTTCGTTTATTTTTAAGTGAATTCTACTCAGCTTATTAACTTAACTCTCATTCATTTTCAAGTGAATTCTACTCAGATTATTAACTTGACTCTCATTCATTTTTATTGAACCCTATCAATTAAATTACGTCACCCAACCTATTTTTGTAACTTTATTTTAGTTTCTAACCGATCAACGCCTTCTAAATTACGTAATTTGTTGTCAAAAATCAACAATTGCATTAACACATCATTGGAAATATTCCTTTTGTTGTCAAGAAAAATTACTATAAATTTCGGTTTGTACAGCTTGAGAATGATATCGCCGAAAAGAGTAACTCTTTGCTGAACGCCTTTTCTTTTCTATGACTGAATGGGAATTTTCAAATTACAATAATATTATTGTTTGATCTAGTTAGTGTACTCTACTATGCTGGACATAAATAACTCCATCATGCTGTGTTTCGCTCAAACGATCAGTAAACTAAACAGCGTGAAAACTGTCATTACACTTTAGATATTCGTTTTGTAAATCCTGTGTACATGTGAAAAATAAATTAATCTAACTTCCGCCCAACGAAACCGAAATTATTAGTGCTTACAAGAAACTGTGGATAAAGCTTTACAGCATATGCACTGCTTGGAATCATAATTACATATGCATTCCACTTTATTCAATAATATAAATATAATATATAGCGAAGAAATGCAATTGTTAGATGGTTGGACACAATCAGCGTTTATCGCACTCATCAGCATGGCATACCTCCAGCGTCGAAGGAGACGATGCCTTCGTGGGGACTCGAATCTGACCCACCCAGTTAAGTAGTCACGACGTTTTTACTGATCTATCTGCGGTCAGACTTGCCTCCTATATGATACACTGGCATATAGAAAGATTGAGCGAAGAAATATTTACTTTTCAATTAGATCCTCATCTCTGGCTCTACTCTAATATACATAGCATTTTTATTACAATATACAACAGTTTACCAAACAAGTGGCACTGATATGTTTGTTAACAATAATTAAACAGTGTCAAAATGTCAATGGGTTGATAATTAACGAAGAAAATCAATACACATTTAAAAGGTAGAAATGGATAGAATAAATTAATTTTACAAGAATAACACGTAATTAAAGATGAAGTGGTCAAAATAAATAAAAATAAAATAATTTGGAAACAATTTGGAAACCTACAACAACAGGTCAGTACACTCATTTTTGAGTTTTGTACCTTTGAAATATAAACGTAACCTGGTAAAGTGTCTGGTTCATAAAGCTAAGTTAATCTGTTCAGACGACTGCCTCAATGAGGAGCTTAAGATTATTAGAGAATTACTTAGAAAAAATGGTTATCCTGATAAATTCATTGAGAAAAATATGAATTCAGCACCAAGGAGAGTCAGTATGGCTACAGTTCCGAAGAAACCAATGTTCATAAAATTGCAGTTCCTCGGAGACAACATCAGCGAAATCATAACACAGCGCCTGAAGAATGCAGTTAAAAGAGCTTATTATGCAGCAGAGGTACGTTGTCTCTTCACAACCACCCCTATTCTATGTTCGAGAAATAAGGATAAACTACCTAAATTTGCCTCTTCTATGTGTATCTACCAGTTTGACTGCAGCTGCGGAGCCAGCTACATTGGGCGTACAATTAGGCAGGTTCATCGTCGTATTTCCGAACATCATCCAACATGGTTAAGCAAGGGACAAACAAGATCTATTCGTAGTTCTATTTTAGCACACCTTGTTGATACTGAGCATAAGGTTGATGTGAATACTGCATTTAAAATTATTTATCGCATTCCGACTAATCTTAATTTTGCTCTACGAGTTCGTCTTCTACAGACAGCTGAAGCAATCGGAATCCACCTTAAGAAGCCAAGCCTATGTGTTCAGAAGAAATTTGTACAGCCACTTTCCTTACCGTGGCCATCTCTAGAAGAATGCATAAACAGGACTACGTCCCCCCCCTCCCCCTAAACCTTTAAAAACTATAAAAATTATAATTGTCCAAATTATTTTATTTTTATTTATTTTGACCACTTCATCTTTAATTACGTGTTATTCTTGTAAAATTAATTTATTCTATCCATTTCTACCTTTTAAATGTGTATTGATTTTCTTCGTTAATTATCAACCCATTGACATTTTGACACTGTTTAATTATTGTTAACAAACATATCAGTGCCACTTGTTTGGTAAACTGTTGTGTATTGTAATAAAAATGCTATGTATATTAGAGTAGAGCCAGAGATGAGGATCTAATTGAAAAGTAAATATTTCTTCGCTCAATCTTTCTGTTACCTAAATGTCTGAATGGGGATTTTTTCTACACCCCCATATGTTTAATCTGTGGATTCCCCCCGCCCTTCTCCAGCCATCGAAGGATAATATGAAAGGTGCACCTCCATGGCGAGTCTCTCAGATTTCTGATGATATGGCAAGTCTAAGTGACAGACTTCAGTCAGCGCCACAAAAAGTTAGACACATGGCAATGATTGCTCCTCGGTGACCAGCTAATGTAAACCAGATTGCATAAGAATAGAAACAGTAAACATCTGGAGAAAAAGTGCCAAGCAGCTTTTTAAAAACATTGGCTTTCTTAAAGGAATCTAACATTCTCAGAAAGTAACTAAGGTAAGATTAGGAAAAAGGGTCTTAAGTTGGTATAATGCAGCAAGTGTAAAAAATGACTAACCGGTATAAATACACCTCGGCGGTCTGCTTAAAATTTGAGCTACCGTAAACCTCCATCAATATATTGCATACAGTTTTTCTCATTCTGTTTGTTTAAATCTATTGAAATATGACCCCTAGTAGTATTACTTACTATGGCGAGTATTTAAAAAGCTTACAGCCTGCTGATTTCCAACTTTCTATAAAACATGAGAAAAACCATTAACCTGGATGGTATACTATCCCAATACATAAGACAACCGTACATGGGTTATGTTCTTGGTTCACAAAATGCATTCCTGGACTTTTTATAATTGGCATTCAATCGCAGTAGATTGGATAATGCAACAAACAGCGGCGGGCAATGAGGAAACAGGCATAAAATGGACTCACACAAAAAACCAACTTGGAGGATCTGCACTTCGCCGATGATATATGTCTGATTTCCCACAAACTGGAAGATATGCAAGCGAAAAGCAACAAGTTGGCAGAAGAAGCATCCAGAGAAGATAGGACTTCAGGTGAACACAGAAAAAACAGAGGTGATGAAGATTCTCGACCAACACCACCAACAGCAACAACAACAACAACAGACAAGGATCAGCATAAATGGGAGGAAACTGAAAGAAACAACCTCTTTTACCTACCAACCTGGGAAGAATCGCTCCAACTACAGGCGGATGGAGCCGATGAGAATATCAAAGCAAGGATCGGGAAAGTAAGACAAGCTTTCACTACTCTCAAGTCTGTGTGGAGGTCAACAGCACTCAGCATGAAAACGAAGATAAGATCCGGATTTTCAACTCCAATGTGAAGTCAGTGCTACTCACTATACGGATGGATCAGAGACTTGCACTGCGCGTCATAAACAGCATCTCAAACAAACTACACACCTTCATTAACAGATAATTGTTTTCGCTCAATACCACTCAAGATCAGATGGCCGGCCAGAAAAGATCAGCAACAGAGAGGGATCTCTGGCAATGAACGAACCAACTCAGCAGGAACCGATTGTGAAACAAATAGGCAGGCAGGAAGAAATGGAGATGGATTGGCTGGCCATACTCTGAGGAAACAAACCATCAAGTGACATCACTAGACAAGCCATTGCTCGAGTGGAACCCGACTGAATGGGAAGCGGCGAGTTGGTCGTCAGTGCAAGGGTGGGTGACTTGGAGGAGGTGATGTGAAGAGGAGATGAAAGCGTGTGGGCAGGCATGGAGCCAGGTGAAGACTGTAGGAGAGAACAGAACGCAATGGAGACGCACGGCTGAAGACCTATGTTCCTCTTGGAATTAAAGGATATAATAATAATATAATATTAACCTGGATCGACACAACTTAAAAAGTTGGATCATTCAAATCACTGATGGGACCTTAAAAAGATCGATCCAGAGAAAAGCTACTTGGAATGGTCAACTGACAAGCTTCTACAGGTGGGTACCCATTCAAAAAAAGCGGAATTAAATTAAATCCCTTGCCACCCGCATCTGACACATCTGTAGTCCAGATATTCTAGAAACAGAATTAGATCTTTTGAGAGAAGTTGTCATCCAAAATATATACCCACCAAGATTCATTGACAAAAGTATCAAACCAAGAATTTGGAGGAATGAAACTTCACTTGCGCCGAAAAAGGAAACTCTGCATGAACTCTAATTTCAAGGGAGATTTAGCAAGCGACATTCTCAAGAATAGGATCACATCATCTCTGAGAAGAACATTCTTTGCAGCAACGCCGGGAATAGTGTTCTCCAGTCACTCACTGATCTGCAGAAGCCTTGTGGACAAGATCCCTCATCTAACCACTTCACCTGCTGCTCTGCAGCCAGGTACATCGGTCGTTCGACGCGCACCCTGTCCAAGAGGATTCAAGAACACTATCCAGCATGGTTGTGAAAAAAGTTCGATAACTGAGCACCTGGTTAACAATGATCATTCCATTTCAACAAACGCCTCCGTCAAAGTAACCTGCAGAGTCAAGAATAACCTACCAACGGCAATATGGTTTCGTCTTCTTTGTATCTCTGATGCTCTAGCCATTCACAAAGAAAAAGCTGAGCTGTGCATACAAAATAGAATTACTGTCATGGTAACAACCTTTTTGATTTTTGATGACTTAATTTTGTTTGTTTGTCTGTTTCATTAATTTACTTATAATTATTGTATTCATTTAGAAATCTGACGTAATTTCGTATTCTCTACTTTTTTCTATGTGTATCCTGAATACAACTCAATCATCACACTATCCATATTATTACGTAACTGCTTTCTAACATCTATAGAAAAGAAAAGGCGTCCAGCAAAGAGTTACTCTTTTCGGCGATATCATTCTCAAGCTGTACAAACCGAAATTTATAGTAATTTTCCTTGGCAACAAAAGCAATATTTCCAATGATGTGTCAATGCAATTGTTGATTTTTTACAACAAATTACGTAATTTAGAAGGCGTTGATCGGTTAGAAACTAAAATAAAGTTACAAAAATAGGTTGGGTGACGTAATTTAATTGATAGGGTTCAATAAAAATGAATGAGAGTCAAGTTAATAATCTGAGTAGAATTCACTTGAAAATGAATGAGAGTTAAGTTAATAAGCTGAGTAGAATTCACTTAAAAATAAACGAAAATGGAGTTAGCAACAGTCGTCATGAGGGTAGAGATTTAATAGGGGGTGGGGGTAGAAAATAATGCAATTAAGAAACAGACAAACAAAGAAGAAAGAGGTAAGACAAAATTAAGTATTTGGTGTTAAGATAGATCAGGACCATTGTAGATTTAGTGACTGAACAAACTTCTTTTGTATGCAGAGTTCAGGATTCAATATGTGAATTGCCATTGCTTCTGCAGTTTGAAGAAGTTTAATTCGTACTCTTTTGGCAAGATTTCCACGTATTGTGTAGATAACTGAGAAGTTGTTTTGTGGGTTTGCTTGGTGTCCGGATTCCATCAAGTGTTCTAGGATAGAGCTGTGGCGGGGGGATCTTCTTTCTCCTTTGTAAAACCATGAAGGTAAGTGTTCGTTGATTCGTTTGGATAGCGAACGCTGGGTATGGCCGACATACCCATATTATTCTTTTAAGTTGGGGCTTCAAAGGAACATCTCCATTTAATTAGTGATGTTGTTCGGCAGTCTTGTCTTACTCCTGCCTTAATTTCAAAGGCTCCACTAAGTTTTTCTCTGTAGATCACATGAGATGTGGCCTTGTCATATAACTGTTGACTTAGGTTGATAAAGATTTCGGGTACTCTGTAGTGTTGAATACTGTCGATATTAAAAGGGGTTAAAAATGGAACAAGCTTTCACTACTCTCAAGTCTGTGTGGAGGTCAACAGCACTCAGCATGAAAACGAAAATAAGATCCGGATTTTCAACTCCAATGTGAAGTCAGTGCTACTCACTATACGCATGGATCAGAGACTTGCACTGCGCGTCATAAAGACCATCTCAAACAAACTACACACCTTCATTAACAGATAATTGTCTGCGCTCAATACATAGCTCAAGATCAGATGGCCGGCCGGCCAGAAAAGATCAGCAACAGAGAGGTATCTCTGGCAATGAGCGAACCAACTCAGCAGGAACCGATTGTGAAACAAATAGGGAGGAAGAAGTGGGGGTGGATTGGCTGGCCATACTCTGAGGAAACAAACCATCAAGTGACATCACTAGAAAAGCAGTTACTCGAGTGGAATCCGAAAGGGAAGCGGCGAGTTGATCGTCCAAGGGAGAGGGTGACTTGGAGGAGGTCATGTGAAGAGGAGATGACAACGTGTGGGCAGACTTGTAGCCAGGTGAAGACTCTAGGAGAGAACCGAACGCAATGGACACGCACGGCTGAATCCCTATATTCCTCTAGGAATTAAAGTAAATAATAATAATAATATTAATGGAACTCAGTGATGAAAAACAGTCGTTTAAGGATTTCACATTCTAGAATCCTACACATTAATATTAAATAATTTTTTTTGAGTATGAATTGAATTGCTTAGAGATAGAATGGCAGTTTATCAAATTAAAACAAAATGCCAGCTTCATGGTATTGTCGTATTCTGTCATCAGAATGATTTAATTGCAAGGCTCTTATTATCCAGTCGGATGAACGTTTCAGCGCTTATTCCACTTTCCAGCTCAGATGGAATGAAAACACAAAGGATAAACACTTACGATAGCTACAAATCTACTTCATTTCAGCGTGAATTTAGTCATGAACAACTTACTTACCATATGCTCGCACCAGCAAGTACAAAAACTCAACCATACCCCACTTAGCTCGTGTTCTGTGCGATAAAGAAAGCATTAGGCGTGATACGCATAATTCATTAAATAGTCAGTAGAACAACTGGATCTCGTCTTTCCAACTCATATCATTTATAGGTACAACATTTTCTTTCTTTCTTTTCCTTTTCTCTCTCTTTTTTTCTGTTATGTGCTACTTTGTTTCTTTCTCCCGTTTACGCCAGTAAATATGGTAGCACCTACTTTTCTAATAACTTCAAACACTGTTCAACTTTGGCTTTGCTACCGACATGCCAATTTGTTGTTGTCATAATAAACTGAGATTTCCTTAATCTATGTAGAATTCTATTTATTGATAATGTACTAACTGGATGCAATACTGTAGTAAAAATGCTGAGAATTCCATTGTGTATCACAAGTACCGTTTTGGAATAAAGCAAATTATTACTATTATTATTACTTCTATTTAAGGTGATCTCAGATTAACAAGTTAAACTGCAGAATGAGTGGACACAGATATCTAATTAATCTTTAATTTAATCGCACACACAGGAATTCAAACTCAGTTTAAATAGCTTCACATTGGAGAAATTCAACCTGAATATAAGAAATTACATGGTTTGAAAAAAAGGAATAATTTTATTTTTTTTAAATCTAAATTTGTTTCGAGTGGGTTGACGATTATATCAGATTTCAGTAGGCGTATGCACTTTACATGTACAGATATCTGGTTTGGTAAATAAAATGAAAAATATGGAACTGCAGTATTAACCTTTTAGCTTCCTGACTACTGTTAGCAAATTCTGCTGACCATCTTCAAAACAGTAGATACCGATAAGTCACCATTTGCATTCATTTCTCTTTCTGAATTATGCATCAATGCATATTGATATGATATCGAACTTATATATCTTACTCATAGGCACAGAGTTGTGTAGTCTGTGTCCCAAACTAAGACGAAACAGTTATCTTGTGTTCTCTGCTGGTTTCTCAATGGTTCTCCAACTGATGCCAGCTCATGATGAAAGCTGTAAACAATCAGATCTCTGCAAATCGGCATTTCATTATTATTATTGTTTCCCTGAATTCCATGAGGAACATAGGTCTTCAGCCACGCGTCTCCATTGCGATCGGTTCTCTGCTGCAGTCTTCACCTGGCTCCATGCCTGCCCACACGCTTTCATCTCCTCTTCACATCACCTCCTCCAAGTCACCCACCCTTGCACTGACGACCAACTCGCTGCTTCCCTTTCGGGTTCCACTCGAGCGATGGCTTGTCTAGTGATGTCACTTGATGGTTTGTTTCCTCAGAGTATGGCCAGCCAATCCATCTCCATTTCTTCCTGCCTGCCTATTTGTTTCATAATTGGTTTCTGCTGAGTTGGTTCGCTCATTGCCAGAGATCCCTCTCAGTTGCTGATCTTTTCTGGCCGGCCGGCCATCTGATCTTGAGTGGTATTGAGCGAAGACAACTGTTAATGAGGGTTTGCAGTTTGTTTGAGATGCTGTTTATGACGCGCAGTGCAAGTCTCTGATCCATCCGTATAGTAGCACTGACTTCACATCGGCATTTCATAATTAATCTGAATAAAACTAGGATGATGATTTCGCCATTTCTTTTTTTCCTTTCTTTTTATTCCTCTACGTTCCCAATGGAACATAGGACTTCAAGCTAGAGGCTTGAAGTTTCAGTAGCAGTGGTGTTTATTTTTACGGAATGGGTCTGCTAGCCTCATGCCCATCCTCACCTCTTTGTCAATCTTCTTACTGGCATTAAGAGGTAAAGGAGTGCGTCCGTGGCCGGTAATCAAACCGCGGACCACCTGCATGGCTGGCGAGCATTCTACCGCTGTTCCACTGACGTACATTTGCCACTAGTTATGTTCTGTATGTCACATTATTTTATGAAAGGCTACCATCAAACATGATATTGCAAGAGTAAGTGAAAATGCTGAGGTTTGAGTATCACCTCTGACTGCAGGTTTCTGATTAGCTTAAAAGAATATGCTCAGTACTCCTAAAGGTGAATAAACATTTCTATTGTGACTAATTTCAAAAGGTGAACCTCTTACAAATTGCTCTATTATTATTATTGTTCCCTTGGGTTCCTAGTGGAACATAGGGCTTCAACTACACGTCCCTACTTGCTTCTGTCTTCTGCTGTACTTTCCACCTGCATCCATGTTAATCCATACTGTTTCAATTCCTCTTCACACAATCTCCTCCATGTCACCCTTGCACTGACGTCCAACTCGCCGCTTCCCTTTCGGGTTCCACTCGAGCGATGGCCTGACGCGCGATGTCACCCAGAGAGTGGCCTCCTAAGCGAGTGTCCAATCCATCTCCACTTTCTCCTGCATATTTGTTGGGCGATTGGTTCTTGTTTTGTTTCTTCCCTTAGTGTCTTGTTAGTGATTCTTTCCTTTCATCTGATCTTCAGTATAAAGCCAGCGAAGACAGTTAGTTAGTTGTTGATAAAGGTCTGCAACAGGCTGTTGAAAATATTCTTTGTGACCCGCCGCCAAGTTTCTGATCCATCCGTATAGAAGAACTGACTGACTTGACTGACGTTTGTATTGAAAATGCGAATTTTGTTGTTGATGTTGAGGAGTGACAGTGGAAGATTTCCAGATTGGTTTCAGGTTGATAAATGTGTTTTTCGCCTTCCCGATTCTCGATTTGACATCTTCGTCCGTTCCTTGCCATGATTACACTATTAGAAAACAAACTGGCAACAGAGACACCTTTGAAGAGTTGAGAATCTCCTTGTTTGTAAGGAATTTCAATGTAGAGCGTTTTTGTTTAGGATATTTTACAACTAACACTGGTTACCCTACTTGAATAGTGACTATCTGCATTGCCTATCAAGCGATTGGGACATCATGCTGAGAAAGCCAAACTGTGAATCACTCCGAATAGATTTTCCTACAGAATTAAATTGCTGATTAATTGAAAATAGAGAGACGTTGGATCGAAAAGAAGAATCTAAAAGATTTGGATCCAGTGGACAGTTTATCTCTAATATCGCATAAACTCGAAGAAACACAGGCAAAAACCAACAGGCCGGCAGAAAAAGCAGCTAAGACAGGAATTCTAGGGAATATAGAGAATATAGAAGCGACAGAAGCGCCCACCGGTCAACAGCAGCGACAACCGGAACCAATCACTGTCAACGGGGGAAACTTGAACAACGTCACCACTTTTACTTTTCTGGGAAGCATAGTTTCGAGTACAGATAGCACGCATAAAGATGTCAAAGGTGCCAGTCAGGGTTGGAAAAACAAGACAAATCTTCACTTTTCTGCAATCATTGAGCAAGTCTACTGCAGTAACTCAGAATAGAGAAGGAGATTTGGATTTTCAACATCAGTGTCAAATTCGCGCGCCTGACTAAAAGCGTTTTGAACAGGCCACTGCGGACTTTTATCAACAGCTGAGCCTTCACTGGCTCGACAGTGGAGGTCCGACGGACGGCGATAAAGGATCAGCAACACGGAACTCTATTAACGAACCAACTAAGAACCCATACACCAACAAATATATGCTGAAGGAAATGGAGATGGAACAAAAACCCGCTGAGGAGACCATTGAGTGACATCATGTGACATGCTGTCAGTTGAGCGGAACCCGAATGGGAAATGATGAATTGGACGGAAGTACAAGGGCGACATTGAAGGACATTACATGTGAAGGAGATGAGAGCTTACGGTCGATCCACAAATATAGGACTGTAGAGAACAGGAGAGAATGGAGATGTTCTGTTGAAGTTCTCTGTTTCACTGAGGACCTAATGGTAAAATGATAATAATAACCACTAAGAATAGCTGGACATCGTATCGACATGTTTTACATTTTGCCAAAAGGATGACTATCTTACAGTTGACTTCTCCATCTAATTAATGTGCAGAGTCTTACTACCACGACGTAGTACCTAAGTGAAGTTTTGCATGCTTGCAGCAACTAATTAGCCTACGGAAAATATATATTACAGCTCAAAAAATACCCAAAACTAAGGTTTACTGTTTAATTTAAATAAAGTATAATTACATTTCAATAGTTTACACACAATGATAGGTTTTGTTATTGGTAATATTTCGAACAATATTTACTACCCGTGTTCACACCACTGTTGGAATTGTTTTGTTCACACATTTATGATTTGTACTCAAATATTGTTCATTATTTTTGCTCATTCATGTTTTTCGTATTCAGAACTATATTCCAAGTTGTTGATAGTTGTACTGAGTCACCCTTGTTACATGTATCCGGTGTGACTTTAATGAATATCGATTCTGTTATAAGTCTTTCTTTCCATTTGTTCATGTTAGTTTTTAGAATACACACATTGTCCCAGTCGATATTGTGGTTTTTGTCCCATGCATGTGCAGCTATCGATGAATTTTTTTGAAGATTATTGTAGGATTGTGTTCCTGTTGGTTGACCTTTGGTTTAGCGTTTATGTTCATTCACTCTTATTTTGAGTGATCTGGATGTTTGCCCCACATATTCAGTCGGACAGTCAGCACAAGATATTTTGTAAATCAAGTTGTCTTTATCCATCATTTTTCTGAGATCTTTCAGTTGATTTATTTTATTTTTGATTAGATTTGTTGGTTTCTTTACAACCCGAAAAATTTAGCGCAGAATGTTTTTGCAAAGTGACTAACTAGCTGTCGAGTGTTAGAAGGCGACTAAATTCGATTTAGGTTTCGTGTGTGTGTGTGTGTAACATGAAATTAACTTTTAAGACTTTCAGCTGACCCATAAACCCTGATGGGCGATATCAGATTACACTGAATCACATAGCTTGGTTTATTATTTTCTTCCTTTGCAATCCAAGTGAAACATAGGGCTTAAAGCTTGGGCTGGGAAGTATCATTAGCAGTTGTGATTGTGTTTTTTAATGGGGTCCTTACTCGTTGCAAGGCTTACTGTCAGTTAAGAGAAGTCAAGGAATGAGTCGGCTGGGAATAGATTCCTGGGCCACTAAATCGCCGGCACTAGAAAAGTGGTTGTGGTTAACCGATGAGCAGAGGCCAGTTCCTCCATACCGAGTGGGAATGGTGGTAACGCTTTCGTGTGCCTTCCTGAGTCCGACTGAACGATAGAACAAGGAGGTGGCTGAAGCCATAAGGAGCTAGTGAGAGGGCCAGCTACACACGTGCTTCACTCTCAAGACTAGGTCTCACTGATCAGATCATCATGTTGGTTGACTAACCACGATCAAGTTTGTCTGAAGTCCTAGTGATATGCATTATAGGACTGATCCCTAGAAGTTCAAAGCGTGAGATTTCAATCTGCATAGCCAAGGATAAAATACCACACTGGTTGCCATCAGACCTTACTATACGGGCTTCAGGCTGGACTAATCGATAAAAGAATCGCCCTATTCTTTAAATTCTTCAGAATTGTTAATGTTTTCAAGGATACGAAATATATCTATTATGAGCAAATTCAGCATTCATTGTGATTCCCACCATAAAATTATAATAACATCATAGTCAGAATCCTTACAGTTTTATTGTAAGAAATTGTTTAGCTAGTTGCATAAATATTTTCTTCTGTAATCTGTCCAGTTATCTCCTAATTGGCGAGAAAACCAGTGAACGATAGTATATACCACTGATTGGTATAATTAGTGTGATAATACTCACATCAGCCAGTATTGATTGATAGCCAGATTTCTGGTGGAAAATGGGTCTTCAACTATACGTCTCCACTTGCTTCTCTCTTCTGCTGTACTTTTCACCTGCGTCCATGTTAATCCATACTGTTTCAACTACTCTTCACACGATCTCCTCCATGTCACCCTAGCACTGACGTCCCACTCGCCGATTCCCTTTCGGATTCCACTCGAGCTATGGCCTGACACGCGATGTCGCCCAGCGAGTGGCCTCCTCAGCGACTGTCCAATCCATCTACACTCTCTCCTGCATATTTATTGAGCGATTGGTTCTTGTTTTGTTTCTTCCCATAGTTCCCTGTTGGTGATTCTTTCCGGCCATCTGATCTTCAGTATAGAGCCAGCCAGCGAAGACAGTTAGTTGTTGATAAAGGTGTGCAACAGGCTGTTGGAAATACTCATTCTTTGTGACCCGCCGCCAAGTTTCTGATCAATCCGTATAGAAGAACTGACTGACTTGACGTTTGTATTGAAAATCCGAATTTTGTTGTTGATGCTGGCTGGATTGAGTGACGAAGATATCCAGATTGGTTTCAGGTTGATGAATGTGTTTCTCGCCTTCTGGATTGTCGATTTGACATCCTCGTCCTTTCCACCTGCCTGTAGCTGAGACAATGCTCCCTAGATAAGTGAGTGAATGATGTAACCTCTTTCAAACCCCTCCCGTTGATGGTGATTGGCACTGGATGTTGCTGCTGCTGTTGTTGTTGTTTTTGTTTGTTGGTTATTTTCATAACCTCCGTTCACCCTGGGTCCTGTCTTCGTTGCCAGCTTCCTCCACCAGTTTGTCGGTTTTCACTTGTAAGTCTTCAATTTTGTGTGACATCAAACATAAATCATCCACGCCCGAAATCCAGGTCTCCTAGGTTCTTCACGTCGTTGGCTATGGATAACTTAAAATAACTTATATTTCTATAAATGCTTCCTTTGATATTTTTAGATCCTAAAGAGCTTCAATTAGACTTTAAAACATAAGATGTGAAATAAAATGTGCCATGAAAATAATAAACTCTGTCATATCAATGAAGACAGATCAAAGTGGAATCTAATAATAAAGTTTATTATTTTAATTAGGCGCGTTCTGAAACAATACAGTAAAACACCTTAAATAAAAATAGAACTTTTGTAACATTTATGAAAATGTTCAACAATCAGGTTACTATGAATAATCGTCTCAAGCGTTTAAGAGTCGTAGCGCCGTTATTGAGAATTATGTGAAAGATACTCAGATGGATTAATAAGTCATGAGATATTTGTGAGAGAGACAGTCGACATAAGGCTTTATTTGAATTATCAGGAAAAAGTGTCTACAAATTTTAGGAAGCGTATATGTTCTATCAGTGGTTCAAACGAGTGTCAGTCAGTTCACATGACTGTATCTCAGGTTGAGTTGAATGAATCATCCTGGTTGTCGTGCATGCATTGATCAGATCGCCACATTACGGATCATCATTGAACAAAGCTTGGAATGGCAACCACCCCTCTATCTCAACTTCATCGACTTTGAAAAGGCCTTTAGCAGACAGCGTCGATCGAGAGGTGATTTGGCAACTACTTCGCTACTATGGGGTGCCACCTACAATTATACAGTTCATCCAACAGCTGTACGACAATGCTGCATGCCAAGTAATCCACAACGGGAAACTTACGGAATCCTTCGAAGTGAGAACAGGAGAAAGACAAGCTGGCTGCCTACTATCGCCAATGACTTTCCTGATTGCAGTAGATTGGATAATGCGACAAACAGCGACGGGCAATGAGGAAACAGGCATAAAATGGACACACACAAAATACTTGGAGGATCTGGACTTCGCCGATGATATATGTCTGATTTCCCACAAACTGGAAGATATGCAAGTGAAAATTCACAAGTTGGCAGAAGAAGCATCAAATATAGGACTCCAGATGAACATAGAGAAAACAGAGGTGATGAAGATTCCTGGGCAACACCACCAACAGCAACAACAACAGACAATGATCAGAATAAATGGAAGAGACCTGAAAGAAACAACCTCTTTTACCTACCCACCTACCTTCCTGAGAAGCATCGTTTCAACTACAGGCCGACGGAACTGACGAGGATATCAAAGTAGCGAGGATCGGAAAAGCAAGACAAGCTTTCACTACTCTCAAGTCTGTGTGGAGGAGATGAACAGCACTCAGCATGAAAACGAAGATAAGATCCGGATTTTCAACTCCAATGTGAAGTCAGTCAGTGCTACTCACTATACGGATGTATCAGAGACTTGCACTGCGCGTCATAATGAGCATCTCAAACAAACTACACACCTTCAGAAACAGTTGTTTTCGATCGATACTTAGCTCAAGATCAGATGGTCGGCCAGAAAAGATCAGCAACAGACAAGGATCTCTGGCAATGAGCGAACCAACTCAGCCGGAACCAACCGATTGTGAAAGAAATAGGCAGGCAGGAAGAAATGGAGATGGATTGGTTGGCCATACTCTGAGGAAACAAACCATCGAGTGAGTGACATCACTAGACAAGCCATTGCTCGATTGGAACCCGAAAGGTGAGCGGCGAGTTGGTCGTCAGTGTGAGAGTGGGTGACTTGGAGGAGGTCATGTGAAGAGGAGGTTAAAGCGTGTGGGCAGACTTTGAGCCAGGTGAAGACTGTAGCAGAGAAGCGAACGCAATGGGGACGCGTGGCTGAAGCTCTTTGTTCCTCTAGGAATTAAAGGAAACAATAATAATAATTATAATAATCGTGCATAATACTTCAGTTGATGTTCAAAGACTCCAAAGACTAAATTATTATTATCATTCAAAACAAAACTTAACCGATGTACAGTGTTATATTTCGTTCTGAATATATATATATATATATCGATACCTAATATTACTTAAGAAATAGACAGACTAAAATATGTGCATTGATTATAACTTGATGTATATTTTCTCTCTCATTAAGTCTTAAAATGAAATACGTGAACAAAAGTAAACATTGAATGAATGAATGAACGAACGAACGAACGATACATTAATCAAAGTTCATTTTATCATAATTTATAGTTCAATATGATAATTATTTGTTCAATTTTGCATTGAACACGTATGCATATATATATATGCATATTTATATGTGCATATAAAACTAATCATTAAAATGTGATGTAGAAAAAGTTATAAATTTTAAACAAATAAAAATTGTTCAATCTTTTTTGTTTAAACGTGTACAGAGTTAATTAATTTAAATATGGAATATATTGACTGAAATTGACCAGATTAAACCTTTATTGGTTACAGGATTTTCATCATGAGCTGACATCAATTAGAGAACCATTGGAAAACCTGGGAGTACTGGACAGCTGTTTCGTCCTAGTTTGGGACTCTTCACAGTACGCACCCACCGGGGTTAGAACCAAGGACCTTCTGGTTACAATGCGGGCTCGTATACCATTAAGCCACTGGGACCCAATCCAGTGGTCAGCCCATGCATTCTAACTTCTGCCGATTCACGACATAGCGCAACCACTTCGATGAGCTACTGCCTCACCTTCAACCTGCTGTACCCTACTGGTCACGGCTTCCCACTGGAACCTCAGTTAACTGCCTGAATAGGGCCAGTCGCTGGTGAGCATCAGATCAGTTTTCAAGTATTGGTGGGTGGGTGGGTGGATGCATACTGATGAAGAGTCCAGTACTCCCAGGTTTTCCATTGGTTCTCTGACTAATATCAGCCCATGATGAAATCCTCCAACCAATCAGACAAAACCAATACTTGAATGTTTCAGTGTTTTTGTAAAATCTAATAGCCACTGCTGTCTAACAGTATAACCGCATGTCATAAAAGTTATTCACTGAGGATGATAGAGAAGTAGGGGAAAATGTATCAATGACCGATAGATGTTGTAAACAATAGGCTGTTAGATATGAACTTCTTATAAGGGTTGAATAGTAATGATACCGCTTCGTGAACTGATGGTTTTGGGTCTGATCCTTCAGTAGAATCACGGATTTGAATTGTTGAGGTAGCATGAACAAAAAACAAATTGATTAAAAGTGCCCATTAAAATTTTCAAAAGAATGGACACGGAACAAAGAGTACTCTTTTCGATAAATTCATCATCAGGTTCTACAATAATATATATATTATAATGAATGAATGAATTAGTCTTATGAACGACATTAGTGTTTAAATAACATAGAATCAATAATATTGATAGATTACAGCTGAACAGCATCAACATAAAATAAGCTGAATGTCAGAAGAATTATGAAAGATAATAGTACAAATTCATGAGTTTATAGTCTCTACTGAGGGCCAGGGCAGTAGTAGGGGGTGGACTTGTTTCTTTTGAACACAGAGCACTGGTTTTTTGAGGCGAATTGCAATAGCCTCTGCTGTTTAGAGCAAGCGGTGCTTCGATGATTTTGGCAACATATTAGGCACCCGGTAAATGATAGAGAAGGATTCTTCAACGCTGACTGGCTTTGTGGTCAGTTTGCACCAGATTGTCCAATATCGAACTGTTGATGGTTTTCACTACACCTTTACTTAGCCATAGTGAAAGATGTTCTCGAGCATGGAAAATCAAGTTCCTAGAGCAATGGCCAATATAACTCGCTCCACAAGCGCAGTTGAATTGATAGATACACTTCAAAGTGGCTAGTTTAGGTACTTCATCTTTCAGTCGAGGTAGCACCATCGGTCGTGTAGAGAATAATACGTGTAGTTCGCCAGCATTAAAACTTCTTTGAACTGATTTTCTTAATTTCCTCGTAATTATCTCACTTGGTATATCGCCCTTGAATTGCAGTCGTATATGAAGAGGCTTCTTGTTTACAGATAATGGGCAGTCCTTTTCCGCTTTCTTTGTCATGTGTTTCTTGATAAATTTGTTGGGATAGCTATTTTCGATCAAAGTATCATAAACAATGCTGAATTCATCTTCAATTACTTCTTCTGAGCATACAGCTCTAACTCTGTGGCTAAACGTCTCATACTTGAGAGGAACGAAGCTGTGAAAATGTGTATATTGTCCTGTCCAAGTGCTTTTTCTATGCAAATTTCTTTATATGCTACCGTCTGGTTTTCTTGTGTGTAGGACACCCAGGAAGGCAATTATGTTTTGAGATTCCTCTTCACACATGAATTTCATAGCAGAATGTACTTCATTGAATTCAGTAATTATTGTACTCCTATCAGAACCATTATCACAAAGAATGAAGGTGTCATGCATATCCGGCAATAAAATGAGAACTTTCTGATAAGGTTGTTCAGAGGTCCATTTTCTAGCTTACTTAGAAAGAAATCAGCCAAAATGGGACCCAATGGGGATCCCATTGCCACCCCATCCACTTACCTGTAAAGCGTGCCGTCAAATTTGAAGTTTACATTCATGGTACATCTTAATATCAATTCTTTTAGGATTTCAATATGGATTCCAATGTTTATCGACTGCTTGTCCACTTGTTCACATATATAATTAACTGTTTCTTGTAGAGGTACATTTGTGAATAACGATGTTATGTCCAGAGATATCATGGTTTTGTCCTTGATTTTATTATCTTTTATATTGTCTACGAATTCAAATACATCTTGGACGCTATATTTCACTATCTTCTCATGCAATGGTTTGAGAATGTTTGTCACACAAACTGGAAGATCTACAGGTTACAAACAATAAGCTGACAGCAGTGGTAGGTAGAGAAGTCAGGATTTCTATTAAACATAGATAAGACAGAGGTGGCACGAATGAGATTATCAAAGCCGGTCAGGACCGGACAGATAAGACAGACATATATTATTCGGAAACCAGTGTGGAAATCTATTACACTCAGCATAAGGAACAAAATTCTGACTTTCAACACTTTTGTTAAGTCATTCAGTTCCTCGGTGTGATTCAGAGAACTAGCATGTCACCAGTAGCATTCCCAGAAGGCTGTTTCAGATTTTTGTCAACAATTCCCTTCGCTAGCTCCATAAGGAAGATTAGATTGCTGGTTGAAAAGGATGAGCGATAAGGAAGTTTGCAGTCCAACGAACTAAACAAGAATCCATAATCAAAAAACTATTCCGAAGTAAATGCAGGTGGATGGAACACGCTGATAAGAACATCGGATGACATAGCACGACAGGCCATCGCTGGCAACCACAAGTTGATCGTGGCTTTGAGGGTGATGAAGGGGAGGTCATGTCAGGAGAAAATGAAGGCCTATAGGTAATTATGGAGCCAGTTAAAGAGGATTGCATAGAACAGGATGGAATGTAGATGCTCTATTGAAGCCCTACTCTCCGCTTGGAACCAAAGGAAATAAATAAAATGACAACAGTGTCCAGGAATATAAAATAGCCAATATACAGTAATTATAGTGAATGAAACGTTGAACTACTGAAAAACAGGGGTTACTGTTTATCGTGCATTCATAATTGATTATTATTTTAATTATGTGTCTCAGTCAATAATAATAAAAGTGACCTTGAGCACTTTTTCTGACCTCTAATCATTGACCTTCATGTAATGGTCACTTAACTGCAATGTTAGCGAGCATGAACTTCAGTGAGCAGCATTCCTGATAAGATTACTATGTCAATATAACAAACATGTTTGAATCTAGTAATGACAATTTCAGCATAAAATTAATCACTTTATAAAGGCTTAGTGAAAGGATTATAAACACGCTATAAATAACTAATCTGTGCTGGTTTATATATTATGACAATCCATAGATCAAGAAAAGTATCTGCAGTTGACAGCAGACTTTTATCTACAGCCGCATTCACTGCCTGTACCAAATCACTAACTAACTAACTAACTAACTAACTAACTAACTAACTAACTAACTAACTAACTAACTAACTAACTAACTAACTAACTAACTAACTAACTAACTAACTAACTAACTAACTAACTAACTAACTAACTAACTAACTAACTAACCAACTAACTAACTAACTAACCAATTAACTAACTAACTAACTAACTAACTAACTAACTAACTAACTAACCAACTAACTAACTAACTAACCAATTAACTAACTAACTAACTAACTAACTAACTAACTAACTAACTGACTAACTAACTAACTTACTTACTAACTAACTAACTAACTAACTAACTAACTAACTAACTAACTAACCAACTAACTAACTAACTAACTAACTAACTAACTAACTAACTAACTAACTAACTAACTAACTAACTAACTAACTAACTAACTAACTAACTAACTAACCAACTAACTAACTAACTAACTAACTAACTAACTAACTAACTAACCAACTAACTAACTAACTAACCAATTAACTAACTAACTAACTAACTAACTAACTAACTAACTGACTAACTAACTAACTTACTTACTAACTAACTAACTAACTAACTAACTAACTAACTAACTAACTAACTAACCAACTAACTAACTAACTAACTAACTAACTAACCAACTAACTAACCAACTAACTAACTAACTAACTAACTAACTAACTAACTAACTAACTAACTAACTAACTAACTAACTAACTAACTAATTAAACAACTAACTAACTAACTAACTAACTAACTAACTAACTAACTAACTAACCAACTAACTAACTAACTAACCAATTAACTAACTAACTAACTAACTAACTAACTAACTGACTAACTAACTAACTTACTTACTAACTAACTAACTAACTAACTAACTAACTAACTAACTAACTAACTAACTAACTAACTAACTAACCAACTAACTAACTAACTAACTAACTAACTAACTAACCAACTAACTAACTAACTAACTAACTAACAAACTAACTAACTAACTAACTAACTAACTAACCAACTAACTAACCAACTAACTAACTAACTAACTAACTAACCAACTAACTAACCAACTAACTAACTAACTAACTAACTAACAAACTAACTAACTAACTAACTAACTAACTAACTTACTAACCAACTAACTAACCAACTAACTAACTAACTAACTAACCAACTAACTAACTAACTAACTAACTAACTAACTTACTAACTAACTAACTAACTAACTAACCAACTAACTTACTAACTAACTAACTAACTAACTAACCAACTAACTAACTAACTAACTAACTAACCAACTAACTAACTAACAAACTAACTAACTAACTAACCAACTAACCAACCAACTAACTAACTAACTAACCAACTAACCAACTAACTAACTAACTAACTAACTAACTAACTAAGTAACTAACTAACTAACTAACTAACCAACTAACTAACTAACTAACTAACTAACTAACCAACTAACTAACTAACTAACTAACTAACTAACTAACTAACTAACTAACTAACCAACTAACTAACTAACTAACTAACTAATTAACTAACTAACGAACTAACTAACTAACTAACTAACTAACTAACTAACCAACTAACTAACTAACAAACCAATTAACTAACTAACTAACAAACTAACTAACTAACTAACTAACTAACTAACCAACTAACTAACTAACTAACTAACTAACCAACTAACTAACCAACTAACTAACTAACTAACTAACTAACTAACTAACTAACTTACTAACCAACTAACTAACCAACTAACTAACTAACTAACTAACCAACTAACTAACTAACTAACTAACTAACTAACTTACTAACTAACTAACTAACTAACTAACCAACTAACTTACTAACTAACTAACTAACTAACTAACCAACTAACTAACTAACTAACTAACTAACTAACTAAGTAAGTAACTAACTAACTAACTAACTAACTAAGTAAGTAACTAACTAACTAACTAACTAACTTACTAACTAACTAAATAACTAACTAACTAACTAACTAACTAACTAAGTAAGTAACTAACTAACTAACTAACTAACTAACTAACTAACTAACTAACTAACCAACTAACTAACTAACAAACCAATTAACTAACTAACTAACAAACTAACTAACTAACTAACTAACTAACTAACCAACTAACTAACTAACTAACTAACTAACCAACTAACTAACCAACTAACTAACTAACTAACTAACTAACTAACTAACTAACTAACTAACTTACTAACCAACTAACTAACCAACTAACTAACTAACTTACTAACCAACTAACTAACCAACTAACTAACTAACTAACTAACCAACTAACTAACTAACTAACTAACTAACTAACTTACTAACTAACTAACTAACTAACTAACCAACTAACTAACTAACTAACTAACTAACTAACTAACCAACTAACTAACTAACTAACTAACTAACTAACTAAGTAAGTAACTAACTAACTAACTAACTAACTAAGTAAGTAACTAACTAACTAACTAACTAACTTACTAACTAACTAAATAACTAACTAACTAACTAACTAACCAACTAACTAACTAACTAACCAATTAACTAACTAACTAACTAACTAACTAACTAACCAACTAACTAACTAACTAACTAACTAACTAACTAACTAACTAACTAACTAACCAACTAACTAACTAACTAACCAATTAACTAACTAACTAACAAACTAACTAACTAAGTAAGTAACTAACTAACTAACTAACTAACTAAGTAAGTAACTAACTAACT
>OX235272.1:18385859-18404168 GCA_944472155.2 Trichobilharzia szidati | reverse complement strand
CCAAATATAATTAAGAATTAGTGAATAAAAGTAAGTTATATTATTTTTATTGTGCGTCGGTGGCACAGTGGTTAGGACTCTCGCCGACCATGCACATGGTCCGAGGTTCGAGCCCCTGACGGCGCACACCCGATATCTATGGTCGGCCTGCGAAATTTGGGCTACCGATATCCATGCTGAAAATGCCACACTTGTACTGAAAATACGGTGTGGCATCAAGCTGTAACCAAAATAAAAAATAAAATAAAAAATAATTTTTAGGTGAATATAGGGCTGCAGCGGCACGTCTCCATTGCGTCCGCTCTTCACCAACATTTTCACCTGGCTACATGTCTGTCAACATGTTGTCATCGCCTCTTCGCACGACCTCCTCCATGTCACCTTCGCACTGAAGACCAACAAGCCGCTTCCCATTCGGGTTCTAAGCGAGTGACGGCCTGTCGTGTGATGTCACTTGATGGTTTGTTTTCTCAGAGTGTGGCCAACAATCCATCTCCATTTCTTCCTGCAAATTTGTTGCACAATTGGTTCCTGCTCGGCTGGTTCGCTCCACGAGGTCTCTCACTACTGCTGATCTTTTCTGGCCAGCCATCTGACCTTGAGTACTGAGAGAAGACAGCTATTGAAGAAGGTCTGTTGTTTGTTCGAGGTGCCCTTCATGACACGCCAAGTTTCTGATCTATTTAGTAGCACTGACTTCACATTGGAGTTGAAAATCCGGATCTTATTTTTCATGCTCAGTGCTGAGTGCTGTTGACCTCCACACAGACATGAGAGTAATGAAAACTTGTCTTGCTTTCCCGATCCTCGCTGCTTTGATATCCTCATCAGTTCTGTCCGCCTGTAGTTGAAACGATGCTTCCCAGGTTGGTAGGTAAAGGAGGTTGTTTCTTTCAGATTTCTCCTATTTATGCTGATTGTTGTCTGTTGTTGTTGCTGTTGCTGTTGGCCAAGAATCTTCATCACCTCTGTTTTCTCTTTGTTCACCTGAAGAGTTATAAGAAGTCTTGAAATAATTTTGAAAGGTAATTCAGTGAACAATTGTTCTCACTGGTTTGGACTAGTCTGTCTTCTATCTTTATTTATGTGGGCTACGCGGGTCAGCAGTGACTGGAAATAAGTACTGGTATTCGATCTTCAGACGAGTCACGTACTGACTTCTCGTATCAAATCGTAGTCGCGTTATCATTATTATATCAAACTTCACGATGTTATCTATCTTCGAGATGACAGGGATTCATTTTCACTGATGTATCTGCCGTTGAAGCAAATTTATAAACTTATTGAAATCATTGATACTAAGTTACTCATTGACTCACTAATAATACCACTTTAAATACGACTGAGCAAGGACTTAGGATTACAAAACTAAATATTAGCAAAGAAAATGGCCTGTAAATGGAAATAAAACCAATGTTGAAATATGCTTTCAAGGTGTCTATACTCTAAAAGTAATAACTTAGTTTGATAATTTTAAAAAGCCGACATTAGCTCCTTAGCATGATTATTATTAATGTTCCCTTGGGTTCCCAGTGGAACATAGGGCTTCAACTACACGTCTCCACTTGCTTCTGTCTTCTGCTGTACGCTTCACCTGCATCCATGTTAATCCATACTGTTTCAACTCTTCTTCACACGATCTCCTCCATGTCACCCTTGCACTGACGTCCCACTCGCCGCTTCCCTTTCGAGTTCCACTCGAGCTATGGGTTGACGCGCGATGTCACCCAGCGAGTGGCCTCCTCAGCCAGCGAGTGTCCAATCCATCACCACTCTCTCCTGCATATTTGTTGAGCGATCGGTTCTTGTTTTGTTTTGTTTCTTCCCCTAGTTTGTTTCTTGTTGGTTCTTGTTCTTTCCGGCGGCCATCTGATCTTCAGTATAGAGCCAGCCAGCGAAGACAGTTAGTTGTTGATAAAGGTCTGCAACAGGCTGTTGGAAATATTCTTTGTGACACACTGGACAAGTTTCTGATCCGTATAGAAGAACTGACTGACTTGACGTTTGTATTGAAAATCCGAATTTTGTTGTTGATGTTGAGGAGTGACAGTGGAAAATTTCCAGATTGGTTTCAGGTTGATGAATGTGTTTCTCGCCTTCCCGATTCTCGATTAGACATCCTCGTCCGTTCCACCTGCCTGTAGTTGAGACATTGCTCCCTTGCTATTGTCCTATTAACTCTGGCCACGAATCAAACAAGAAACTATCGTCCTACAGGTATGCTGAGCAAAAATGGATATGGATTAGGCGTACAAACTGAAAAGATGATAAGCCCGTTGATTGACATCACACAATTGGCAGACCCTCAAATAGAACTTGAATGACAAAAGGCAAGTTGAATGTCATTTTTAGGGTGACATAGGTGAAATCGCGGATGATTTATGTTTGATGTCACACAAAATCGAAGACTTACAATCGAAAACCGACAAACTGGTCGAAGAAGCATCTGGAGAAGACAGGACTCCAGGCGAACATAAACAAGACGGAGGTTATGAAAATAACCAACCAACAACAACAACAGCATCAGCAACATCCAGCGCCAATCACCATCAACGGGAGGGATTTGAAAGAGATTACTTCATTCACTCATTTATCTAGGGAGCATTGTCTCAACTACAGGAGGAATGGACGAGAATATCAAATCCAGAATCGGGAAGGCGAGGAACACATTCATCAACCTGAAACCAATGTGGAAATCTTCCGCTGTCACTCAACTCAACATCAACAACAAAATTCGGATTTTCAATACAAACGTCAAGTCAGTCACTTCTTCTACACGGATGGATCAGAAACTTGGCGGCGGGTCACAAAGAATGAGTATTTCCAACAGCCTGTTGCAGACCTTTATCAACAACTAACTGTCTTCACTGGCTCTATACTGAAGATCAGATGGCCGGAAAGAACAAGAACCAACAAGGAACTGTGGGAAGAAACAAAACAAGAATCAATCGCTCAACAAATATACAGGAGAAAGTGGAGATGGATTGGACACTCGTTGGCTGAGGAGGCCACTCGCTGGGTGACATCGCGCATCAGGCCAGTGCTCGAGTGGAACCCGAATGGGAAGCGGTAAATGGGACGTCGAAGGGTGACATGGAGGAGATCGTGTGAAGAGAAATTGAAACAGTATGGACTAAGATGGATGCAGGTGAAGCGTACAGCAGAAGACAGAAACAAGTGGAGACGTGTAGTTGAAGCCCTATGTTCCACTAGCAACCCAAGGGAACAATAATAATAATACATGAGATTGTGTTAGGAGGAAACGAGAGCTTATGGGCAATCATGAAGCAAGCTAAAACAGATTGCAGAGAATAGAGTGAAACGGAAATGCATTATTTTAGTCACATGTTCCACTTTGAACCCAAAGGCACAATAATAAAAATAATTGTCTAATGGTTCAAATTCACTCTCTGTTGTATCATCAGTGATGCAGGAGATTTTTTCTCTAGCTGCTGAAGTCATAGGAATGTTTGAAAGGAGTTGTTAAGCATTTTAATATCCAATTCGCTGCACCCTCCTAGAGTATACATGTGCTTTCGACTCAGTATCTAGGGACATTTTGTTAAACAAGCTTGTTGAAGCTCAAATTGAGTGTTGAGTTATCAAATGGCTGCATTCTTATTTCTCAGGAAGAAAGCAGTACACTGTATGTCAGGGGAAGTCGTCCACTTCGTTGCTAACTGAGGCTGGTGTCCCTCAAGGCACTGTCCTTTCTCCTTTTCTGTTTTCATTCTTCTAGCATGACTTGCTTCACTCTGATGAAATAAACTTTGTTAAGTATTCCGATGATCTAACTATTTCAATGTCTGTTAACTGCCAGCTAGACTGTACTAAGATGAACAGCTTTCTATCAGGAATTAGCAAATGGTCTTCGTCTAACGGCCTTAAACTAAATCCTTCCAAATGTCAGACTGTTAATTTCAGTTTCCGATGTAAAAGAAAGTTAAATGAAGCTATTGGTTCCAATGACCGTTGCAAAAGTGATGATACTGATTTAGAAACCAAGTCTGAAGTTAAGTATCTTGGACTAATTCTCGCTTCTGACCTATCCTGGTCCTCACATGTCTTAGCGATTTCGAAAAGAATGTTTCGTCTGAATTTTTACATTAAGAAGTTAAGGCACTAAGGCATAACTCAACCACTCCTCTTACAGTTTATCAACTCGTGTATTTTACCTGTTCTTCTTTACTGTTCACTCTTATTCTTTCCTGGATTGCTTAAAAAAGATTATGTCATACTTCGTAGAACTCTGAAGACTGTCAGTCAGTAGGACGAGTGTTATCCCATTGGGCCATATCGTTATCATTGTCACTGAAACGCACTTGATATCATGCAAAAAATTTGATAAAGGAATTTTGTCAGACTCTGAGCATCCACTTTACCCGCAGCTCCAAACTTGTGTCTCCTCAGGTAAAACAAGAAGTCTTTTCAGAAGAATTTATACACGTACATCTAAGTATAAAAATTCCACTATACCACATTTAGCACGTACTGTATGTGATGACAATAGTGTTAGGCATGAACTAACTAACCTTCTTTACACTTCTAAATAAAACATTTCCTCGACCCCTACAACATCAAACTTTATTGTTATTGTACTTCTGATATTTATAATCCTCTCAAGTTTTTTGTTTTTATTTGTTTATTTTATTTTTCATAAGTGTGGACATAATTTAAGCTGTGTTATAACTGTTAATTTTGTATTTCCCCTCACTATACTATATCAACAGAACATTAGACCCAATAATCTATAACATGCTAAAGTTTCCAAACTGAATCGACAATACCGTTTGAAACAGAATCACTATTATTATTATTATTATTATTATTATTATTATTATTATTATTATTATTATTATTATACCTAATAATCTCAATTCATGCTTCGAATATTTTTAACTTTATGTCGTAAATGTGGACAAATTCTTCTGGTTAATTTTGTTTTAATTTTTAATTTTATTTATATTTTGAGTAAATCAGATGCAATATTGTGACAAATGCAGAGAATTCTATTCTGTAGTATAAGTACTGTTTTTGGAATAAAGTAGATTATTATTATTACTGTCTTGCTCACCGCTGATTGGTTTATTGATAAATGAATGACCTTGTGTACTGACCTTGCAGACTATGGATTTTTCAGCGTACCTTAATGACATCTATGTACACTTTTATCGCAGCTTATTTTCAACTATTGAGACTACAATACATCTTCTGGATTTACAGGAGAAAACTAACATTGTTGCCCCAGACGAAGATGGGGGCAGCGAAGACAAGATTTCAAGTAAACGCATAATAATAATAATAATAATAATTTGCTTTATTCCAGAAACAGTACTAGTGGTACAGTGTGGAATTTTCAGCACATATCTACAATATTTGCATCTAATTTTATCCAACGTTTAAAAGAAGTATTTCAAAAAATAAAAACATAAAGACAATAACAACAAAAACAAAAAAAGACAAAAATGCGAAAAAATACCAAGAAGTAGAAAGGAAAATAAACAGCATATAATAATATCTCAGTATTGGGTAGTGGAAGCTATGATATGATTATGCATGGTGACAGTAAGGCTATAGTCATACAAGATGTTATGAAAATGATACTTAAGAATGTTTATCGCCAAGATGATCAGTTAATTTGGTTGAAACAACACTAAACAATCATAAAATAACATTTCAGGGTTGTTGTTTTGTTTTTCATTGTCAGGTCTAATGCGGTGTTTGTAGTGGTAGTGTGAGTAATCCTGCATAATAAAAAATTTTAAGATGGGGATAATGGAGTTCACAACCAATGACTGTCAGTTAATATTGCCGAAAAAAAAACAACCACAATAACTAATAATTACATGATGGTTAATGGCAGGACAATTTTGTATTACTCATAGTGCTAATATAGTCGGAACTAGTAGATACACAAAAGAAGGAATACAGTAAAGTACAAAAAGTAAGCCAATGTTAATAATTTAGGTAGCTAAGTATGTTCTCATCTAGAATCTCCAAGTAAAACAGCAATTTATGGTATATCATGTGACGCCATACTATTCCATCTGAAGCATAAGTACATGTACATGATTGATGAGCGCTCTAACCCCTGTGCCACCGACGCACATGTCCAAATCAGAATCAGAAAGGCAAAAAAATATCTTCATTTATCTGAAATCAATGTGGAAATCTGCTGTACTCAATATAAAGAACAAGATTCAGATTTTTAGCCTGAATGGGAAACGAGAAGCCTGGGCGCCACTCCCAGATTGTGACGTGCAGGAGATTGTGTGTGTGATGGAGTTTAGCTAAACTTATCAGTTCACTAAAATATTTAGCTAAAATCCATTGGGTTTTTTGAACTAGTTTGGCTGTCTGTGCTGAGTTTATCCACATACGCAACTAATGAGCTTGAGCTAAAATGAATATAATGGCTATTCGGTGCTTAGGTCCTTTCAATCTTATTGACTATCGCCAATGACTGACAACTACTCACATCAATCTGTAGTATATCTCACCTTTCTAATTTTTGTTGATTCAAAACATAAGACGATCATCATTTAATGTCGTTAGCGAATACATTTTAACATTTCCAGGAAACTTCAACCTAAGGTACTTATCCCCAATCTAACCGACCAATGCACAAAATTATCCTGTGAAACGCAATGAAGATCATTTCTAAAGTCATCGTCGAAATTCTGAAATCTTTTGAAAACCAACATAGCCAAAATAATATAAAACCAGTTTCATTTATAAGATAGATTATATTGAAGAGGACATCCGCTTCGTCTTTTTTTCAGCTACGAAAACGCGGTACACATTCTCTTATATCAATGCACATAGGCAACTATAGATACTTCCATATTAGTTTGTTTATTAGATATATCACACAGTGAGTGAAACAGTATTATTTACTGGATGACACAGTTTCGAACAAAATTTATTGTTCATAATCATATCAATTATAATCACCCGACTTTGACACTTGAGTTTTATGGTTTTCATTGTTTTCTCCTATTTGTCGTTGGGGTAGTAGAATTTTCCAGATATCTGGGTGGACAGGTGTTGAATCATTCCTATTACACGTAGTCTCTTCAGTTGATTCGATAGACAGAGCTTCTGTTATCAATCTCTCCCTCTACCCTGTCGTCACATTAGATTTTCAATCTGTCATCTTATCCCATCCATCCTATTGTATTGTTGTGAGTAATTGCATGTAGTGTTATAGCTAGCTGAACTATTCTCTAGATTTCTTATCGTATTCAGGTCAACTAATCTAGATTTTACTAAGTTTTTATGCTCAGCTAGTCTGACTCACTGACCCTGTTCTACTAGTTTGACCTATGTATTTTACCTGACAATCATTGCAGGCAGGGTATTAAATAAACTAAATTGTTTTGTCTTAAAGGCTCCACAGGATTGATCCTTTAACCGACTAAGCTTGTTTCTAATTGAGTTTGTGGGGGGTTTGAATGCCAGCCACTTTTAATCCTGCCCTGTTAGGAATTCTGCGTAAGGTTTCCAAGGTTCCTTCCTTGTATGGAATTACTACTGATGATTTAGATTCCTTATTGTTGGTGTCATTCATATTATTATTATCACTATTATTATTATTGTCATTATTATTGTTATTATCACTATCACCACTATCACTATTTATTTTATTTTTACATTTCTATAAATACTTTCTGATTAATTTTTCAGGGTAATTATTGATTTTCAAAGCTTTCCTTATATGCCCCACTTCTTGTCGTAGATTTTCCTTGGTACTACTTAGTTTTTGTGCTCTATTACTTAAACACTTCACCAATCCTATTTTCACTAACATAGGATGGGATGGTCGGAAGTCCAAATATCTGTTTGAATGTGTGGGTTTCCTGTAAACACTAGTGTTTAACTTCCCATCTTCTTTATTTTTTACGCTACAATCTAACGTTGTAAGCTCCCTTTCTTGACTTTCTAATTCATAAATGAATTGAATCGCCTCCGTCTTTGAGTTAACGTGTTTGAAAAATCTATCTATATCCTGTGTTCTGAGTACAGTGAATGTGTCATCTACATACCTCCACCATGCTTTTGGGGTGGGGGTGAACGTTTCAATCGCTATGTTTTCCCACTTATCCATGAATATATCTGCTACAACTGGGGATATTGGTGATCCCATGGCAACTCCTTCAGTTTGTTTGTATATTTTCCCTTGGAATTTAAATACTGTGGAAGTCAGGCATAGCTGTACTCCCAGCATTATGTCCTCAAGTGGCACTTTTGTCCTAAGTTCGAGTTCTTGATCAGAAATGAGTTCGTTTCTGACTGCCTCCATAGCCATATTTATTGGTATACGTGTGTATAAACTGACAATGTCAAAACTAACCATTTTTTTTGTGTGATTACAATTGATATGATTGTGAACAATAAATTTTTTTCGAAACGTCATCCAGTAAATAATACTGTTTCACTCACTGTGATATATCTAAGAAACAAACTAATATGGAATTACTTACTACCACAGTGCCCAAGTTTTACACATATATTAACTATGGATACTAATTTGTCTGGAAAAATTTAAGAAGAATCAGATGCAGAGGGAACACGAAAAATGCAAGAGAATTCCTAGACATTCGATGGCCAAATCAATACACCAGATTTACGAGCTAACAGAAAATAATTTGCATGATCAAAAGATCAAATATCAAGTCAATTGGATAATCCTTCCCATACAGATGAATAATCCCACGCCAAGAAAGTCTCCTGAGCCAACTAACTACAGTCGAGGCGTCGTCACAGAAGACGCCTATTTCATTTATGAAGATTTCTTCAAGCTCATTTCATTTTGAAGTCAGTCCTGAATATGAAAAACTGGCTATTAAATCCAGTTCAGAGAACAGAAGAAAGCCAAAAAACAACTTCATGATTAAGAATACTTAAAACTTGAGGAACTGATAGTTTTTACTTCTCTAATTGAATTAATTCGGGAAAAAATATTATTAAACTTATAAAAATTTACCATTTATTGGTACTTTCAAACAAAAATTTTGTTTTAATCATATGTGAGAATCAGTATAGACTGACATGATACAATGAATTTCAAGGTCTTTGTTCTGATTGGTTAACTAACAATTAATTGATTTTATTTTCGTAGACATTAAGGTTATTATTGTATGACTCATAGGCTGGGAGATAAAAAATTCGACTTTAGATTTCTGACAACTTTCATTTACTTTCATGTAACTAGAAGAGAATTGTGCTTTAAAATATTACCATTTTATTTATTTTAAAGTGATATGAATTATTTGATAATAAAATCAATAAGCAATGATAAATACACCAATTTGAATGAGTGTCATTAGGATACGAGCAGAAACTAAGTAGTTTTGATGCAATATTCCACATATATAGCAACATAAAATCATGAAAGTGCGGTTTTATATGCTAAACTCATGGAAAATTCCAATTGTAACATATGGCGAAATCAAAAAAGGTGATTCAGCGAAAAGACTCTTCAAAGAATTTATTCTCATGCTGTACAATAGTATATATATGGTTTTAAGAAGTTATATCCGGTGAGGGAATTGAATCATAGGTGTGAATGCATAAAATAATAATAATATGAAATGCAATTAAAACTAAAATGATGTTTGTGATTATAGTTAAATGTCAAGTGGCAAAGCAAATTAATGTCATATATAGAATAATTCATAGGATGGATAGAACTTGAAAAAAGGTGTGCAATTATAGGATTAGTAGACAAATCGAATAAAATAAAAACGTTACGTAATATTGTGTGAAATTTGATAGGTAACATAGAATTTAATGTTGCAAAACAAAGTTGATTAAGAATGACCAGTGGAGCAAGCGAAATAATACCGGGGACAGTTAAAAGTGAGAGTAGTAATAGCAACAATTGACGTAATAAAGGAAGAGAATACAAATTGAATAGACAAAAATGAAAAACTGGTAGAGCCAAAATATGATTGGGGATTACCATACTTTAACATAGATGGATTAAGACCATGAAAGTTGGAGAGGTCGAACGAACTTTTTCTGTGCACAGAGATCTGGCTTTTTTGTTTCGATAGACAAAGCTTCAGCAATACAGATGAGTCGGGTACGTAGTGATTTGGGTAAATTAATTTTTGCCTAGTAGATGACATTAAAGGCGGAGGCTATAGAGATAGGGTGATCATTATCGACCAGATGTTCAATGATCGCGCTTCTTATTGCTCCACTTCCACCTTTTCGTAACCATGCAGGATAGTGTTCTTACACCCTCTTGGACAAAACTCGTGTCGAACGACCGATATACCTAGCTCCACACGAGCAGGTGAATTGATGTACACACGTAGAGTTGGTCAACAGTGGGATCTTGTCCTTCAGGTTATTGAACAATAATGGTCGACTAGAAAAGGCTATTCTCAGGGATGCAGCAGGGAATGTTCTTTTCAGGGATTGTGATATCCTTCGTTTCATGATATCGGAAGCTAAGTCCCCTTTGAATTCCGAGCTCATGTAAAGTGTCTTCTTGGGTACGGTTGATAACTCACGTTTTTTAAGATTTGAATGAATATTCTTATCTATAAAACGTGGTGGAAATCCATTTTCTATTAGGATTTTCCTCAAGATGTATAACTCATCTTCCATAGTATCAGGGCTAGATATGCGCCAAATGCGAGTGGCAAGCGACCGCATATAACTTCTTAAAAACCATATATATACACATATTATATGTATATATATATATATATATATATATTCAAGTATTGGTTTTGAAGGGATTTTGTTTGATTGCATGGAGGATTTCATCATGAGCTGACATCAGTTAGAGAACCACTGAAAATCCTGGGAGTACTGGACAGCTGTTTCGTCCTAGTTTGGGACTCTTCAGCAGTACGCACCCACCACCAGGGCTCGAACCCAGGACCTTCTGGTTACAAGGCGAGGTCGTAGACCATTAAGCCACTGAGACCCGATCCAATGGTCCTTGAATTCTAACTTCTGCCAATTCACGACATAGCGCGATCATTTCGCAATATCTTCTTCGGTGAGTTACTGCCTCATCTTCAACCTGCTGTACCCTACTGGTCACGGCTTTTCACTAGAACCCCAGGTTAACTGCCTGAATAGGGCCAGTCACTAGTGAGCATCAGATTAATTTTCAAGTATTGGTTTTGTAGGGATTTTGTTTGATTGCACGGAGGATTTTATCGTGAGCTGGCATCAGTACAATCAAGTTCAACAATACGATTTATAGACAAAGAGATGGAGTGGCAATGGGGTCACCATTGGGTCCTTTACTTGCAGACTGCTTCTTGGCCAGTTTGGAGAATAATATTTTACGGCCTACTATCGACAGCTTCCATCTGTACCAAAGATACATGGATGATACTTTCATCATATGTGACGACAATACCGACATCGAATTGATAACCAAAGAGTTCAACAGCTGCTATCATGCCATCAAGTTCACGTCGGAATCAGAGAATAACTCGGAATTCCATTTTCTGGATGTTTTCCTAAAGAGGAGATCGGATGGTTCTCTTCAAAGATCGATCTACAGGAAACCAACATGGAATGGTCAGTACACAAATTTCCATAGCTGGGTCCCTTTGAGAAGGAAGAGAAATCTGATCCATTCCTTATCCTCAAGAATAAGGAGGATATGTTCAAGTGATACAATCGTTGAGGAACTGGAGAGACTCAGACAGGTCCTCATAGAGAATGGATATCCTCCAAGATTTATCGAGAAAAACATGAAGCCAAGGGAAAAACCTGAAAGAATACAGACGGTGCCGAAGAAACTACTGTTTATGAGTGTTGAATTTAAAGGTGATACCGCAGCTGAGATCCTGAAGAATCGCTTATGCAGATCACTGAGGAAAGTCTTCTTTATGGCTGAGCTACGTATTAGCTTCTACAGCCAACAAATGATCAACGGGTGTGTGAAGGATAAACTGCCGCTTTGGGCCACCTCAATATGTGTTTATAAATTCACCTGCTCGTGTGGAGCTAGTTATATTGGCCGCACGAAGCGCACGCTTTCCAAATGCGTCTCTGAACATTATCCGGCATGGTTAGCAAAGGGACAATGTAAGACAATTACTAGCTCAATTCTCGAGCATTCGGTGAACTCAGGCCACGTAGCTCCACCAGAATCGTCTTTCAAGATCATCTACAAAGTGAAGCCAAATGGTACAAAGGGCGTCAGGTTTCGGCTTTTGTGTATGGCGGAGGCTCTAGCAATTCATCAATACAACCCTGAACTCTGTATACAGAAAAAGTTTGTCCAGTCTCTTATTCTACCTTGGTCTTAACCTCTTCACTAATCGTTCCTTGTAAATAAAATATTTTTTGATATATTCTTTTCATTCTAATTTCACTTTTAGTTAGCGTTTGCTTTAATAATTAATTCACTATTATCACTCTCATATGCTCCTTATGTATATTTTCACACCCTCTTCACACTTGTTAAATTGACACTCAAATACCTTTATTCTCACTTAATAGCAATTTTAACCTTATCAAATTTCTATCTTTGTTCCGTTGAGTACCACGTAATTTTCAACTTCTAATTTTCACTTCTAAAGCCACTTCTGAGTAATTATATCAATTATGTCACCTCCTATTACTCAATAATAGACCACTATATATTTTTGTAAGTATAAATACGACTGTACAGCTAGCCTCTGAAGATGATTTCGTCGATAGAGAAAATTTTCTTCGCTGAATGTGTCTTTTATTTTCTTCATGACTCAATGGGTATTTTCGATGAATCATATATATATGTGACTGTACAGCTTGATGATAAATTCGTTGAAAAGAGTCTCTTGAAGGCTGTTTCCTAAATGTGACTATATAACAGAATTTACTGCTACAGACTAGCGAGAACTCTGAAACCATCCAAACAAATATCTCATAAAATCCTTCCTAAACGATTTCATGACAACATTTATACTTATTTGGATTTTTCAACCAAATTCGTAATTATCATCCTTTGTTTCTCATAGATTGTATATCAATGTTCTGTCATTTGCATATCATTTGTTGACTTGCAACAGAGAGGGATCTCTGGCAATGAGCGAACCAACTCAGCAGGAACCGAATGTGAAACAAATAGGCAGGAAGAAATGGAGGTGGATTGGCTGGCCATACTCTGAGAAAACAAACCATCAAGTGACATCACTAGACAAGCCATTGCTCGAGTGCAACCTGGCTGAAAGGGAAGCGGCGAGTTGTTCGTCAGTGCGAAGTTGGGGTGACTTGGAGGAGGTGATGTGAAGAGGAGATGAAAACGTGTGGGCAGACTTGGAGCCAGGTGAAGACTCTAGCAGAGAACCGAACGCAATGGAGACGCACGGCTGAAGCCCTATGTTGCTGTAGGAATTAAAGTAAACATTAATAATAATACATAAGAAGATGAACTTTCACAGATTTTCAACAGCTTTATCTAGAATAAAAAGTGGAGATGAGGTACACACACTATGCCAGAAGTTAGAATAATCAGTTGTAAGCGAATTAGATACATAACACATATTGTACAAAGAAAAATGTTTTGAAATTTAATCGTGATTCACGCATAACTGGAAACAACTATGTAGTCACGTGCAAAATTATTCAACTGAAATACAAGAGGTCAAGGACACAAAGATGTCAAGAATTATAGTAAAGTAACAGATGAATACAATTATCGAGTTATATCATGAAAATGAAGTGGAATTTCGATAAGTTAGGGTGAAAAAGTCAGTGTTTACCAAGGTAGTAATAATTTAGGAAACGGTATCTTTTTGCATGTATAAAAACGGGTCTCACTCTTCGAATGGTCACGGCTTCAACGATTCGAATTAGTCGTCAAGTGCTTTGTCTGTTCACCAACAAAAAAGGTTCTACTACTTTGATCTGGTATCATGTGTCAGCCAGATGCCGAGCTATGGCGATAATAAATGATGCTAAACCTCTAGGATGCAAACGTTTGGGTACGTGTTCAATAATCCTTTTAGCCAACAGTTTCCTCGACCTTTCCATATATTTGCTACCGCGTGTACGTGTGAATTCATAACTAAAGTTGGAGTTAATGAGAGTCGGAAATCAGTGTAGTTTGGACTAAGTTGTAGAACAGATTGGCGACTGGATACGTCTTTGATATTGCATCATTTATTTGCTTGGCAATTCTTTCTCCGATTTCATTACTTTTATTAAGTCTTAATTTAATGAACACTAGTTTCTTCTTAACAGAACTGGACTCCACCTTTCTCATGTTGCGTTCACTGTACTTCTCTACAAATCATTTCGAATGTCCATTGTTCCTTAAACACTGGTTGATGAAATTGGTTTTCTTTCCTAATCTTTCTTTGGGGCACAGCTTTTCTGGTTTCCGATACAGTTGGTTTTCCTTTTTGTTTTTATTCCTTCACGTTCCCAGTGGAACATAGGGCTTCAAGGTAGAGGCTTGAAATTTCTGCAGCAGTGTTTATTTTTACAGGATGGGGTTGCTAGCCAGCCTGATGCTCAACCTTCCCTCTTTGCCAGTTCTATTATTTGCTAAGCGAGGTAAAGGAGTGCGTTGGTGGCCGGGGATCAAACCCCGGACCATGTGCATGGTCGGCTATCGTCCTAACCGCCGTGCCACCGACGCACTTCTGATATAGTGATTTAACTAAATCACTCTTGTAGCTAAAAGTACAGAAATTTAGGTATTGACCAGTACAAATCGTTTTGTGGTGGGAGGTGCGCGCCTTTTGATTAACACGTTACATTTGTATAGTTACCTAAAACTCTTATTTTTGTGGAATATCTTGCCATAAAGTTGCAAAAAACTATTGCAATTATTTGCCTTTGAAACACTGAATCTTTGGATATAAAACTGTTGACAGATAATACCTATAACTATCTATTTGCCACTCTGTGCTTGTTTAACACTAACTAATATCTATAATTATATATATTGATGGATTTACATGTTCAAGTTGGCTCAAGTCAGTGAGTCTATGATTTTGGTATCATTTTGGTTAACTGGACTTGACTGTGATATTATTATTGTTGCTGTCGCTTAAAAATCTTGTTGTTGTGAATTATTTCCCTGTGTTGGTGTTGTTCTGCTTGTTTTATTCCCTGTTTTCCTGGTTTTAAGTGGAGCAACCCACAAGGTCGCTTCTCTCTAAATTATAATTTAATGTAACAACTCCCCTTCTCAGGAGTGAGCCTAGCAACCCCACCCTGTAAACAAAGCTGCTACAGAAACTTCAGCACGATGAATCTCCTTGAGGCAAAAGAAAACGTCTGTGTGGAGACATGGAATGTCCACACGATGTACGAGATTGGCAAAGCTGCCCAGATCGCAAACGAAATGAAAAGATACAGAATTCAAGTACTGGAGATATGTGAAAGCCGATGGAACGGGAATGGACTCGCCAAATTGTCAACAGGTGAGTCGGGGATCTACTCCGGCCACCCAGAAGATAACCACTTGCACACCGAGTGCGTGGCTATCATGATTTCACCAACGGCAACGAAGGCCCTGATGCAATGGGAGGTGATCTCGCCCAGGATAATAACCGCCAGATTCAACTCCAAAGGAAGGAAGGTGCATTCAACTTAAAACAGCTTAAATTACTCATAAATTCCAAAAAGCTCTTCTCTATACAATATATATTATGTCTATATTCTGGCTACAATTGATTATTCTAACGTGTCAGATAGATGGCACGTCGTCTGTCTTTTCGACATGTTATTCTTCTCTTGTAAAAATGCACTGCCTATTCAATTTATTTCACACTTTCACACTAGGATTCAAGTTGTTTGCAGTTGATGAAAATCCTATGAATCCTATGATTTCAGTTTTTTTTCGTTTTACATCGATTCCTAATAAACATTTGGATTTGAATATTAACTCCCGCAGAAGAAACTTAATCGTGATGAGAGACCGTGATATTGAATGCCCCACCCCATTCGAATCATAAGGAGTTTTCCACAGGATGGTAGAAACTCCTTACTGATGAGTTCCACTGAGTATGGAACTTAAGTTCGGGGCATTCAGCTAGTCGAATTCTCTTGACATCAAACACTGATTTTTTTCTTAAAGGTAGATAACGTATTTTATCGATTAGTCTCTAGTCTTTTAATATGGAATTGGTAAGTCTTAATACAATCACATGCTACACATACGTAACATATCCTCTAGATTATTATACTCGTCTGTGTTGAGAAAGAAATGGTTGGTGATAAGTAGAAGTTTACTCTGACAGCGGTTCAGTTTTTCTTAAATATTTGGTGGTATAATAATAATAATAATCTACTTTATTCCAAAAACAGTACTTATAATACAGAATGGAATTCTCAGAATTTGTCACAATATTGCATCTGATTTACTCAAGATATAAATAAAATTAAAACAAAATTAACCGGAGGAATTTGTCCACATTTACGATATAAATTCAAAAATATTCGAAGCACGAATTCAGATTATTAAATAGAATAATAATAATAATAACAGTGAGTTTGTTTCAAACGGTATTTTCGATTCAATTTGGAAACTTTAACATGTTATAGATTATTGGATCAAATGTTCTCTTGATATAGTATGGAGAGGAGAAATACAAAATTAACAGTTATAACACAGCTTAAATGATGTCCACACTTATGAAAAAAAAATAAACAAAGCAAAAATTGAAAGGATTATAAATATCAGAGCTACAATAACAATAAAGTTTGATGCTTTAAGGGTGAAGGAAATGGTTTGATATCACACACAATCGAAGACTTACAAGCGAAAACCCACAAACTGGTCGGAGAAGCAGCCAGAGAAGACAGGCCTGACTCCAGGTGAACATAGACAAGACGGAGGTTATGAAAATTACCAACCAACAACAACAACAGCAGCAGCAACATCCATTGCCAATCACCATCAACGGGAGGGATTTGAAAGAGGTTACTCCATTCACTCACTTATCTAGGAAGCATTGTCTCAACTACAGGCAGATAACACGGACGAGGATGTCAAATCGAGAATCGGAAATGTGAGAAACACATTCATCAACCTGAAACCAATCTAGAAATCTTCGTCACTCAACCCAGCCAGCATCAACAACAAAATTCGGATTTTCAATACAAACGTCAAGTCAGTCACTTCTTCTAAACGGATCACAAAACTGGCGGGTCACAAAGAATGAGTATTTCCAACAGGCTGTTGCAGACCTTTATCAACAACTGTCTTCGCTTCCTCTATACGGAAGATAAGATGGCAGGAAAGAACAACAACCAACAAGAAACAAACTATGGGAGCAAACAAAACAAGAACCAATCAACCAACAAATATGCAGGAGCAAGTGGAGATGGATTGGACACTCACTCGCTGAGAAGGCCGTTGGGTGACGCCGCGCGTCAGGCCATAGCTCGAGTGGAATCGGAAAGAGGAGTGGCGAGTGGGACTTCCAAGGATGACACGGAGGAGATCGTGTGAAGAGGTGTTGAAACAGTATGGATTAACATGGATGCAGGTGAAAAGTACGGCAGAAGACAGAAGCAAGTGGAAACGTGTAGTTGAAGCCGTATTTTCCACTAGTAACCCAAGGGAACAATAACAATCTCTGTTGCTGATATTTTCTGGCCGGCCATCTCATCTTGAGCAGCATTGAGCGAAGACAACTGTTAATGAAGGTGTGTAGTTTGTTTGAGATGCTCTTTATGACGCGCTGGCCAAGTCTCTGATCCGTATAGTGAGTAGCACTGACTTCATATTGGAGTTGAAAATCCGGATCTTATCTTCGTTTTGATGCTGAGTGCTGTTGACCTCCACACAGACTTGAGAGTAGTGAAAGCTTGTCTTGCTTTTCCGATCCTCGCTGTTTTCATATCCTCGTCAGTCCCGTTTGCTTGTAGTTGAAACGATGCTTCCCAGGTAGGTGGGTAGGTGAAGGAGGTTGTTTCTTTCAGGTTCCTTCCATTTATGCTGATTGTTGTCCCTTGTTGTTGTTGCTGTTGATGATGTTGGCGAGGAATCTTCATCACCTCTGTTTTCTCTATGTTCACCTGAAGTCCTATCTTCTCTGGATGCTTCTTCTGCCAAATTGTTGCTTTTCACTTGCATATCTTCCAGTTTGTGGGAAATTACACATATATCATCGGTGAAGTCCATATCCTCCAAGCTTTTTGTTTGAGTCCATTTTATGCCTGTTTCCTCATTGCCCGCTGTTTGTCGTTTTATCCAGTCTACTGCAATCAGGAAAATCATTGGCGATAGTAGGCAGCCAGCCGTTTCTTACTCCTGTCCTCACTTCGAAGGATTCCGTAAGTTTCCCGTTGTGGATTACTTGGTATGCAGCATAAAACTCATAGTGG
>OX235272.1:18314475-18385370 GCA_944472155.2 Trichobilharzia szidati | reverse complement strand
TTCTCAGCAATTATTTTCATAGGTTAGTCTACCAGAATGACGCCTGAGTAGCTGAGTGATAATGTATCTGATTGTAGCACTTGGTGATAACAGTTCAAATCTCCCACAGGGCTTTCCACCTATATGATGGTGACCAGAGCACTCTGAGAACAACGGTCCTCATATGAGCACCAATTTTAAGCAACACTGGTACTGGTTAGTATTTCTGAATCATTTTTTCAGTGGTAGAATGCTCACAAGTCCCTTGGGAAAAATTCCGCCGAGGCAATTTACGAATTTCTCACTTAGTATCCTGAAATCTGAATCTCTTACCTAATGCAGTTGCAAGTACAGATTTTCTTGCAGGATCAGCTATTATAAACTTTAGTATTACTGTACTTATTATTGATTTGACATCAGTGGAATATTGGTATTTTGGTTAAAGGTATATAGGTTAAAGGAACATAGGATTCACAGTTCATTCTATTTGGGACTTGTATTTGCATACATTCTCATTTTGTGGTGGTGTTCACGATGTGACGTAAACTCAGTACCCATCGTTTCGAACACCGAAGCGTTATCCAATGGGTCACTAGAGACAACTGTTGTGCAACGGTATCAGTTATTATTTCTTTTAGGGTTAATTGGCACTTCCAAGTTGATAACTTTCTGGCGTTTGGAATGATTGTTGGAGGGTACTAGTGCTGGTGGGAGCACTACTCACTTGGTACCAATCTTCTGACATCGTCAAACCGACCATACAAAGCGGAGACAAGTCAGCAGAGAGCGAGTATTTCGGTCCAGCTTAATCGATCAATGGGCAGTGAGAATTAATCTACATATGAATGGTCAGTTAAGTGTATCTCAAACCAAATCTTTTGATATGTATACTTCAGTTCGTTCATAGAAGTGACACTGAATGAACTTATGAGTTGTTGCAAAATTAGGTCACGAATTATTATATACAAACAGTCATCATTGACCACGAATATACCTGCGATATGGAGCTAACGCAATGTGACTTATTAATTATAGTTTACAGTTTACAATTTATTTAGGATAGTAGGCTATATGTCTGTGTTAATCCTTTCGATTTATTGCACACAGGAGGTCCAATCTCACCTTGAATGAATCAACGGATGGCACTGATACGACGTGTCCCGGTAGGGAGTTCCAATGGTTCACAATTCGATGCGAAAAACGGATCTCCAGACGCAGACGATTCGACCGTGGCTTTTGAACCTTGAGGTGATGTCCTCGCAATTGGTTGGTGCTAGAAGGAAGAAATAAATTAGATAAATTTGCTCCAAAATCATTTCTTAGGATACGGTATGCTAGTATTAGGTCACCTCTAAGTCGTCTGTATGACAGTGGAAATAAACCCAGTCGACTTAACCTCTCCTCATATGAGAGGGTTGAGAAACCCTCTATTAGCTTAGTTCCTACTCTTTGCACCCTTTCTAATAAGTCTATTTCGTATTCATAAGATAATTCCCCTTGTAAGCACTCATCAAAAGAACTAGACCGACAGTTCAGCGAAGAGGCTCTTTTCGGTGAATCAATTGCAATGATATGCAATTTTTTTCGCGAAAGAAGGTAATAACAAAAGTGACGAGTTGTCATATTCATAGTTGTTAATATAAGTCAGAGCATAGGAAGAGTTGAATAAGGGTGATGAAATAATGTAATAGAAGAAGTCGATAGCTTCCTGAAAACACCAGTCCATATGAAACGTACAATGAATGTTCAGATGACAAGTTTCTAAAGTTGCGTGCCTGCCTCTCACGTTCGATGAGTATTTAGACCTGACACTCCAGTGGGAGCATTGAAGCTTCTGAAAGAAATCTCTATCCAGAATTAGGATTTATCGGAACGAACCTAAAACCAGAAGTTCAGAGAAATGAAACATTACTTCTACCAATAAATAAACTTTCGTGAACTTCGATTTCAAGGGAGATGTAGCCTAATGCATCCTTATTAATTAAGAGAATGAATTCATCGTCTTTGAGGAGAACATTCTTTGCATCAGCTCTAAGACTAATGTTCTTAAGTCGTTCATAGTTGTGAAGAATCCTGGAAAAAACCTCTTAGCTGACCGATTATGTATACATATATATCAGTTCACCTGCTCCTGTGGAGCCAGATACATCTGTCGTTTGACAAGTAGCCCGTTTAGAGTTCAATACTATTATTCAGCATGACTGTAAAAAGGTATTATTGGCTCTATAACGAATGCGATAGTCGAACACCTTGTCAACACTGGTCATTCTACCTCAACAAATCACTCCTTCAAAGTACTTAATGAAGTAGAGAACAACCTTCCTAAAACAACACGCCCTCGCCTTCTCTACATTGTTGAAGCTCTAGAGATTCAGACAGAGAAACCGAAGCCCTGCATATAAAAAGTGTTCAATCACTTCTACTGCCATAGAAGGCCTGTTCTTTTCCACCAACTTAATTATGCCTTTTTTTGTTTTTTAACCCCATATAACTCTCATATTTCTTTCGAATTGTTGTGGGATATCACATTTCACTTTGTTTCTTTGTGCATTCTGACCACAAAGCATTATATCATACATCTGATTACGTAACTCCGGTACACTTATGCAGCTCTTCCTAAACACTGATTTATATTTAGAACTGTGACAAGTTATGACAAGTCAACACCTTTCTTACTACCCTCTTTCGTGAAAAATAGTTGTATATGTATGCGATTGTACAGCATAAAAAGAAATTTGCATAGAAAAAGCACTTGGACAAGACATTATACACACTTTCACAGCTTCGTTCCTCTCTCAAGTACAAAAGAAATTTAGTGAAGACCCTCAGCCACAGAGTTACAGCTATATGCTCAGAAGAAGTATTTGAAGATGAATTAGGCATTTTATATGATACTTTGATCGAAAATGGTTATCCTAACAAATTTATCAAGAAACATATGACAAAGAAAGCGGAAAAGGACTACTCACTGTCTGTAAACAAGAAGCCACTTTATATACGACTACAATTCATGGGCGATATACCAAGCGAGATAATTACGAAGAAATTAAGAAAATCAGTTCAAAGAACTTTTAGTGCTGGCGAACTACACGTATTATTCTCTACACCACTACCGATGGTGCTACCTCGACTGAAAGATGAAGTACCTAGACTAGCTAGCCACTTCAAATTGTATCTACCAATTCAACTGCGCTTGTGGTGGAGCGAGTTATATTGGCCGTTGCTCTAGGAACTTGATTTTTCGTGCTCACTCGGGAACATATCCCACAATGGCTAAGTAAAGGTGTAGTTAAAATTATTAACAGATCGATATTTGACCATCTGGTGCAAACCGTTCACAAAGCGAGCGTAGAAGAATCCTTCTCTATAATATACCGTGTGCCTAACAAATTACCAAAATCGTCGAAGCACCGCATGCTGAAAACAGCAGAGGCTATTGCAATTCGACTCAAACAACCAGTGCTCTGTGTTCAAAAGAAGCAAGTCCAGCCAGCCCCCCCCCTACTGCACTGGCCCTCAGTAGAGACTATAAACTCATGAATTTGTACTATTACCTATCATAATTTTTCTGATATTCAGCTTATTTTATGTTGATGCTGTTCAGCTGTAATTTATCAATATTATTGATTCGATGTTATTTAAACAACATTAATGTGGTTCATAAGACTAATTCATTCATTCATTATAATGTATATATATAATTGTAGAACCTGATGATGAATTTATCGAGAAGAATACTCTTTGTTCCGTGTCCATTCTTTTGAAAAAATTTTAATGGGCATTTTTAATCAGGTAAATTATGTGTTTATGAATCAGATACATTTTGAAAACTTATCTGAAAACTTATTAATTGGAATTCCTCTTATTTCCTTTATTTTACATATTATTTTATACACACAGAAATGCTCATGAGTAAATGCGTCTGTCATTCTCACTCATTCATTCTCTCTCTCTTTCTCTCTGTCACCAACAATTATTAGTTACTGAAACTACATTAATAAAAGAGATATTAATACTGCCGGAATTATTTAATCAGTCTCTTTTGGGAAAAATTATTACATCAACATTGATTTATTTCCCTCATCTGAATATTTTATAACATATGAGAAACATCAGGAAAGGTTCGCAATTTGTCTACTAATATGATAACAGATTGAAATTAATTTTCCCAACAATAATAATATATCCGAGGAAAACTACATAACACATAAGTAAATTAGAAATGTATTTATCTACTGCAGAATGTTAATCAACTATTAGTGCTGTGTTTTATAGTGGATTTGGAATAATCTGTGACAATCAGAAAACCTGAGTGCTGCATTACGACTAAAAGTAGAATTTTTAAATTCCCATTTACGCATTTAGAAAAACAAAAAACAGATTGAGCGAAGAATATATATTCCATTTCAATTAGTTCCTCATCATAAGCTCTACACTAATATATCGTTCTTTACATTAAAAATGTTTTTACCAATCAAGTGGTTATTATTTTTATTAATCAGTTTTAGGTATAGGTTGGGATGAAATAAGGAGGTTAAAGGTCATCCAAACAAATAACTAATAAAACACAAAATAATCGAGCAAAGAATATCCCCTTTTCGATAAATTCCTCTTCCAGGCTCTACAATTATATATGCATGTTTATATACACAGAATAGTTTAAATTAGTAGTTTATAACAATATTAGCGTTTTTTTAAATAATATCGATTTGTAAAGTAAGATCACAATGGAATAACAGTTCATTAAAGATGCTTAAATTATAAAAATAATAATAAAGATATAATAGCGAATAGAATATCAACTAAAATTAGGGAAATTTCACAAAAATTCTGGATTATTCAAACCTGGATGGCCAAGTGGTAAGGATAATGTCTGAACTAATTTCTTTTGGATGCATAAATTAGGCTTGTTAATATGGATCCCCACAGCCTCAGCAATATTTAGAAGTCGAAATCTTAAAGCAAAATTGAGATTCGTAGGTATGCGGTAAATGACCCTGAAAGCATGATTAACGTCAATCTTGTGTTCTGTCTCCACGAGATGAGCCAGAATAGCGCTGCGAATAGATTTTGTTTGTTCGGAAATTCGACGAGAAACACACCTAATTGTACGGCCTATGTAACTGGCTGACTCCACAGGAGCAGTTAAATTGGTAGATACACATGGAGTAGGAGGCGAAATTAGGCAGTTTGTCTTTTATTCCCGAACGCAGAAGAGGAATGGTTTTAAAGATACAGCGTAATTGAGCAGCAGGGAATGCTCTTTTTATCGCATTTCTAAGGCGCTGTGTTGGTATCTCACTGGTGTTGTCTCCTGGGAACTGCATCTGTAAGAACAAGGCCTTTTTTGGAACTGTTGATAACTTGGGCTGCTTTGGTTTCAGATTCAGATTCTCATCAATAAACTTTTCAGGATAACCATTCTCACTTAGCAACCGTTCAATATTGTTAAGTTCCTCGTCAAGACATTCATCCGAGCAAATCTCTCTTACTCTGTGGACCAAGCACTTTATTAGATTGCGTTTGTATTTCAAGGGCACAAAGCTGAGAAAATGTGTGTACTGTCCCGTCGATGTCGGTTTTTCTATAAGCACTTCTTATTGTGCCATCCTCTTTTCTGGTCATAAGGACGTCTAAAAATGAAAAACTAGAGTCTTTTTCTTTCTCAATAGTAAAATTTATTGCAGGATGTACCTCATTAAATTTATCCAGGATGTTCTTTGCTTTCTATACGTTCTTCATAATCAAAAAAGTGTCATCTATGTATCGACAATAAAATTCGAGTTCACTAATAACATCCTTCAAAGGCCCATTATTTTCTAGTTTTGCAAGAAAAATGTCGCCTAGAATGGGTCCTAGTGGCGACCCCATTGCCACACCGTCGATTTGTCTATACAGTTCTTTATTGAATAAAAAGTGGACATTCATTGTACATTTCAAGAGAAGCTCCTTCATGAAAGATATAGGAATGCCAGCATCGATATTTTGTCTTTCGAGTTCTTCAAATATAAAGTCCACTGTTCCCATGAGAGGTACATTGGTGAATAAAGAAGATACGTCAAATGATATCATGAAATTATTATCAACATTTAAATCTCTTATCCTTTCAACGAATCCAAATGTAACCTTTACACTATGTTCCACCAACTCAGTATGAAGGGGCTGTAAGAGATCAACTAACCATTTGGCTACCGGATGGTATGGTGAATAGATAGATGTTAGTAAGAAGATATCTAAGTTTTAAAAGAGGGGTGAAAATTAATTACGCAATTCAAGATAAGTTAATTATTAGAAATGATCAACAAGTTATTACACAATCAAGGAATTTGTAAAATAGTAATGACGACTCGGAAAAATAAGATAACTCAGAAGAGTTGAGTGAAATGCAAACAAGTTAATAGAATTAGTCAGAATTGTAACAATTGTACAACAATGCTGCCTACTATCGCCAATGACTTTCCTGATTGCAGTAGATTGGATAATGATACAGACAGCGGGCAATGAGGAAACAGGCATAAAACGGACTCACACAAAAACTTGGAGGATCTGGACTTCGCCGATGATATATGTCTGATTTCCCAGAAAATGGAAGGTATGCAAGCGAAAAGCAACAATTTAGAAGAAGAAGCATCCGGAGAAGATAGGACTTCAGGTGACCATAGAGAAAACAGAGGTGATGAAGATTCCTGAACAACACCACCAACAGCAACAACCACAACAACAGACAACGATCAGCCAGCATAAATGGGAGGAATCTGAAAGAAAACAACCTCGTTTACCTACCGGCTCGGGAAGCATCGTTTCAACTAAAGGCGGAACTGACGAGGATATCAAAGCAGCGAGGATCGGGGAAGCAAGACAAGCTTTCACTACTCTCAAGTCTGTGTGGAGGTCAACAGTCAGCACTCAACATCAAAAACGAAGATATGATCCGGATTTTCAACTCCAATGTGAAGTCAGTCAGTGCTACTCACTATACGGATGGATCAGAGACTTGCACTGCGCGTCATAAAGAGCATCTCAAACAAACTACACACCTTCATTAACAATTTTCTTCACTCAATAACCAAGATCAGATGGCCGGCCAGAAAAGATCAGCAACAGAGAGGGATCTCTGGCAATGAGCGAACCAACCAACACACCAGGAACCGATTGTGAAACAAACAGGCAGGCAGGAAGAAATGGAGATGGATTGGCTGGCCTTACTCTGAGAAAACAAACCATCAAGTGACATCACTAGACAAACCATTGCTCGAGTGGAACCCGACTGAAAGGGAAGCGGCGAGTTGGTCGTGAGTGCGAGGGTGGGTGACTTGGAGGAGATCATGTGAAGAGGAGATGAAAGCGTGTGGGCAGACATGGAGCCAGGTGAAGACTCTAGCAGAGAACTGGACGCAATGGAGACGCACAGCCGAAGCCATGTGTTCCTCTATGAATTAAAAGAAACAATAATAATAATATAAGATAATAACAAAGTTAAAAGATAGTTATAAGGGAAGGGAAAATATCGTTTTCAAAAGCCTAATTCACATTATATATTTGGTCATGGCAGAGAAAGGGGTTGTACAAACTACTTTTGAACACACAGAGATTTGGCTTGTTCAGATGAATTCCTATTGCCTCTGCTATATTTAAAGGTTGTACTCGTAGACCATGCGAGAGGTTAGATGATACAGGATAAATAACTTTGAAAGCTTTGTTAGAGTCAACTTGATGTCCAGTATCGACAAGATGAGCTAGTATTGAGATGAGTATAGCTTCGTTCTGATATTTGCCAAATCAAGATGGTAAGTGTTGAGAAATTTGACGATGAACTTGCCTGATCATACGCCCTTTGTAACTAGCTCCGCATGGGCAGTTAAACTGGTAAATACACATGGGAGAGGCGAAACAGAGCAGTCTGTCTTTATTTCTTGAACAAAGTATTGGTTGGCTAGTGAATACACAGCATAGTTTAGCTGCATAGAAAGTTCTTTTGAAAGCTAAGATGTCCAACTATTGTTTGAAAATTCTCAGCAGTACCTACTTTCATAGACGGAGAGTTCGTACATTTACAAATGATCCACCCAATTGGCAAAATGTTCATCTCGAGACAAGTATGTTCCAGAGTCATCTATACTGGGAATTTGTGAATGTCTAAAGCGGTAAATATCTCAACTTGAGAAGAACAAGTGTACAATGCCTTCGAATATATTTCGATCATTAGTATAAATTACATTGAAATAACTAAATTCTGAACAAAAAGCACTAAACATTGTCAACGACTGTAATACAGTTGGTTCGCTTAGTAACTGTAGAATGATTTAACGGATAGGCATCTGAATACATGCGGAAAATGGTCGAAAACCATACTCTCCGACCCACAACACCCCCTCTATTCCCAAATCTCGCCTTGTTTCTCATCAAGTAAAACCAGAAATCAGTATAAAATAATCTATGCTCGTACAACCAAGTACAGGAACTCAACGATACCATACTTGACCCGTGTTCTAAGTGACAGAGACAATGTTAAGCGCGAAACCTATGACTTACTTTGTTGTTAACAACATAATCTTAGGCCCTTTTATTTCTCTCTTATTTAGCATTCTATAGTAAACTCCTTCTCAAACATACTTAGCTACCTAAATTATTAACATTGGCTTCCTTTTTTGTTTTTTCGTTTTTATTCCTTCACGTTCCCAGTGGAACATAGGGCTTCTAGCTAGTAGCTTGAAGTTTCTGTAGCAGTGTTTATTTTTACAGGATGGGGCTGCTAGCTCCATGCCCAACCTTTCCGCCTAACCAGCATTATTTCTGACTTTGTGAGGTAAAGGAGTGCGTCGGCCGTGGATCGAACCCTGGATCATGTGCATGGTCGGTGAGCGTCCTAACCGCTATACCACCGCAGCACTTTTTTGAACTTTACTCTATTCCTTCTTTCGTGTACCTACTGGTTCCGGCTATGAGTAGTACAAAATTGTCCTGTCATTACCCATTATGTAATTATTAGTTTTTTGGTTGCTGTTTTTTTGTTCGGCGATATTAACTGACAATCATTTTTTGTGAACGCCATTGTCACCATCTTAAAATTTTGTATTAGGCAGGATTATTCACACTACCACTACAAACACTGCATTAGACCTGATTATAAAAAAACCTTGAAATTTTATTTTATGTTTTTGTTCCAACCAAATTAACTGATCATCTTGGCGATAAACATTCTTAAATGTTTCATAACTTCTTGTATGACTATAGCTTTACTGTTACCATGCATAATCATATCATTGCTTCCACTACCCAATACTGAGTTATTATTAAGTGCTGTTTATTTTCCTTTCTACTTCTTGGTATTTTTTCGCATTTTTAAAAAATTATTTTGTGTTTTTCTTGTTTTTTTTTGTTGTTGTTGTCTACATATTTATTTTTTTGAAATACTCCTTTTAAACGTTGGATAAAATTAGATGCAAATATTGTAGATATGTGTTGAAAATTCCACACTGTACCACTAGTACTGTTTCTGGAATAAAGCAAATTATTATTATTATCATTAAAATTGTAGAATGATGCAACGGATAGTCAGAAGTGATGTGTGTCGATATTCACTAGCATTCTGTGTATTGCAAACGTTTATACCTGAGTTCCTCTTTTTGTTACGAGCAATGATATATTTATCAAATTTGCATTTTGCCAATTAGTTCGTAATATCTCAAATTACTTCTCAATTTACACAGTTTAAGGCGATCATATTGTAATGGTTTACTTTGGAAACCAAGACTATTCGCACCATAATATGTCAACTGCGTGATACCATAAGCAGTTATCAAGAAACCAAGCGTAAATGCATGAAACTATATACTATTGATTAATTGAGTTGAGTAGTTCCATATCACACAAATAAACTAGTATTGTTAGATAGTTGGAGGCAATCAGTAGGAAGCCATGGACCTAGGTTTCGTTCTAGTTGGCACTCACCAGTCAGCAAGGCATATCTGCAACCTTGAAGGAGCTCGTGTCCCTTCTGAGATTCGAACCCGCATCAATCAGTGCTGCAGTCAGAGACGTTACCACTGAGCTATTGAGGCATGCGATTTACCTCCTGTAGAACTGTAGTGGGTTGCAGATACGCCTTGCTGACGAGTGCCAACTAGCACGAAACCTAGGTCCAAGGCTTCCTGCCAATTGCCTCCAACTACCTAATATCATCAAATCCATGTGCACCGTGCTGCCGAGTTACCTAGAATGGTGGCAAACCTGACTGATAGAATTCAGTCTGCACCAAGGGAAGGACTAAACACGTCACACTAGTTAGTAGTTTTCAATGAAAATATAGTATTGTCTTGAACTGATTGGACTGTCTGAGCTGAGTCAAATCGAGTGCACCGGTGATGAATTCAGCCCTTAGACGTGTAAAACGGCCACACAGTGTCCAAATTACTTCGATCTGGCTGGTCAGCAAGCACTACTGGTTGATGTGAGTAGTATAAAACGACGAATCACAATCAGTCAGCAGTTGGCAGACTAGTAGAAGATTTATGTTTGTGAAAAGAACTGGAATAGTGTTCTCCACAGAAAATACTTGTATAAGCTTTTTAATTTTTATGAAAGAAGTTAAGTGAGAAAAGTTTTGGTGGGAAACTAAACACACGATTGTGAAGTGTAGATGCATGTTAGGAAATAGCGTCATCATTCAGTCAATGGGTTCTTAGTGTAGAACCTTACTGACACCTCATGATCTTGCCTCAGTTGCATTTCCACTATGTATATCCGTGTTGAAAAGTGAATACGTATAGTTCTTGCAATATTTATCACCTCAATGAAATTTTAATAAAGTACTACACTATGGAACCTTCTCATATTTACTTCGTTTTAGGTTTATCACAAATGCATTTCCACCCATTATTACTATTATTGTCTCCTGTAAATCACAGAGGAACACAAGGCCTCAGCCGCACGTCTCCACTACGTTTGTTTGTCCACCAACGTTTTCACCTGGCTCCACGTCTTCCCACATTCTTCCTCACACGGCCACCTCCACGTCACTCCTGGACGACCAACTTGCCGCTTCCCGTTTGGGTTACACTCGAGCAATGGCCTGAATTGTGATTTCACTTGATGGTTTCCTCAGAGTATGGCCAATCCACCTCCATTTGTTGCACAATCGGTTACTGGTAGGTTCGCTCCCAGAGATTCCTGTTACCGGTCTTTTCTGGCCGGCCATCAGATCTTGAGTATTGAGCGAAGACGGCTGTAGATGAAGGTGTGTAGTTTGTTCGAAGTGACCTTCGTCATGCGGCGCCAGGTCGTTGACCCGTAATAGTAGCACTGACTTCACAATGGAGTTGAAAGTCCTGATCCTATTTTTCATGATCAGTGTCATTGACCTCCACACAGACTTGAGAGAAATGAAAGCTTGTCTTGCTTTCCCGATCCTTGCTTTGATATCCTCATCAGTTCCATCGGCCTGTAGTTGAAATGATGCCTCCTAGGTAGGTAGGTAAAGGAGGCTGTTTCTTTCAGATTTCTCCCATTAACGCTGACTGTAGTCTGTTGTTGTTGCTGTTGACCTGGAATCTTCATCACTTCTGTTTTCTTTATGTTCACCTGAAGTGAAGTTCTTTCTTTGATGCTTCTTCTGTCAACTTGTTGCTTTTCACTTGGATATGTTTCAGTTTCTGGGAAATCGGACACATATCATCAACGAAGTCCAGATCTTCCAAGTTTCTTATCTGGGTTCATTTTGTGTCTGTCTCCTCGTTGCATGCTGTCTGTCGCAGTATCCAATCTACCGCAATCAGGAAAATCATTGGAGAAAATAGGCAGCCAGCTTGATACTCCCGTCTTCACTTCCTTGAGCTTCCCGTTGTGGATCACTTGGCATGCAGCATTATAGCACAACTATTGAATAAGATTTTTAATTGTTAGCGACACCCCTTGGTAGCTGAGAAGTAGTTTCCAAATCACCTTTCGATCGAGGCTGTCGAAGGCCTTTTCGAAGTCGATGAAGTTGAGGTTGTTATGTATGTGAATATGAGGACCTTGTAGACTACGAGCGAATCTAACTAATGCGCTGACTAATCTGTCCTGATCGCACGTCAACAACAACAACAACAATAATACCGCCGGGCACGCAAGACAAATAAAAGAGAAGACTGGACGTTGATATGAGAGCTTTTACTGTCTCAAACAACAGTCGAAAATGTTAACAACAACTCCGTATTTATACAATTAGAAAAATCAATGTCACATTTTAAAAATATTAACAAACCCTGGGAATTCAGTAATTTAAATCAATAATCACGCAGATGCGTGAAAACAATGATTATGCTAGTGTGTGAAATAAATAATGAATATTAATGATTCACCTGCGTATATATTAGAGGTAGAGAACTGACTGCCATTCCAAGCTCTGTTCAATGATTATCCGTAGTGTGGCAATTTGATCAACACATGACTTGTTTCTCCTGAATCCAGCCTGTTCCGGTCGAAGTTTTTCATCCAGGTTGGCGTGTTTGATTCTCCCCAAGATGATGCGGCTTAGTATTTTGTTCGGGATGGACAGAAGCACAATGCCGCGCCAGTTCTTGCATTGACTTAAGTCTCCTTTCTTTGGCAGTTTGAATAAGTGGCCTTTTTTCCAATCCTCGGGTACGTTGCCCTATTTCCACACCTTCAAAAAAGGTGTCATCAAGTTCATACAATACAATGCATAGTATTTTCTCGAATTCTTATTGTTTCGCAACTCAACCATTCTAATATATGCTTGAGTAGCGAAATGTACTCATGAAAATGTTCCGTTGACATTCAAACTACCATGATGCATTTATCGAAGACGAAGGAAAAATATAATAAGAGATCAATCTGTGCTTCAGACGAAACAGTATTTTTTCACATGATGTACTATAGTGTGCTATTTTATTTGAAGATCCCGGATGAGGAAAAACTATTATTCAGTAAATTACACAGTGATTTCTGTACACTGTGTTGATATTTTGTCTACAATGAAGCTATTATTGTATTATATATATTGCTCTCAGTGTTACATCATCCCTGTATGTGCTGAAAGTGAATATTTAGGTTTGTGTTTCTTATAAGAATTCAACTGAGGTGCTATGGTAGACTGTAATCACATTACAAAATAATTTCGTTTGATATGTTAGACAGTGGCCGACTAAGAACTCTTAGCTGTTAATAAGTGTGCAATTAAATGATGGTGTGGAACAGCGGAGTGTTATTAAGCGAATGAAGAATTCAACTGCTGGACCCTTCTTCATAGGATCAATACTCCAATTTAGCAGCAGGAATCACACTTTTTTGTTGCCTGAAATACAGAAAATAGTGTTACCAATAAAAACAGGAAATATGAGATAATAGCAGTGAGTAGCCAATGCTAGAAAGTTATGGAAGTGCCGTGATATGACTATGGGTAATGAGTGATTTTGAAGATGTCATTACTGAATAAGTTACTGTATCTTTGTGTGATGTATCAAACAAAATTATTCCATAATAGAATTAAGTGGTGTAGCATTCTTAAATGTTCCATTATGCCTATTTAGTTTATGTCTATCTTATTAGCATGACTATCTGAGCTTTTGTACTGCTTTTTTACTCGTTAGATATTATGCATAACAGATGCTATGGAATTCATCCCCAGGGTGGTTATTTCAGTACATTTGGAGATATCCGTGGTGATGCGTTAGTCGCATTATTTTGTAACATTAATTACTGTAATATTTGATGTGAAAGATTAACGCATGAGATACACCTGTAACATTCCAGGAAGGGAGCATAAGTTTTATAAAAGCACTGTTAGGTATCATTAACACAGAGATCGTATTATTATTAATCTCTTAAGTTCCAAGTGGAACATAGTTTCGCAACAGCCCATAAACATTTTATTCCGTTCTCTGAAATCCTGTTTAATTGGCTCTACAATCAAGCGTAAGCTCTCATCTCCACAAACGACCTCTTCCACGTCATACTCAAGCCCACACCTATTTCAGCGTTTCCTAGTCACCGACCACTATGGTGTTTGCTTGAAGCATGATGTTAATCAACGTTCTCCTCAGGATTTGTCCAACCCACCACTATTTTCTACTACATATCTGTTGGGAAATAGTTTCTCGGTTGGTTCATTACACTGCCAGAGTTTGTTGTTGCTAATGGTTTCTGACCTTCTATCTGAGTTTCAGTGTGGAGCAAAGATAGCTGTTGAGAAAATATTGTAATAGCCTGTTCGAAATTCTTTTGGGTGATGTGCGCTCCATGTCTCTGAAAAATATAGAAGAAATGACAAGGCATTAGAGTTACGTATTCTAAACTTGTTCTTTATGCTCAGCGCATTAGATTTCCATACTGATTTTAGAGTGACGAAGGTCTGTCTAGCCTTTTCACTACCGGATTTTATATTTCCATCTGTGATAGCTGTAATTAAAATGACAATTTTTAGATAAGTATAAGAGGTGATCTCCTTCATATTTCTGCTTTTGACAGTGATTGCTGTTGATGGTGTCTAGGTAACTTCGTCACCTCTTTCTTCTCCATGTTCACCAGAAGAGCCTTAAAACGTTGAAAAAGAGAATCTTTCATGCTTCTTTTATAATAAACATAACCACCATAATTCGCCTCTGAACTGCCTTAGAACTTAAGTGCTTGAAAATCGAACTCAGTGGAAACAAGGAACAATTGTAGGAACATGGAAACAGTATTTTAAATTGCTTCATGACAATACCTACAAAAAAAATTAAACTATTAAATCCACCCAAAATTAATTCTAGAATATATGTGTTTCCCTACTGCTTATGCCTCTTTTTACATCAACTAAACGGAAATGTCTTAAATTAGTTTCAGAATATGTATGTAATCAAACAATAGGGTTGGATAGAGTATAAGTATTAAAAGTATTTCAATTAGATGGAGGGGGAAAGGTTATTCATCGAACCTCTGTCTACCAAATAAACAATAGACACGTGCGATTGAAATGACTCAAAGTCTATAACAAATTTCTGCAGAATTTCAATGAGAAACAGAGAGAAGCGAAATTTAAAAATCAAGAAGTGTGAATACATCGTTGTGCTAAGGAACATTAACTTTTCATTACTTTCCTGATGATACCGCTTGGAGGTCTCACTAAAACTGAGAATTGACAGTAGTTATAATTCATGGGCCATTGGATCAGGTCCACGAGATCATCTCGTGACCTGAAGGTCCAGATTTTTACCCTTCGAGGTAGAGTCTTGGCTGTATAGTGTAACGACCAAAACTGATTCGTTCTACTCTGAACGCAGGAAACAGTATAGCTGTCCAAAACCTTCTTGAGAGATGCACTGTCGCAAAACGCTCGCGAAAAACAGCTGAATGACGATTAAACGTTGTTGCATTTGCCTGGTTCCATTCAACATTAATAACATCAAAAGACGGAAGTTACTTCAACAGGGACATTAAGTTCCATGATGGATAAAATTTTATTTTGCTAAAGTCTCACAGTGTTATACAGTAATATTTACTGGTGACGTTTTGAGCACAATTTATTGCTCATAATCATATCAAGGTACTCACACAACTTTCTTGCTTCGTTTATGTACATGAGTAAAATTGAGTAGACATTTGAATAAAGTCAATATAAGATAAAGTACATTCAGAAATAATATTAGTGTTATCAATAAAATACAATAGGATGAGGAATAAGACAAGCGTTGTTAGTTAATAAGATGGGAAATAAGATGTTTTTATAATAAAATAAATAACTTGTTAGAATGTTATAATGTGAAATGAGTAAATTTTAACATTATTTATTATCCTCTGATTTGACTGGTGGTAATAATATCTTCCATATCTCTGGTATTTGAGTTGAGTCACTTCTACTGCATGTGTTGGGTGTAAACTCGACGAACTAGGATTCAGCAATCACACTCTCTCTCTACCTACCTATATTTCTTTTTATAATTTTGACTCTGTCCCATCCACCCTATTGTGTTATTATTATTATTGTTCCCTTGGGTTCCTAGTGGAACATAGGGCTTCAACTACACATCTCCACTTGCTTCTTTCTTCTGCTGTACTTCTCACCTGCATCCATGTTAGTCCATACTGTTTCAACTCCTCTTCACACGATCTCATCCAACTTACCCTTGAACGTCTCACTCGCCGCTTCCCTTTTGGTGTTCCACTCGACGGCCTGACGCGTGATTTCACCCAATGAACTCCTAAGAGATATTCAATCCATCTCCACTTTCTTCAGCGTATTTGTTGGGCGATGGGTTCTTGTTGTGCTTCTTCCCATAGTTTCTTGTTGGTGATTCTTTCCGGCCATCTGATCTTCAGTATAGAGCCAGCGAAGACAGTTAGTTGTTGATGAAGGTCTGCAACAGGCTGTTGGAAATATTCTTTGTGACCCACCAAGTTTCTGATTCATCCGTATAGAAGAACTGACTGACTTGACGTTTGTATTGAAAATTCGAATTTTGTTGCTGATGTTGAGGAGTGACAGCGGAAGATTTTCAGATTGGTTTCAGGTTGATGAATGTGTTTCTCGTCATCCCGATTCTCTATTTGACTTCCTCGTCTGTTCCACCTGCCTGTAGTTGAAACAATGCTCCCTAGATAAGTGAGTAAATGAAGTAACCTCTTTCAAATCCCTTCCGTTGATGGTGATTGGCGCTGGATGTTGCTGCTGTTGTTGTTGTAGTTGGTTGGTTATTTTCATAACCTCCGTCTTGTCTATGTTCACCTGCAGTCCTGTCATTGCTGCTCCTCCTTATCGACCAGTTTGTCGGTTTTCGCTTGTAAGTCTTCGATGTTTTGTGACATCAAACATAAATAATCCACGCGCGAAATCCAGGTCTTCTAGGTTCTTCACGTCGGTCCAGGATATCCCTGTCTTCTCGTTTCCTACTGTCTGACGCATAATCCAGTCCAGTCCACCACAATTAGGAATATCATTGGTGATAATTGGCTAGCAGCCTTGTCTGACTCCTGTGTTTACTCCAAACTCCTCGCTGAATTTTCCGTTGTGGATCACTTGATATGTGCCGTTGTCGTACAGCTGTTGAATGAGGTCGATGAATATTTGGGATACGCCGTAGTACTCGAGTAGTTTCCAAATTATTTCGCGGTCACCCTATTGTGTGGTGGTGTGTTAATGCGTGCAGTGCAGACGCTGAATTTTTTCTAAACTACTTATTTTCGTGGGATCAATCATTCTAACCCTAGCTAAATTCCTAAGTTCTGATAATCTCACTACTCTCGATCGCCTAGTCTGGCCTATGTAGTTGACCTCAGTCACAGTCATTGCAGGGTATTTTGTAAATTATATTATTTTGTCTAGTTGGGTTAACTGGGTCCTTTAACCTACACAGCTTGTCGAACCTGAGTGAGTTTGTAGGTTTGAATGCAACTCTAATTCCTGCTTTATTAAGAATCCTACGTAAGGTCTAAGATGTCCCCTCCTTGTGTGGTAAAACTGTAGATGACTTATTCTTTCTCATTTATGTTATCATTATTAGTGTCCCCATTATTTTTATTTTGCCTATGACCTTTTTTGATCTTCCTAATGAACATTAGGTGACTACACAGTCAATAGAATATTCTAATTACATAACCAGTACTGTAGAAAAATATTGGCTAATCAAAATTTAGCCATAAGAAGTACCTTAGAATCATGTAGAATATTTCCGAAAAGTCGGGAATAAAAACTACGCGAACAAGAACCACTTGCCAACAATTCTTGCAGATAATTCAAGTTCATAACCACCTTGATTCACTCAAAATCACATCATAAAACAACACATTATCGATATATCGTACAGCCACAAAGAGAAGCAGTCGAATTAGAGATTAAACATTTACAGAGACAAATAATATGGATCAGATCAACACATGATATGCAAATATCAGAATAGTTACTTGCAGTCTAGGATAAAACCTGGAATTGATTACAAAGTCAACTGAAATATCAAAATAAGTATAGGTATCGTGATTAGATCGCGCAGGAGAGAGTTTCCAAAGAATTATTCCATCACGCATACTGATGAAGAGTCCCAAACTAGGGAAAAACAGCTGTCCGCTACTCTCTGATTTTTTTAAGTGAGTTCACTTTTGAATTTGTCGTCTTGGAGGAAAGTGAAAGCTTCTCCCTTAAAAAACACAGTTCAGAGGACAAAATTTCATCATAAAACATTCATCTAGGCAACAAATGTTGCGCATTGTTTGAAAATATTTCATACTGAATTGTTTATACAATCGTTTACACTTTTTTTGATTTACAGCTTGATTCCACACCGTACTTTTCAGTACAAGTATGGAATTTTCAGCATGGATATCGGTAGCCAAAATTCAGGCCGACCATAGATATCGAGTGTGAGCCGGCAGTTGATCGAACCCCGGACCATGTGCATGGTCGGCGAGAGTCCTAACCACTGTGCCACCGACGCACACTTTCGCTTGCAATGTGTATGATTTAAGCAATGAGTAGATATATGAATCAGTTGGAAGAGAAACTTAATTAGATCTCTTGCCACTCGTGTCCGACGCATCTGCAGCTCGAATACCATGGAAGAGGAACTAAACTTCCTGAAAGAAACCTTCATACAAAACGGTTACCCATCAAGATTCTCGGACAAAAACATCAAACATAAAATCCAAAAGCAAGAAACTGCATCTGTGCCAAAAAGATACTTTATATGAACCTCGACTTCAAAGGAGACCTACGCAGTGACGTCCTTAGAAGGAGAATCTCCACCTCTTTAAGGAGAACTTTCTTTGAGGCAACACTGAGAGTAGTGTTCTCTAGTCGCCCACTGATCTGCAGAAGCCCAAAAGACAAGATCCCGCACCTGACCACCTCTATGTACATACATCAGTTCACCTGTTGCTGTGGAGCCAGGTGCATCGGTCGTTCAACGCGTATCCTATCAAAAAGGCTCTAAGAACACTATCCAGCGTGGCTGCATAAGGAGTGCAATCATCGAACACCTCGTCAACACTGGTCATTCCATCTCAACAAACGCCTCCTGCTTCAAAGGAATCTACAAAGTGAAGAACAACCTTCCAAAGACAGTACGACTCCGTCTTCTTTGCATCAGAGAAGCCCTAGCCATTAAGCTAGAGAAACCAGAACTGTGCATACAAAAGAAAATTATTCAAACACTTCTACTCTCATGGTAACAACTGTGTTGATTTGACTTTCCTTTGTTTGTTTGTTTGATTTGACTTGACTTTCGTTTGTATGCTTATTTTTCTACTTAAAACCCTTGTGTAATTCCGTATATTTTGTTTCTATGTACACCTTGAGTACAACTCTTCCATTAAACTATTCATGTTATTGTGCAACTCTTCTTTAACAATCGTTTGTGACAACTCATCACTTTTGTTACTACTCTCTTATATCAACATCCAATTCATCTGAACTTACTAATTGTATTTTCGTTTGACAAATTTAATGTACACACACACAAACAAAACAACCATATATATTTGCGATTGTACAGCTATGAAAATGAATTCGCCGAAAAGAGACTCTTCGCTGAACTACTTGTCTTCTGTCTATTAATATATGAATCAATTACAACATCTTTGTCCACCAATATTTTTACAAACCTGCTTCAGTGTAATACTTAGACTATGTAGAAATTTATAGATGTCTATCATCCACATAAGTAAGAACACATATTCTTTCAACTTAATCACTACATTTGTATGTACGTAACTTTCTGTTTCAATTATTACTATTAGACAGTTGACGTGGCTGCGGAATGATAGAATGCTTGCCATGTACGCGTGATGACCAGGTTCAGTTGCCGGACTATGAATAACTATATCTCGCCTTGTTTATAAGGCAGTAATAGACACACTAAAAGGGCAAGTTACGGGAATAATATACATAAAAGGGCAAGAGATCAAACCCAAAAGTTATGAGGTAATACAGTATCTTTAGGCTTTATCTGTTCCATAGCGGACAAAACTAGCAATAATAGCTGGACTTGTTTCTTTTATACACGAATTTCCGGCTTTTTTAAGCAAATTGCTATAACTTTTGCTGTTTTAAGTATTCAGTAGCTAGTTTCACTTTGAAATTTATCCGGTACATGAGAAATGTGCCTCGGTGGCATAGCGGTTAGGACGCTCGCCGACCATGCACATGGTCCAGGGTTTGATCCCCGGCCGACGCACTCCTTTACCTCGCTAACCCAGAAATAACGCTGGTGAAGAGGAAAGGTTGGGCATGAGGCTAGCAACCCCATCCTGTAAAAATAAACACTGCTACAGAAACTTCAAGCCACAAGCTTGAAGCCCTATATTCCACTGGGGAACGTGGAGGAAAAAAAGGGTAAGTTCAGTATGAGGCTAGCAAATCCCCTCAGCTTCTGAAACTCAAAATCCTGCGGGTCTTTGTTCCCCTAAGAAGTCAAAGGACTGAAAAAGATAATTGTATACGCTAGAAACATTCATTACGAAAGTAGTAAGAGCGATTTTTATGATTCTGCCTTTAAGTCAATCAGTCAGTCAGTAGCTGTTGCTGTTCGATAGTGAAAAGAAAGAATTAAAAGTTCAACACTTTCACAATCAATTTAATAACTGTATCTTTTTCAAGATATATTTCCCGCTAGGGATGATAGAATTACAGTCATGTGCTTACTAGTACCTAGAAGAAGAAAGAAAACTACCAGCCGGAAGCAACGAAATAATTTTATTATCTAGTGAGTTAGGCGAATGAAAGACATAAATTTTTTAAAATAATCTCAAGTAGAATAATTAGGCATCATTTCACTGAGTGAATAAGAGTAGAAAATTTTAAGTCTGATCCCTTAGAGTTTATTTTCTTGCAAACTTACGATGTGTTAACCATTTCTTATTTGCTTCAAGTAAGATTACTACCTGAAATTCGTTAGAGAATAATTGAAAGTGGAGGGGGGGGACTGTACAGATGATTATTCACAGTTCGAGACTATTTGCGGGGGATCGAACCCAGAATGCCCAGGTTACGAAACTAGCTCACTGATTATTAAATCACCTGGATGGAATCCAACAGCCCATGAATTGTAACCTATGACAGTCCACGATATACAAGACCACCAGTAGCCATTATCATCGTCAAACATCTGTCGCCACAGCCCTGTAAAATCATAGGTGCACACCGATGAAGAGTTCTACACTAGGTCGAAATAACTGTCTGACACTCCATGGTTTCCATTGATCTACCTTGAAATCAGTCAAATCGCTGTGAACTAACACCCGAAAATATCCTCCATTAGACCATCCAGTCTACGTACCTTTGCAGCATTTTTGTCATCACGTCATCTTTGCAGATTTTATTTCGTTTGCTTGAACACTACCCACAAATATATGAGCAAATATAAGTCCCAGAGGACTTCAGATGCCTACTTCACAAGTCTACTAAAAAAATTAGTCACTGAGATGAACTATTTTTATGCATAGCATTGGCAGTTTCTTCATGCTTTCACTTGATGAGGGAGGTAAATAATAATCTCAATTGTCTCTTCAAATGGAAATTTAGCGAATAAAGAAGAGTTGACGAATAACACCAAGAATTAATCGAAAATACTCAAACCACTCATTTTCACAGCAAATCGGTAAGTATTTTTGAGTCCATATGTGGCCAACTCATCGAAAATAGAACCATGTTTCTCCGTTAGCCAACAGACTAGTTCATAATATGTAGAATTCACCACTGATAGCATTGGTCTCAGATGAGTTAACAGTCCTATCTGCTTATTAATGTTTTTAACATAAAGTGATGTGATTTAGAAATAAATACACTGAATAGAAACAAAAGACGATAGGTTTTATAACACTCAAAGAATATACCTGAAGGCGAGAAACACATTCATGAACCTGAAACCAATCTCGAAATCTTCGTCACTCAACCCACCATCAACAACAGAATTCGGATTTTCAATACAAACGTCAAGTCAGTCACTTCTTCTATACGGTTCAGAAACTTAACTGGTCACAAGGAATATTTGCAACAGCCTGTTGCAGACCTTTATCAACAACAACTGTCTTCGCTGGCTCTATACTGAAGATCAGATGGCCGGAAAGAATCACCAACAAGAAACTATGGGAACGAACAGAACAAGAACCAATTGCCCAACAAATATGGTAGGAGAAAGTGGAGATGGATTAGCCACTCGCTGAGGAGGCCACTTGGTGACATCGCGCGCCAGGCCAGTGCTCAAGGGGAACCAGAAAGGGAAGCGGCGAGTGGGACACTCACGGGTGACATGGAGGAGATCGTGTGAAGGGGAGTTGAAACAGTATGGATTAACATGAATGCAAGTGAAAAATACAGCAGAAGAAAGAAGCAAGTGGAGACGTGCAGTTGAAGCCCTATTTTCCACTAGGAACCCGAGGGAACAACAAAGAATATACCTGTGATAATTACCGAAAGGAAATATAGTGACGTGAGTTAGTTTTAGGGGTACAGACTGAAATAAACCCAGAAACATGGTTAAAAATTACACAATAAGAACACAAAACGAATAAACAATAAGAATATTGATACTGATGATGTAGCACTCGTGTGATAAAAGACGAAATGCCATGAAGAAATTCCATATTTGATAAATTTATTTCAAATATCACACAGTGATGCAATATTAACAACGGGATGAAATTTCGAGCATAAATTATTGCTGCTCATAATTATATTAGTTTAAGTCACACAGTTTTACAGTCTGTCTTACATTTTCTCTCTTTCTGCCCCTCCAAAGTCCCTTTGATGTTTGTTGCTACTTCCCATATCTCCGGCATAAACATTGTATCCTTTTGATTGCACGTGAGCGGTGTTGATTGGATAAACACCGCTTCAGTGATGAACCTCTCTCTCCACCGAATATGACGAAAATTCAAAGACAGATTAAATTAGGCCAAAATCAACCAGCTGTCAAGTATGATACCATTAAATGGAAAAGGAGTCCCTGGCCGACGCACTCCTTTAACCTCGCCTAGATTACTAGCTCACTAGTTTTCTAGCCGGTCCCAAGCCCGGGTAAAGAGGGAGGGTTGGGGCGTGGTGCTAGCAAGTCCACCCCGAAAACTTAACCAAATTGCTACAGAAACTTCAACGCACAAATATATTGAAAATTCTAAAAATGGAAAAGACTACCTTCTTATAATTAAACTTGCTATATGTATCACTAAAGCTTACTAGCCTGTGATACTGAAGGAAGCTGAATGCTGAATATTGAGTGGGAAAGTTGTTATTATTATTATTCTGTTGATTTCTTAGTAAAGTATAAGGCTTCAGGTGCATACCTCCTCTCTACCCTGTCCCCAATTCACTTTTTAACCAGCCTCACAACTGCTCATAATCTTTCGTCTCCTCCACGTCACTCCTGGAACCATGTCCAACTTGTCGTTTTTTGTTCGAGTTCCATTTGAAAGCCTGGCACGCGGTGTCACTCAACTGTCTTCCCAAAGTGTTTTCGGTCCATTTCCGTCTACTTCAGAATATTCTTTGGGTTTGTTCCCACAGTTCTTTGTTGTTTATCCTTTTTGACCATCTCATCTTCAGTATAGAAGGAAGGCAGAATTCTGTGAAAGTGTGAAATCTTTTCCAAATACCCGGACTATACGTTTCCAAAGCATATAAGAGTACTGACTTGATATTTATGTTGAAAATCTAGATCTTGTTCTTCATGCTGATTGCAGCGTTTTTCCTCGCTGATTTAAGGGTAACGGATTGCGTCTTTCTCTTACAATCCTGGCCGGTTCTGGGATCATCACTTGTGCCGCCGTCAATAGTTGAAATGGTGCTGTCTATAAAGTTGAGTGAAAGAGGCGACTTCCTGTTTGAAATAATTAGCGACAGTGAGTATGGAAAATAAAGCGATGGTTTGGCGTGAGTTTAACAACCTTACCCCATAAATCATATTTAGATTTAAGGTTACTTGTGGTTGCGCAGAAATAACATAACGATGTTTCATATTGAAAATGTTGTTCTACTTGTCTTTACGAAGGAACATGGTTCTCACATTTCCCATCGAAAGCCGAATGAGAGGAAAATCCCCTGTAAACGTCAAAATAAAAATATAGAAGAATATGACAGATGAATGAACACTGAGCTTTCAGCTGTTATTCAGTTGACATATGACTTTGGTGTTTTATACGATACACGATTTCTAAGAAAGTGTTCTGTCTAACCTACTACATTAAGAAACTAAGATAATCTGGAATCACCCAACCTCTACTTTCACAATTTGTCAACTCTTGTATCTTACCTATTCTACTTTACTGCTCCCCGTTAGTCTTTCCGGGGATACTGAGAAAGGACTATGCCATCCTGAGAAGGATGTTGAAGGCAGTTAGTAGGACTAGTGGTGTAAAACTCAGTCAGCTCGTCACCACATTAGTTGAAAGGCATCTGAAAACATGCGAAAAATGGTCTAAAACCATACTCTCCGACCACGCAACACCCCCTCTATTCCCAACTCTCGCCTTGTATCTCACCAAGTAGAACCAGAAATCAGTATAAAATAATCTATGCTCGTAAAACCAAGTACAGGAACTCAACGATACCATACTTGGCCCGTGTTATAAGTGACAGAGACAATGTTAAGCGTGAAACCTATGACTTGCTTTGTTGTTAATAACATAATTTTAGGCTCTTTTATTTCTCTCTTATTTTGTATTCTATTGTGAACTCCTTCTTAAACATATTTAGCTACCTAAAGTATTAACATTGGCTTACATTTTTGTACTTTACTGTATTCCTTCTTTTGTGTATCTACTGATTCCGACTATAATAGCACTATGAGTAGTACAAAATTGAGCTGTCATTAACCATCATGTAATTATTTGTTTTGTGGTTGTTTTTTCCTATTTTCTATACTTTTCGGCAATATTAAACTGACAATCTTGGTTGTGAACGCCACTGTCACCACCTTAAAATTTTGTATTATGCACGATTACTCAAACTACCACAACAAACACTGCATCAGACCAGACAATAAAAAACAAACAACAACCCTGAAATGTTATTTTATGAGTGTTTAGTGTTGTTCAATCAAATTAACTGACCATCTTGTCGATAAACATTCTTAAATATCATTTCATAACTTCTTGTATGCCTATAGCTTTACTGTCACCGTGCATAATCATATCATAGCTTCCACTACCCAATACTGAGTTATCTAAAGTTTGGTTTGTAAGGATTAGTTATGTTTTACGAGTTGATCACGGACTGATATCAGCTAGAGAACCATTGAAAACCAAGGAGTACTGGACAGCTGCTGTTTCATCCTAGTTTGGGAATCATCGGCAGTACGCACCCACTGGGATTCGAACCCAGGACCTTCCGGTTACAAGGCAAGCTCGTATACCATTCAGCCACTGGGACCCGATTCAATGGCTCATGAATTCTAACTTCTACCAATTCGTGATTTTAGCGCCACCCCTTGTAACCGGAAGGTCCTGGGTTCGAATCCCAGTGGGTGCGTACTGCCGATGATTCCCAAACTAGGATGAAACAGCAGCTGTCCAGTACTCCTTGGTTTTCAATGGTTCTCTAGCTGATATCAGTCCGTGATCAACTCGTAAAACATAACTAATCCTTACAAACCAAACTATAGATAATTATTCTGATGCTCGCTAGTGACTTGCTACAGGTTGGAGCTTCCTGCAGTTCTAGTGAGAAGTCGTGACCAGTGAGGTCCAATTAGAAGTCACGAGTGGATGGATTTCCACCAACGACAATAGTTGGGGTGGCGCTAAAATCACGAATTGGTAGAAGTTAGAATTCATGAGCCATTGAATCGGGTCCCAGTGGCTGAATGGTATACGAGCTTGCCTTGTAACCGGAAGGTCCTGGGTTCGAATCCCAGTGGGTGCGTACTGCCGATGATTCCCAAACTAGGATGAAACAGCAGCTGTCCAGTACTCCTTGGTTTTCAATGGTTCTCTAGCTGATATCAGTCCGTGATCAACTCGTAAAACATAACTAATCCTTACAAACCAAACTATAGATAATTATTCTGATGCTCGCTAGTGACTTGCTACAGGTTGGAGCTTCCTGCAGTTCTAGTGAGAAGTCGTGACCAGTGAGGTCCAATTAGAAGTCACGAGTGGATGGATTTCCACCAACGACAATAGTTGGGGTGGCGCTAAAATCACGAATTGGTAGAAGTTAGAATTCATGAGCCATTGAATCGGGTCCCAGTGGCTGAATGGTATACGAGCTTGCCTTGTAACCGGAAGGTCCTGGGTTCGAATCCCAGTGGGTGCGTACTGCCGATGATTCCCAAACTAGGATGAAACAGCAGCTGTCCAGTACTCCTTGGTTTTCAATGGTTCTCTAGCTGATATCAGTCCGTGATCAACTCGTAAAACATAACTAATCCTTACAAACCAAACTATAGATAATTATTCTGATGCTCGCTAGTGACTTGCTACAGGTTGGAGCTTCCTGCAGTTCTAGTGAGAAGTCGTGACCAGTGAGGTCCAATTAGAAGTCACGAGTGGATGGATTTCCACCAACGACAATAGTTGGGGTGGCGCTAAAATCACGAATTGGTAGAAGTTAGAATTCATGAGCCATTGAATCGGGTCCCAGTGGCTGAATGGTATACGAGCTTGCCTTGTAACCGGAAGGTCCTGGGTTCGAATCCCAGTGGGTGCGTACTGCCGATGATTCCCAAACTAGGATGAAACAGCAGCTGTCCAGTACTCCTTGGTTTTCAATGGTTCTCTAGCTGATATCAGTCCGTGATCAACTCGTAAAACATAACTAATCCTTACAAACCAAACTATAGATAATTATTCTGATGCTCGCTAGTGACTTGCTACAGGTTGGAGCTTCCTGCAGTTCTAGTGAGAAGTCGTGACCAGTGAGGTCCAATTAGAAGTCACGAGTGGATGGATTTCCACCAACGACAATAGTTGGGGTGGCGCTAAAATCACGAATTGGTAGAAGTTAGAATTCATGAGCCATTGAATCGGGTCCCAGTGGCTGAATGGTATACGAGCTTGCCTTGTAACCGGAAGGTCCTGGGTTCGAATCCCAGTGGGTGCGTACTGCCGATGATTCCCAAACTAGGATGAAACAGCAGCTGTCCAGTACTCCTTGGTTTTCAATGGTTCTCTAGCTGATATCAGTCCGTGATCAACTCGTAAAACATAACTAATCCTTACAAACCAAACTATAGATAATTATTCTGATGCTCGCTAGTGACTTGCTACAGGTTGGAGCTTCCTGCAGTTCTAGTGAGAAGTCGTGACCAGTGAGGTCCAATTAGAAGTCACGAGTGGATGGATTTCCACCAACGACAATAGTTGGGGTGGCGCTAAAATCACGAATTGGTAGAAGTTAGAATTCATGAGCCATTGAATCGGGTCCCAGTGGCTGAATGGTATACGAGCTTGCCTTGTAACCGGAAGGTCCTGGGTTCGAATCCCAGTGGGTGCGTACTGCCGATGATTCCCAAACTAGGATGAAACAGCAGCTGTCCAGTACTCCTTGGTTTTCAATGGTTCTCTAGCTGATATCAGTCCGTGATCAACTCGCCAATACTGAGTTGTTATTATTATATGCTGTTTATTTTCCTTTCTACTTCTTGGTATTTTTTCGCATATTTTAAATTTTCTTTTGTGTTTTTTGTTTTTTTGCTGTTGTTGTCTTTATATTTATTTTTTTTTGAAATACTCCCTTTAAACGTTTGATAAAATGAGATGTAAATATTGTAGATATGTGCTGAAAATTCCACACTGTACCACTAGTACTGTTTCTGGAATAAAGCAAATTATTATTATTACACTCTAAACTTTTTCACGTTAATCCGTCAACATCTCTCCTGGTGAGATAAGGAAGATCAGATGACCAGAAAAGATGAGTTACAGGGAACTATGGAAACGAACCAACTAGCTGTGAGGAATGAAAATGGATTGGACACAAACTAAGAAGATCATTAAGACCCTTCAGTGGAACCCTAGTAGGGAGAAAACGAGTCAGGTGGGAATCTAAGGGTGATATGGAGTATATCTTGTGAGGGGTAGATCAAAGTCTATCGGCAACTGTAGAACCAGCTAAAAGGGACTACGAAGAACAGGATTAAATGGAAGTCTGCTGCTAAATCCCTATATTATACTCGGAATTCAAAGGAATAAAAATAAATAATAATACAACTTAAGCCATCTTTTCGCCAGTATTTTATACCCCATATGATTTGACACAATTCCCTTAAATTATTCATTATTTGATTTCTCTTATGGTATTATTTTTCATGTTCGTGTTTCACTCACTCCTAGCTTCACCTCAAAGTGGAGAGACAAAGAGAAAGGGAGTCGATATAGAGAAAATTTTGACCTTTATTTCAATTAATTCTAGAGAATTAATTAAATAAATTCTATGAATACTTTATACAGAAAGATATATGTGAATCTTGTATGTCTTTTCATGCATCTGCATACCATACCTTTTCTCCACATATTAAAATATATCAACAAGTCGGTCAGAAGTCCAAATTCTCATATTTAATTAATAATAATAACAATTAAGAGAGTCAACTCATAAAAGTCATCAGCTTTACCGATAAATAAAATCAATCTTTATGCTTGCAGAATGAAAGTACATTGAATAAACTCTATTTTTTTTTATTAAATAGTTTCTATTGTTTGACTTCTAATGCCATCAATTCTGGGTTTTTTATGCTTAGCTTTTCAAAAGTGAGTTTTTAGGGATTGGATTCGTAACAAGCTTAAGCATGAAATGATGTCAGTTTGAGTAGCATCAAAAAAATAACAAACTGACAGAATTTAGAACTCAAGTGCTACTAGAATTCATCTTGAGTGGTTGCACAGTCAGCGACCTCGGCCTCATAACCTGATGATCCTGCGTTTGATCACCAATGGGGTCGTGAGACGAGTACTGCTGGAAAATTTCAAACAAGGGTATAATTTCGACGGTCGGGGGCAATCGTCAGGAAGCCTTCAACCTAGGTTTCGTGCTAGTTGGCGCTCGTCAGAAAGGCGTATTTGCAAACTTGAAAGAACTCATGTCCTTTTCGAGATTCAAGCCTGCATCACCCAGTGCTGCGGTCAGAGACGTTACCAATGAGCTATTCGAACCTACTGTAAGACTTTAATGGGTATATTTTGATTGGACGTTGTTGTTAAACAGAAATCCGCCGTTTCTGTTATCTCTTCTATGGATAATGTTTTCTGTCTTTTTTATATCATCTTTGTATAAAGGTACATATAAACAGCTCATTGATGCATTTCATATTGATGATAGTGAAACAATCGTCTAAAGTGGAACAATCATAACTTCACCTGTTCTCTTGTAACTTGTTAATTCATGCATTCTGCCGATTCTTCATTTTTCCGTCTGATTCTTCCCAAGATTCCTCAAAAAAGACTATGTTATATATTATTTAGACAAATCAAACAGGGCTGAATTCGCAGTATACAATGATGTCATCATATCTCACAAGTTCTCATCCGCTGGAAACTATCTGAAATTACAGTGAAAATGAGATACTTCAATGTTTTAACAGTTGTATTGGATACATCATAAAATTAACACATGCCAAATGTAAGCATTACATTTCTATTTTAAGTTACCATCAATTTATATGATTTCAAAATAAGAAAAGAAGGGGGGGCAGGGGAATACAGAAAACCGAAAAATCGAATAAACAAACTGTGTTAGCTTGTAAGTTCACATAACAACTCAAAAATGTTTACACTTCATAAGATTGGAAACTTGCTCAGTGAGCTGCAGTCACTAATATGGATGACTGATCAATGTAATCATAATGCAGCAGCAGGTGCAGCAGGTCGGGTGTGAGGACAAATACTCGCCAAAGACATTAGCTAGGGGTCGCGCTATGTCGTGAATTGGCAGAAGTTAGAATTCGTGAGCCATTTGATCGGGTCCCAGTGGCTTAATGATCTACGAGCTCGCCTTGTAACCAGAAGGTCCTGGGCTCGAATCCCGGTGGGTGCGTACTGATGAAGAGTCCCAAACTAGTACGAAACAGCTGTCAAGTACTTCCAGGTTTTCCTTTGGTTCTCTAACTAATGTTAGCTCATGATGAAAATCCTGTAACCAATCAAATCCCTACAAACCAACATTTGCATAATCATAATGCGTTTACTAAAGGTTCGAAAGAATGATAATAATAATAATAGTAAAGCTTTATTCCACACAGTATGGGGACATATAGTATAGAAATTCTTAATGTATTCAGTTACCAAAATATTCCGCCTTCATACAAGATTTGCAGGTAAAGCAATAATATAAAGTACATCATTTGTCGTAGTGTTGTTCCATGTGAAGAAAAAACCATGTCTGTAAATTTTTTTTTCATTTCCTTCAAGAACTGCATAGCGTATAGTGGGAAACTAAATAAATTTGCGTGCGAGTTCATGTATTGGTCATTTGATATAATTGCAAGATTCAAACCCTATAAGAAATGCAGGAGAGTTTAAGCAGCATTTTGATGGAGGGAAATTCTGGTAAACCAGTGATTTAAGTAGGCCGTCGCCGTCTCCACTGCACTGTCTTGCTGTATGTATAAGTTTGATTTGAAATGTTTGATTTCAGTTGTTTCAAATCTTTAATGTAATGTAATTCATATTTTTCATCGTTCAGGTTGTAACCAATTGAGAAGAATACTCGAAATAATAAAAGATGAGCTCATATTATCCTGGTACAAATGTTGTTCTTGCTTTGTTCAAGTTTATATTGTGGTAAATTTGCTATCCTTTGCATATTTGATATTTTGAAGGATTAAATAAGATATTGAGTCGGTAGCATAGTGTTAGAATGCTTGCCAACCACGCATGTGGTACGTGGTTTGATCTCCGGCCGACTCACTCCTTTGCCTCGCTAAGTCAGAAATAAGATTGGTAAAGAGGGAAGGTTGGGCATGAGGCTAGCAACCTCATCCCATAAAAATAAACACCACTGCTACCGAAACTTCAAGCCTCTAGCTTGAAGCGCTATGTTCCACTGGGGACGTAAAGGAATGAAGAAAAAAACGTAAGATATTTAAAGCTGTAAGCAGGGTTATTGATGTTTCACTCACTCAAGAAAATAGGAAAAATTTCGCAAGAATTTATGCTCGTATGGCAAAATATAATAATAATTTAACCATACCAGTTTAACATGGGAATTAAGTGAAGAGATAGATGTCAGGTAAGAGCTTATAAGCCTACTTATTAATCTGTATATAAGTAGCAAATTATAACCAGAATTATTATTACCTGTATACTTTCTCCGTTAACTTTTGATTTTCTCTCTTTTAATATTTTTACAACCTCGCCTAGATTACTAGCTCACTAGTTTTCTAGCCGGTCACAAGCCCGGATAAAGAGGGAGGGTTGGAACGTGGTGCTAGCAACTTCCCACCTAACACTTAACCAAATTGCTACAGAAACTACAACGCACAAACATATTTAAAAATACTAAAAATATAAACAGTAACCTTATTTTCCCCTCGAATCAGGGAAGTGAAATGACGCAGGCTGGTGAAAGCCTTCAGGGAGCCAGTCAGCCGACGCGCCTTTTTTCGATGAAAGCAAAATTAAGGATCAGGACGTGGAATGTCCGTACAATGTACGAAGCTGGAAAGGCTTCTCAGGTAGCCGCAGAAATGAGGAGATATAAAGTGGAAGTGTTGGGAATCTGCGAGAGCAGATGGAACGGATGTGGAAGGTGCCAACTATCAACTGGAGAGACAGTAATCTATTCCGGTCACCCAGAGGACAATCACGAGCACACCGAGTGAGTGGCCATCATGATGTCACCAACAGCAACCAAAGCTCTCATGCAGTGGGGACCAATCTCCTTCAGGACAATGACAGGTAGGTTCAACTCAAAAGGAAGGAAGGAAGGTTACAATCATTCGATGCTATGTGCCTACAAACGTCTCACAACCAGAGAAGAAGGAATCAGGCGAGTGGGACGTCAGTTCAAAGGTGACATGGAGGAGATCATGTGAAGAGGAGTTGAAACAGTATGGACTAACATAAATGCAAGTGAAAAGTACAGCAGAAGACATAAGCAATTGAAGACGTGCAGTTGAAGCCCTATGTTCCACTAGGAACCCAAGGGAACAATAATAATAATAACAGTTTTACTGTTTTGTAAAAGGAGATAAATTGATGCCATATTAACAACTCTAAAAATTCTATTCCCAATGAAAAATTATTGCTTAGAATTACCATTCTCTCTGAATACTTTTTGTGAAGGTAGGTTCTTTGGCCGGCTTGCTGTCCGAGTCTCCTTCCGGCTGATCTTCTGATCTTCTGTTAAACAAAAGCATATACTGGCGAAAGTCTGCATTCTATAGCAAATGCATTTGGTGATGCGCACTGTCCTGTCGCGCATAAAGTTGGATGAACATTTGTGAATAAGACAAGTGTGTTGTAAAGTGCCAGATATCATCATACGAGATGTGCATAGATTTGATAGAATTTCAATGGATTGCACATGATCAGCATATAAAGTTTTCTACTCACACTGAGAGTAGTGCTATAAATATCAGTCTGAAGAATACTTTCCAGACTGATGAAAATCCTCACCACAGTTGCTTGGAATTAAATCAGAATGAAAAACGTCCGTGGTTGCAAGTAAAAACGGGAGGTGAATTTGAAAGCAAATCATTTCCTTACTTACGCATTCAGCATAACGAGGAATGGCTGCTAACATCTTGAAATGTCGTATTACAAAACGATAGGTCTCCGAGTATGATAGTGACTGTGATAGAGCTTGTAAAATAAACCACAAATAGGATATCACGGTACAGTTATAGTACCATGGACTGTTGGGTTTGTAAAGCGATACCTCTCAAATAAGTTTCAATTTTCTAAACGTATGTTATTAATTACGATTAACTAAAATTTGCGCAAAATATAAATTATGTTCGGGTTTCAAATTTAGAATGTTCTACTCAATAAAATCATTCACAGATGATGCGCCATATATCGTCTGACCAAATTATATCCATTTTAATTGCGAATATTATTTGTGTTACGCCCATAGCAGAGATTATTTACACAAGCACTTAGATAGTTTTAATTTTTTGATATTTTGATTTATCTGTAGTTAATTTTGGGAAATTTAGTTATACACTAGGATATTTATTTAATGTATGAATCGATTATGAGATACACCCAGAGTATTCCAGTTTTTAAAATTTGTATAGAGAAGTAATCCAGGTATCCTGTCTGTCCAACAGTGATATTAAATAATGTGCCTGTTCACAAGAAGGCTGTAGACTGCTACTGATTGGCAGGTGTATTTTCCATTTCCCATATTTTTATGGGATGGTAAGTTTGTGAGGCAATAACTAATTATTTGACGCCATCGACGATGAGCATCAACCAGTAGTTTTATTTGAACTTACAGTTCAGTGAAATCAGAACCGTTTGAAGAGGACTCTAGTTAGGAAACTTTGAATGATATTTCACTTTCATCCAAAAAGTCTTAATTCACTTAATTCAACGTGAATAGATAAAGAGAAAACTTTAGGTATCTTGTAGCAGCGTAAATCAAATGCTGACTGTAACACTGCAAGAAATGTGTCAAAATATCTGATATCTCACCTGCATGAGCTACTGTTCACTCCACTCTGACGAGCGTTAGTTTCTTAAGTGCCGGTAAAATAATTTTATTTTATTATTAGTACTGTTCCCTTAGGTTCCTAGTGGAACAAAGGGCTTCAACTACACGTCTCCACTTGCTTCTCTCTTCTGCTGTACTTTTCACTTGCATCCATGTTAGTCAATAGTGTTTCAACTCTTCTTCACACGATCTCCTCCATGTCATCCACCCACGTCCTCCTCGCCTCTTCCCTTCCGAGTTCCACTCGAGCTATGGCCTGACGCGTGGTGTCACCCAACGGCCTCCTCAGCCAGTGAGTGTCCAGTCCATCTCCACTTTCTCCTGCATATTTTCTGGGCGATTGGTTCTTGTTTTGTTTCATCCCATAGTTCCTTGTTGGTGATCTGATCTGATCGGCCATCTGATCTTCAGTATAGAGCGAAGAAAGTTGCTGTTGATAAAAGTCTGCAACAGGCTGTTGGAAATATTCTCTGTGACCCGCCGCTAAGTTTCTGATCCATTCGTATAGAAGAACTGACTGACTTGACGTTTGTACTGGAAATCTAAATTTTGTTGTTGATGTTGAGGAGTGACGAAGATATTCAGATTGGTTTCAGGTTGATGAATGTGTTTTCCGCCTTCCCGATTCGCCATTTGACATCCTCGTCTGTTCCACCTGCCTGTAGTTGAGACAATGCTCCCTAGATAAGTGAGTGACTGAAGTAACCTCTTTCAAATCCCTCCCGTTGATGGTGATTGGCTCTGGATGTCTCTGCTGCTGTTGTTGTTGGTTGATTGGTTATTTTCATAACCTCCGTCTTGTCTATGTTCACCTGGAGTCAGCACTGTCCTTGCTGCTTCTTCGACCAGATTGTCGGTTTTTGCTTGTAAGTCTTCAATTTTGTGTGACATCCAACATAAATCATCCACGCACAAAATCCAGGTCTTCTAGGTTCTTCACGTCGGTCCAGGATATCCCTGTCTTCTCGTTTCCCACTGTCTGACGCATAATCCAGTCCACCACAATTAGGAATATCATTGGTGATAATAAGCACCCTTGTCTGACTCCTGTGTTTACTCCAAAGGCCTCGCTGAGTTTTCCGTTGTGGATCACTTGACATGTACCGTTGTAGTACAGCTCTTGAATAAGGTTGATGAATATTCGGGGTACGCCGTAGTACTCGAGTAGTTTCCAAATAACTTGGCAGTCAATGCTGTCGAAGGCCTTCTCAAAGTCTATAAAGTTGAGGTAGAGGTTTGACTGCAATTCCATGCTTTGTTCGATGATGATGTGTAAAGTAGCAATTTGATCAGAACATGGTTTTACTCTCCTGAATCCAGCTTGTTCTGTTCGGAGTTCTGTATCCAGTGCGTCTTTTATTCTCTCCAGGATGATGCGACTCAGAATTTTACTTGGTGTTGACAGGAGCATGATTCCTCGCCAGTTCTTGCAGAGTCCTAAGTCGCCCTTCTTTGATAGTCTCACGAGGTGACCTTTCCTCCAGTCAGTAGGCACCTTTCCCTCCTTCCAGAACTTTTGCAATGATGGAGTCAGCATATCTGCTGTCGTCTCTGGGTTCGCTTTCAGTGCTTCCGGGGGTATTCCATCTGGTCCAGCTGCTTTTCCAGCTTTCAGAAGCTTGATTGCTTTCGTTGGAGGATTGGTGTCAACTTGCAGTTGTGTACGTGCTGTTGTTGGTATTACTGGACGGGTTGTAGGTGGTGGTCGATTCAAGAGTCCTTTGAAGTGGTCTGCCCATTGTTTAATCTGTCTTTCTTCTTTGGTAATTGGGTTCCCTTGGCTGTCTCTTATAGGTTTCACTTGTATTGATCTCTTCCCGGATAGAGACTTGGTTATCTGATATAGTGTCCTTAGATCCCTTTTGCCTGCTGCCTTCTCAGCTTCAGTGGCCAGGTTGTCGTAGAATTGTCTTTTGTCCTTCCGGCACTCTTCTTCACTTCTTTGTCCAGTGCTATGTAAGTTGAACTCAGCGTCTCCTTCTCTCGCCCGTCTTTGCATTGAATTATTTTCTCTTTCACCATTCTCTTCTCCTCTATTAGTTTCCAAGTGTCTGTTGAAAGCCATTCCTTGTCTTGTTTCTTCTTTCTTCCCAAAACCGTTGAACACGTTTCGTTGAAAATTACCTTCAGAGAGTTCCAATGGTCTTCCACGGATGATTATTCCGTGATGTCACGTAGTGTTTCCTGCTTTGCTCTGACAGTTGCAGTGAAAGTGTCCTTTGTGGTTGTGTCTTTCAGATTTTGCGTGTTGAACTTGCATTGTGGCCTATCCCCAGGTATCCTCGAGGCTTTCAGCTTCAGCTTGAAAGTCCCTTGTACTAGATAGTGGTCTGAACCCACATCTGCTCCTCTCCTCGATCTTGTGTCCAGTAGGCTCCGTCTCCACTTCCTTGAGATTGAAATGAAATCTATCTGGTGTTTGGTGTGTCCATCTGGTGAAATCCATGTCGCCTTGTGTATTTCCCTGTGTTTGAACACACTGCCACCAATCACCAAATCATTGAAGGCGCAGAAGTTCGAGAAGAGTTCGCCATTTTCGTTCATTTCACCGAGGGCCTCGCGACCCATGGTGAGTTCTCTTCCTGTATTGTCTCCTCCCAGCTTCGCATTCATATCAACCATCAGGATTTTGATATCGCTCTTTGGGACGTTGTCCATTACTGTTTGTAGTTGACTGTAGAAATCCTCCTTCTTCTCTTGTTCTGAGACGTTTGTAGGCGCATAGCATTAAATGATAGTAACCTTTTTTCTTTTTGAGTTGAACCTGGCTGTCATTATCCTGGAGGAGATTGGTTCACACTGCATGGGAGTTTTGGCTGCTGTTGGTAAAATCATGATGGCCACTCCTCCGGTGTGCTCGTGGTTGTGCTCTGGGTGAGCGGAATAGATTACTGTTTCTCCAGGTGATAGTTGGCACCTTCCACATCCGTTCCATCTCCTCTCGCAGATTTCCAACACTTCTATTCCATATCTCCCCATTTCTGTGGCTACCTGAGCAGCCTTCCCAGCTTCGTACATTGTACGAACATTCCACATCCCCATCCTTATTTTTGCTCTCATCGAAAGGAGGCATATCGGCTGACTGGCTTCTCGAAGGCTTCCACCAGCCTGCGTCATTTCACTTCCCTTATTCCAGCGAAAAATAAGGTTACTGTTTATATTTTCTAGTATTTTTAAATGTGTTTGTGCGTTGAATTTTCTTTTAGCAGTTTGGTTAATTTTTGTGGGTGAAGTTGCTGGCACCACGCTTCAAACCTCCTTCTTTATCTGGGCTTGGGACCGACTAGAAAGCTAGCGAGTTAGTAATCTAGGCGAGTTTCATCTTCTTATAGTTTTGCGAAATAAACTTGAATTATTTTCCAAATTCTATTCCTTTTACATTTTGTTATTCATTCGCTTTTCAAGTGTTCTTCTTCTTCTTTCCACTACGTTGTGTTTTTTTCCTTAGTTATTGTTCAGAATTTCCTTTTTCTATAAGTACCACTTAAAAAGCAAATACACTTTATAAGTGGATAGAGAAATCAACATTCAAACTCGTTATCTTCACTGAGGATAACGAAAACACATTATGACTACCAAAGTAGTAAGTGATTGCTCAACATGAAAGTAACGAGTTATTAGTATTATTATTGTTTATTTACCCAGTTTTAGATCCATTTTTACCGTTTTTCACTTCCATTATTACTTGATTGATTCTATTTTCTCCTTATTTTTGTGTTTTTGACTTTGTTTGATTGTGCCTTCCGGAATTTTGAAGAGGAAAGTGATTTCTCTTGTTAGAATGATAAGTAGACAGTATTTATAAAAAAGTAAGTTATTTGACAATGTATCCAACAAAAAAAATGCAGGATATTATTTTCATAAATGTCTTCTTTTATTTTACTCTAAGTCATATACTCCTAAAACTGACATAATCTCGAAAAAACGAAAGATGCCTAATCTGTTTAATATTCCAAATGGTGTGAAGATTACAAGTGAAAGATCATACTATGTATAATGTAAATTATCAGCTGTGTTGACTTGCAGTAATTTGATTGGTTATATGAATGATCATCAGCTAGCATCATTTAGAGAGCTGTTGCAAAACCAGAAGGAACGGAACAGCTCTTTCACCCCCAGGTTTTGAAATTCTTCAGCTGTACACATCCACTGGGATTTGAACCTTTCACCTTCTGGTTACAAGGAGAGCTCGTAGACCAATCAGGCACTGGGATATTATCCAATGTTTCATGAATTCGCCAGCCACAGGCTAGGAACCATTCACTTGCCTGACTTGCTGAATCCCTCCAGTTACGATTTCACACTAGAACTTCAGTCAGGAGAGCTGTCAGTCTCTTATGACATTGTATAGTGGTTGCACTAAGCATTGTGAATTGCCAGAAGCTGGAGTTAATGGAATGTTGGATGGGGTCGCACTTCCTGAATTGTCTGACTACACACACCTTGTAACCAGAAGGTCCTGCGTTCTAACTCCCGTGGATGCGACCTGCTGAGGAGTTCCAGTCTAGGACGAGATAGCTGTTCAGTACTCCCTGGTTTGTCAGTGGTTCCCTTAATGATAACAACTTGTGATCAGATTTTTATTGATAACTATAATCAACAGTAGGACACTGTTAAATATTTAAATTCATTGCCATGTACATCAATTTGGAACAACAACTTGCCCTGGACAGAAGCTGGTTTCGGCATTCTACCAAAAAAATAATCGACCAGCGCAGCGTCATGACTTTTGTAATATATAAGTATGTCAATAGAAACAATATTTTCAAGTGTTGGTTTGTAGGGATTTGATTGGTTACACGATTTCATCATGAGCTGACATCAGTTAGAGAACCATTGGAAAACCTGGGAGTACTGAACAGCTGTTTCGTCCTAGTTTGGGACCCTTCATCAGTACGCACCCACCGGGATTCAAACCCAGGACCTTCTGGTTACAACCCCGGTGGGTGCGTACTGCTAAAGAGTCTCAAACTAGAACGAAAAGGCTGTCCAGTACTCCCAGGTTTTCCAATGGTTCTCTAACTGATGTCAGCTCATGTTGAAATCCTGGGAACGATATTATCTGAGAAGAAGTATTTATTAAGAAAGACTAGGGATGAACTAAGGCTGGGTGAGGGGAAATGAAAGTATAAGAATCGACGATATGTAAGAAATTACCGAAGTCATGCTCAGTTTAGCAAGCTGATTCAATAACACTCAACCAGGATGTCTCGTCTGTGAGTGTTTAGGCGATGTGACAGTTAATTTCACTACCAACAGTATAATTTTTACTCACTGTTCTAAAAAGAGGTCGCTATTAGCGTCATCGTTGTAGATATCTGAGTAATTCAACTAAATATTCATAAAATTGATTTGCGGCCAAAAATATGTTAATTGACGATTCATGTTATATAACTGGAGCTTAAAGAACACGTTTCATTTTCAATAAGTAGAGAGTATCGAAGTAAAAACCGCTGTCATCTAGTGGAAATTTTAGCAATAGAATAATCAGAAGTAAGTTATACTTGTTAAAAATCAGTAAGATTACAGCGTAATATTTAATATTCTCCCATAATTTTCCAAGTGAATTATCAAAGATAGGACTTCAGGTGAACATAGAGAAAACAGAGGTGATGAAGATTCCTGGACAAGAACAACAAGAACAGATAACGATCAGCATAAATGGGAGGAACCTGAAAGAAACAACCTCCTTCACAAACCGAACTGGGAAGCATCGTTTCAACTACAGGCCTGCGGAACTGATGAGGATATCAAAGCAACGATGATCGGGAAAGCAAGACAAGCTTTCACTACTCTCAAGTCTCTGTGGAGGTCAACAGCACTCAGCATCAAAACGAAGATAAGATCCGGATTTTCAACTCCAATCTGAAGTCAGTGCAACTCACTATACGGATGGATCAGAGACTTGCACTGCGCGTCATAAAGAGCATCTCAAACAAACTACACACCTTCATTAACAGCTCTGTCTTCGCTCAATACCACTCAAGATCCCATGGCCGGCCGGCCAGAAAATATCAGCAAAAAGAGAGGGATCTCTGTCAATGAGCGAACCAACCGAGCAGGAACCGATTGTGCAACAACAAGGCAGGAAGAAATGGAGATGGATTGGCTGGCCATACTCTGAGGAAACAATGCATCAATTGACATCATTAGACAAGCCATTGCTCGAGTGGAACCCGACTGAATGGGAAGCGGCGAGTTGGTCGTCAGTGCAAGATTGACCTGGAGGAGGTCATGTGAAGGGAAGATGAAAACGTGAGGGTAGATTTGGAGCCAGGTGAAGACTGTGGCAGAGAACCGAATGCACCGGAGACGCACGGCTGAAGCCCTGTGTTCCTCTAGGTAATAAAGGAAACTATAATAATAATTGTTATTGTCTAGTAAAAATATAATGTACAGCTCATTACATGCAAAGCAGAGACGATTTCAGGTGGTTACATAGAAGACACAGGTGATGATGAAACCCAGCCAGTAGTAACCTCCAATCACCATCATTCAGAAGTAAATCATGTGAACAGCAAAATGAAAGCATATGAGCAGTCTTTCTCCATATTGAAAGCAATGTTAGAAAAGTGAGTGGAATAATAAAAATAATTCGCTTTATTCCAAAACAGTACTTGTGATACAGAATAGAATTCTAAGCATTTTTACTACAGTATTGCATCCAGTTAGCACATTATCAATAAATAAAATTATACATTGATTAAGGAAATCTCAGTCCATTATGACAACAGCACATTGGCATGTCGGTAGCAAAGGCAAAGTTGAACAGTGTTTGAAGGCGTTAGAAAAGTAGGTGCTATCATATTTACTGGCGTAAGCGAGAGAAAGAAACAGAGCAGCACATAACGGAAAAAGGAAAAGAGAGAGAAAAGGAAAAGAAAGAAAAAAATGTTGTACCTGTAAATGATATGAGTTGGCAAGACGAGATCCAGTTGTACTACTGACTACTTAATGAATTATAGGTGTCACGCCAAATGCTTTCTTTATCACACAGAACACGAACTAAGTAGGCTATGGTTGAGTTTTTGTACTTGCTGGTGCGAGCATATAGTTTTCTATATAGGCTTCTTGTTTTACCTGATGAGATAGATGGAAGGAGAGAGTTGTGAGTGAAGAGGGTGGTGTGAGTTAGATAAAATGGATTTGGCCCATTTTTCACATGAGTCCATGTGCCTGTCAACCAGAATATTAACAAGCTCGTTAAGTGGCACGTTGCTTACCCTGTTGACAACCTTTAACATGGTGCGTAATATGTTATAGTCCTTCTTCAGTAGCCCTGGAAAAACTATGGGGAACAATAGAGAGTAATAGGCAGAATGCGAGAGTGAATGAATTGTTTGAGTAAGGGTTGGGTTATACCAGAATGTCTTAACTTCTTGATGTAGAAGGTAAGACGGAATATTTTCTTAGAAATCGCCAAGATATGAGACGACCAGGAGAGATCAGCAGATAGAGTGACGCCTAGGTATTTAATTTCCGTTTGTCATTCGGAGGGGTTTATGGTAAGACCGTTTTCCTTGGACCACTGGCTGATTTCTGACAGAAAGCCATTTAGTTTAGAGCAGTCACTATGACATTTGAGAGGCAACTATACTGTCAGGTTGTTAGCATATTTGACTAAATTAATGTCATTTGAAGATGGTAAGTCATGTAGAAAGAAAGAAAAGAGAATTGGGGAGAGTACAGCACCTTGGGGGACACCAGCTTCAGTGAGCGCAACAGAGGAGGATTTACCTTTGTATACCGTGTACTGCATTCTGTTAGAGGAGTAGAAATGCAACCAGTTAGTGACCCAGGGCTCAGTTTTTATCATAGAAAGCTTATTTAGCAAGAGATATCTAGGTACAGAATCGAAAGCAGAAGTGAAGTCGAGAAACTTGCAGCGGACGTATTTGGCACCTTTATCTAATGATGAGACGATGTTGTTGTGTAAGACGGCTGCAGTGTCTAAAGTGCTCCTACGCTGTCTATAGGCAAAATGTTTGGGGTCTTCAAAGCTTTTAAGGGAGAAAGGGAGGAAGAAATTCATTTGAAGGCCCGTGTTTAACGCGAGATATAATTAGTAATAATAATGTGATAATGACATTCGATAAAAGAAGGTACCGTATTGCTCAGTATATTATCAAATCAATTCATTAAATGATTATTATTTCACGGTATTAACTGGCTAACCTTCTTCTTCTAACTGAATCTAAACATTCCACATGAAAGCATAAGAAAGCAAAAAGGTTATTATTACACTTAATCAAGCAAATTAATCTTTGACTAAATTACATACAGGCTTAAAAAGAGATTTATTGAATGTTAGGTGACAATGTAAATTCGCTTCGCTGATTTCTCTGTTGAAATACAAATGGAACAAATGGACAAATGAACAGGCCTGTAATTTACTTATGATACTAAAAACTAATGAATGCTGATAGCAGTCAGCTGGAAGACTTCATTAAATTCATCAATTGGAAGCCGAGAATTTTTTGTGCTTAGTCTACATGGTCAAATGAAGAAAATTATATTTTTTTATTAATAAGATGTACATTTATGGTGAGATTTTTGACTTGCAAGTATTTTTCATTAATTCCAAGGAAAGTAGATTTCGTTGATAATCAATACTGACGCTGAAGACTCGTTTCGTTCTAGATCAGAATTTGTCAATACACTGCATAATCACAAGTTCTCTGGGGCATTGAACGTTAGACATTTGGGTTATGCGACAAGCCTAACGACTGTTTGGTCACTTTGAAGTGGGGGGGGGACTCGAAAGGTCCATGAGTTTTCCTTATTTTTAATTCCCTGTTTGGCACTTTCATCAATCACTGCTATCAAAACGTAGCCACTGTCCACTCCAAAATGGTGTTCTCTACAGTGGCCATGACTTATGGCTAGAACTTCATGATATTGATTTCATAGAATTCGAATGTCACTGGACTGTAACCTATTGGCTTATCAGTCAACATGCTCACTTCGAAAATCGAAAATCCTAGCTTCAATACTTGATGAGACTGTTTGTTTGAACTGCTGCAGAATCCCAAATAACTGTCCAGAGAACTACTGTTTTCAAAAATTCTCTAACAGACGTCCATCTGTGACATCTACTCTGAATTTTTTTATTCCTTCACGTTCTCAGTGGGACATAGGGCTTCAAGCTAGAGGCTTGAAGTTTCTGTAGCAGCGTTTTACTTTTACAGGATGGGGTTGCTAGCCTCATGCCCAACCTTTCCTCTTCACCGGCATTATTTTTGGCTTAGTGAGGTAAAGGAGTGCGTCAGTGGCCGGGGATCGAACCCCGGACCATGTGTATGGTCGGTGGGCGTCCTAACCGCTGTGCCACCGACGCACTCTACCCTGAATTGCATACATATTAGTCTTAGAATGATTCCTCTGTAATGCGTGTATATTGCAGCCCATCCAAGTGTTTACTTTCTACGGATAATTTTTTTAAGGCTGTACTTGAATAGACTGTTGCTCAGTACATTTGTCATTAAAGGGATTTATTATTTGCATTTTATTAATGAAATCAAGACAGGAAGAAAACAATTGTAAATCCAAACGTTCACAGCTGAACAGCTCAGTCAAAATATTATTTTCATTATTATTATTGTTCCCTTGTGTTCCAAGTGGTGCATAGAGCTTCAACTGCACGTATCCACTTGCTTCTCCCTTCTGCTGTACTTTTCACCTGCATCCACGTCAGTCCATACTGTTTCAACTCCTCTTCACACAATCTCCTCCATGTCATCCTTGCACTGACGTCCCACTCGTCGCTCCCCTTTCGGGTTCCACTCGAGCGTTGGCCTGACGCGCGATATCACCCAGTGGCCTCCTCAGTCAGTGTCCAATCCATCTCCACTTTCTCCTGCATATTTGTTGAGCGATTGTTTCTTGTTTCGTTTGTCCCCATAGTTTCTTGTTGGTGATCTGATCTGATCGGCCATCTGATCTTGAGTATATAGAGCAAAGACAGTTAGTTGTTGATGAAGGTCTGTAACAGGCTGTTGGAAATACTCATTCTTTGTGACCCGCCGTCAAGTTTCTGATCCATCCGTATAGAAGAACTGACTGACTTGACGTTTGTATTGAAAATCCGAATTTTGTTGATGTTGAGTGAGTGACGAAGATTTTCAGATTGGTTTCAGGTTGATGAATGTGTTTCTCGCCTTCCCGATTCTCCATTTGACATCCCCGTCCGTTCCAGCTGCCTGTAGTTGAGACAATGCTGGTTCCCTAGATAAGTGAATGAAGTAAGCTCTTTCAAATCTCTCCCGTTTGATGGTGATTGGCACTGGATGTTGCTGCTGCTGTTGTTGTTGTTGGTTGGTTATTTTCATAACCTTCGTCTTGTCTATGTTAACCTGGCTTCCTGTCTTTGCTGCTCAGTCAAAACGTCATTCAGCTAATTCGACTACATTTTTAATTTCTATTGATATGTAGATTATTTTTGATGTGAAGCACGTCGTATATTGACTGAGTAGGTTTGACAGAAAACATACGGTAGAAATGATGTAGTCTTCAGAGGTTATATAAAGTTGAGATAACCATTTAGCTATTCTGATATCTAGCATTTTAAAAAATACTACTTATCGTCAGTAGCAAGTGACATTTGAGCAATTACTAAACCGTATTAGAATAAAGCAAGAACAACGGGTTTTGTGTGCAGTGTAAGATGTTATCGTCTTTTGTTCCATCGGATTCTCATCAACTGCATACAGCCTGGAGAAATTAATTAATTAAGTTTATATACAGAAGAGTTTTAATATCCTTTCAAAAATTACATGATATCAGTTGACAGGAAACTTTGAACTTAACAAACACTATACTCAGAAATTACACCTATGTAACGTATACTCAGATAGTTCAGATAGTTCTGCTTGCATATCATAGAAAAGTGCGTCGGTGGCATAGCGGTTAGGACGCTCGCCGACCATGCACATGGTCCGGGGTTCGATCCCCGGCCGGCGCACTCCTTGCCCTCGCTAAGCCAGAAATAATGCTGGTGAAGAGGAAAGGTTTGGCATGTGTCTAGTAACCTCCTCCTGTAAAAATAAATACTGCTACAGAAACTTCAAGCTTCTAGCTTGAAGCCCTATGTTCCACTGGGGAACGTCAAGGAAAAATATATATAAATATATATTTAATATATATCATAGAAATAAAAGGCTAATAAGATAATGAGTAACTGATAATTTGACTCACGGTTTAATGAGTTTAAGTGAAATCGCAGACAACAAGAAGATGGCGAAATTACACTATGTCGAAGGGAGCTTACGTAATCATCAGATGGAGGAGAGAATGAAGATATCCAGTTACCAGAACTCGAAACGACTGATACGTGCTTCTTTCTGCACACTTTCGTCAGGTTTTAGGAGTTTGATAGCTATTACTTCCTCAGACTTTGGCAGAATTGGACATTTTTGTTTGTTGATAATTTTAAAGGATTTTAGGATGCTTCCTAGTAATCACGAAATGTCTGGCAGTGGCATTTATTGCCTTTAGCCGTAGGTGCTTTGGTATATGTTCACAAAATCAAAGTTGTGCTCTTTTTTCTGTTTTCCCAATATAACTGCTATGACAAACAAATTTAAGTTTGTATACATGGATATAGTTAAAATAAGAAGAATATATTGCGACCTTTGATTTCTCCAGAGAACATGCCACCCTGTGAAGGGGGGCCAATTTAGCTGCAGGATAGATTCTGACTAATGAGGTAATCAGTCTTCTATTGACTATAATCCAGTTGAATGAAGATAGGCTTCTTTTTTCAGGATAAATCATTCGGCATTTGAACATTAATACCTTCCGTAATTGTTAGTGAATTTCTGACGGTAACCGCTTTTTTAGCATCTCTTTGGAATTAGAAACTTTTCTCTGTGAAGCATATTCTGCTAGCTTTGTGAAAAGTAGTTTTGACCAGTGTTCACTTACAGCTAGTTGAACAAATTATTATTGTTTCCTTTAGTTCCTAGAGGGACATAGGGCTTCAGCCTACGTATCCATTGCGTTCGGTTCTCTCCTAGAGTCTTCACCTGGCTCCAAGTCTGCCCACATGCTTTCATCTCCTCTTCACATCACCTCCTCCAAGTCACCCACCCTCAAACAGACGACCAGCTCACCGCTTCCCTTTCAGTCGGGTTCCACTCGAGCAATGGCTAATGTCTAGTGATGTCACTTGATGGTTTGTTTCCTCAGAGTATGACCAGCCAATCCATCTCCATTTCTTCCTGCCTATTTCTTCCACAATCGGTTCCTGCTGAGGTGGTTCGCTCATTGCCAGAGATCCCTCTCTGTTGCTGATCTTTTCTGGTTGGCCATGTGATATTGAGTGGTATTGAGCGAAGACAGAGCTGTTAGTGAAGGTGTGTAGTTTGTTTGAGATGCTCTTCATGACGCGCAGTGCAAGTCTCTGATCCGTAATGGGAGTAGCACTGACTGACTTCACATTGGAGTTGAAAATCCGGATCTTATCTTCGTTTTGATGCTGAGTGCTGAGTGTTGACCTTCACACAGACTTGAGAGTAGTGAAAGCTTGTCTTGCTCTTCCGATACTTGCTGCTTTGATATTCTGTCAGTTCCGTCGGCTTGTAGTTGAATTGATGCTTCCCAGGTCGGTATGTGAAGGAGGTTGTTTCTTTCAGGTTCCTTCCATTTATGCTGATTGTTGTCTGTTGTTGTTGTTGCTGTTGATGGTGTTGCCCAGGAATCTTCATCACCCACCTCTGTTTTCTCTACGTTCACTTGAATTTCTATCTTCTCCGGATGCTTCTTCTTCTAACTTGTTGCTTTCCACTTGCATATCTTCCAGTTTGTGGGAAATCAGACATATATCATCGGCGAATTCCAGGTCCTGCAAGTTTTTTGTGTGAGTCCATTTTATGCCTGTTTCCTGATTACCCGCTGTCTGTCGCATTATCCAATCTGCTGCAATCAGGAAAATCATTGGCCATAATAGGCAGCCAGCTTGTCTTACTCATTTTTTTCACTTCGAAGGATTCCGTAAGTTTCCCGTTGTGAATTACTTGGCATGCAGCATTGTCGTACACCTGTTGGATGAAATGTATAATTTTCAGTGGCACCCCGTATTAGCGAAGTAGTTTCCAAATCACTTCTCGATCGACGCTGTCGAAGGCCTTCTCAAAGTCGATGAAGTTGAAATTGTCCATTTCAAGTAGGCTTTCATTAAATTGATCTCTGGAGAGTGTGATCTTCCAGGCGTTACATAATCTCATGGAAGTGAAACATATCATTACCTTCATGTTTCACTAGTGAATCCAATATCTGTATGTGCGTCTTTGAATAATCCAAGTAGGTAAGCCTCATGAATTTCTGCTGTTGCATACTACAAATATGTTATCAATATTTCGACAATAAGAGGTTGCTTCATCGACTACAGTCTCCAAATTTGTTAAGTTACTGGTGATGATTCCATTTTAATTTGTTTATTAAATATATCACACACTTAAACAGTATAATTTAGTGGATGGTGTTTTGAACACAATTTACTGTTCACAGTCATATCAGTTATAACCACACAGTTTGAAACGTCACATGTGATATATCGAATAAATAAATTAGTATGGAATTACATATTAAAACAGTGCCTAAATTTTACACATATATTAGAGATGGAGATGTCTGGTTTTAGAGGGTTAAGTTGACTTCCAATAGCTACGCCATTTACATTTCCGTAAAAAGTGTTGTCAAACGGTGTTTGTGCATCCATGTAATACATTAGTAGTAGGCGTTTCGATTCTTGCACTGAACCTCGAGGGAGGATGAGAGAACTGACAAATAATGTCAATGGTTTCAATCAATGGGATTCTTTTGAACAAGGAAGTTACATCAAATGATGAAGCCATGAACTTATTGGAAACATCCATGTGATTCAGGTGAAGTTAAATGAATCTCTTACTAAGTGCACAGCTAACAGCTGACAAATAGGTTCCAACTTCTGTGCCAGCCAAATTATAACCTTATTGTGGGGCAAGTTGATCGATCGTATAAAGTAAAGGTCTCATATGGACACGTAGTTTGTGCGCTCTCGAAAGTGATCATGTAAAGCAGACTCTCTAAGCTTTAAATCACTGTAAGTAAGCATCGTTGTTAGGTAGTTTCTTCTCAATCAACTGTTTCAATAAGTTTGTGATGCCTTTTTTCAACTGGATCTGTTTTATCTTCCTCGAAGCTTTCCACTTTAAACTTCGACTTGTGATTTAAAATAGATTTCACCTTTGTTTACATTACCACCACTGCTGTACGTAAATCTTAATGAAATATCTATTGTCGTAATTCTATAATATGTCTACAACTTCAAGGAGTCTATAGACATTGAAGTTTAACTAGTTAGTGGGTTAATATCTGTTGCTTGTTATTAACTAAAAGAGGTGATTTATCATCAGCTAAGAAACTCTTTTGCGTTAGTAGATTCCATTTTCTTGTGTAAGGATTAGGTTGTACAACGTCATTAAAACAATGGCGCGAACATTTTGATACCTGTGAGAGAAACCAATAATAATAATAATTACAATTTTTCAGATGACATTCTTACACATCTTTCATCTGTTCTCATATTAACAAAAATTGTTTCAGAATCGTAGCACCAGTTAAGATTTATTTGCAAGTTGAATGTATATACAGAAAATCAAAACAAATGATTCAGCGAAGAGACTCTTTTCAACGAATTTATCATCAAGCTGTACAATCGTATATATATGGTTTTTAAGAAGTTATATCCGGTGAGGGAATTGAAACATAGGTGTGAATGCATGAAATAATAATAATATGAAGTGCAATTAAAACTAAAATGTTTGTGATTATAATCGTAGTTAAAGGTCAAGTGGCAAAGCAAATTTAATGTCATATATAGAATAATTCATAGGATGGAGTCTCTTCGCTGAATCATTTGTTTTGATTTTCTGAATGTATATATGTCAGGAGTCATAAGAAAATAATAAACAGGACCTTATTTTGATTCACTGTTTGTGAATGACTAAGGTTGATATGAATTTGAGTTTTGAGTGGCAGGCAGTTACTGATGAGGAAAAAATAACTGAGTGTCAAGACAAATACTCAACAGTGACATCGAATCATATTTTACAAATTTTGAAGGAGTTGGACACCGCAGGCTACATACATTCTGCATCTAGGAGCTGAATGATAAAGCGCTCACCTATTAAACTCAGTTCTCTGTAAAATACCACTGGTGCAAACCTTCAAAAAGACGCAAGTTACATGAAGGAAGTTATTCTGGTCTTTAAGGATTAAAATGATGCTTTTAAGTGACATCGATTCATGATTAAATTCACCAAGAAATCGGCCAAATCTCCACAAAATTAACAACTCCACAGGACAATTGAGATTTTAGTTTATAGACGTTTCCCGAACAATATCTTATAGAATGCATTTAGATGTTTGTTAAGAAATCACAAGTAGTGTATTTCTTCACTGTATCCTATGTGTGAATACAATTCAAGGAGACAATGTTTCTTCAAGGTTTAGTAAAATCTAAGGATATACAGATTGCACATTTGTTTGACTAAAAATAGTCATCATCAAGTAGAGGAAATTCTTATTCCTCCATCAACCACAAATCACTTGAAGAGAGAAGAAACACTTTGCTGTGTTTTGCCTGCTGTACACTTTATCATGCTGAATTTCAGCATAAAACTGATGGCGTCAGAATCGCCATTGTCCACTTTTGCGACTATTTCTCATCAATTTTACTGTCGAATAACACATTCCAAAACCAAAAAGCTATTGCAGTTTAATAAAGCCACTGAAGATCATTAATTTCAGTGCTGTCAATTAGGGAGAAAGGTTTTCTATCTTATGTAGAAGTAAAACCCTTTATCGTGAGTCACAAGCGTTACTTACAAAAACAACTGAACTAGGAAACTTTTAAACTGCTCAGCATCACTTCAGAATTCATGTCACTGCTTTGAATTATTTTTTTTAACACTATCCCAAAGACATAAAATATATGACACATATTTTTGAAAAGATGAATCCATAGTTGTAATTAAAAATTATTTACCGGCCCACAGTATCAGAAAAATTCTGTGGCATTGACTGCCTTAAAGGATAGTTCCTATTTATCAAACATATATCAGGAGATTTTATGGATAAGAAAAAGAAGTCCAAGCGAAAAAGTGAAGTATGCACCTTGGTACCAAAGAAAATACTGTACATAAATCTGGACTTTAGGGGAGACTTAGCGATAGATATCCCCTAAAGAAGAGAATTTCTATTTCCCTAAAGACGACCATTCCTGCAACAGCACTGAGAGCAATCAATATTCTCTAGTTGCCCTGTGCTTCCAGGCGGCATGAAGATAAAAATTCCACATATGACCATTCTATGGTGCATATACTACATCACTGGTTCAGTCAGAAGCGCCACGACTGAACACCTTGTCAGCACCTCTCAGAGCATCTCAATTGACTCACAATTAACTTGAAAATCCTCATTCAGTCATATAAAAGAAAAGAAGGCGTTCACCGAAGAGACTCTTTTCGGCGAATTCATTCACTGAGCTGTACAATCGAATTTATATACAATTTTGTTTGTGTGTGTGTACATTAGATTTATAAAGTTTAGATAATTACGTAATATAAGTATAATTTGGCTTGGAAACAAGCGTTAATTAGATAGAAAATGAAATGAAATTGATTAAGTGAATTGGATGACTTAATACAATTGAGTAGAATTCAGAGTAGGTCAGGTTGGCAACAGTGGTAATGAGTGGTAGTTAAAATTAAATAAGGGTGGGGGTAGAGAATAATACAGTTGAAAATTAAGTAAATTAATCGGTTGAAGTAATATAGTTGACTAGAAATTGGACGTGGGTCGAGTGAGTAACATTGTTAATGAGGGTAGAGATTACAAAAGGGTGGGGTAGAGAATAATACAAATGAAGATGTGAAATAATAAAATGCAAAAGATAAAATAATACAGTATAATTATACTTCAGTAGTTTACACACAATGATAAGTTTTGTTATTGGTAATATTTCGAGCGAAATTACTGCCCGTGTTCACACCACTGTTGGAATTGTTTGATTCACACATTTATGATTTGTACTCATATATATAGTTCATTATTTTTGCTCATTCATATTTTTTTTTGTATTTGAGTTGTATTCCACTTTCATTCATGTTTTTGTATCCAGAATTATATTCCAAGTTGTTGATAGTTGTACTGAGTCACCCTTGTTACATGTATCCGGTGTGACTTTAATGAATATCTATTCTGTTATAAGTCTTTCTTTCCATTTGTTCATGTTAGTTTTTAGAATACACACATTGTCCCAATCGATATTGTGGTTTTTTTCCATGCATGTGCAGCTGTCGATGAATTGTTTCAAGATTTTTGTAGGCTTGTGTTCCTGTTGGTTGACCTTTGGTTAGGCGTTTATGTTCATTCACTCTTATTTTGAGTGATCTGGATGTTTGCAAATCCTAAATGTGTGAATCAAACAATTCCAACAGTGGTGTGAACACGGGTAGTAATTTTGCTCGAAATATTACCATTAAAAAAACTTAACATTGTGTGTAAACTATTGAAACATAATTATACTTTATTTGATCTAACCCACAATACTCAAACTTTTTACTGAAATTAACAAAATAATACAATTAGTAAGACTGAAATTAATAAAGATTACGTCCATTGTAGATTTAATGAATGAATTTCTTTTGTATGCAGAGTTCAGGATTTAGCAGATGAATCGCCTTTGCTTCTGCGATGTGGAGAAGTTTGATCCGTACACTTTTAGCAAGATTGCCTTGTATTCTGTAGATAACTTTGAAGTTTATTTCTGGTTTGACTTGGTGTCCAGATTCGATCAAATGTTCAAGGATCGAGCTGCGGGGGCATCGGTTTTCTCCTTTATAAAACCATGAAGGTAAATGTTCGTTGACGCGTTCGGATAGCGAACGCTGAGTAAGGCCGATATACCTGGCCCCACACGAGCAGATGAATTGGTAGATGCACATAGATGAGGCCAACAGCGGTAGCTTACTCTTCACGTTCATGCGAATCATTAGTCTCGTGGAGAACGTCAGTCGTAATTCAGCTGCAATGAAGGTTTTCTTCATTCAGTGGGAGAGCCGATTTCTCAGTTTTTCTGCAGATTGGTCTCCACTGAACTGTAGGTTCATATAGAGAAGTCTTTATGGAGCACTGGGTGTGGGGGCTTCTCTGGTCTGGGTTTCATTGATTTTGTTATTTACAAAAAAAAATATATCATCCAAAGGCAGTGTGTTTCCAATTTCTTTGTACTACAGAGGCCCTCAACTTCAAACTTTCATATGATTTTGGAAGATATTTCCACTACATGATCTCTTTCGTGATAATACAAAATTAGACAATGATTGTACCTATAAAAACTTGTGTATATAAATGTGATTTTACAGCCATAAAGACATCTTTGCTGAGGTTCTTGTTCTTATTTCTCAAAAGTATTAAACCAAACAAGTTATTCACTAAGAGGCTGCTTGTCTCTGTCTTCATTGCTACATCCTTGTCAAAATTTTCTGATCTATCAAAGCCTGAATAGATATTGTGGTTTTCAAGTAATCCTTTTCCAGGTGACAATAAGATTGAGCGAAATAAAAAAGTATCCTGAGATCAAAGATTAGACAGCCAAAACTGCTTTCTGTATCTTCTTTAAGAAGTTTATTGCACAATTCAATATTTGCAGACTGACACGTTTGAAGAAAGTTATTATTATTATTATTATTGAACTCATGGCTAATTTCATTGACCAGTGTGTTTCAAGTTCAAAGGCTTTATTTTCTTTATAAATTCGTGAACGATAGAGTTTCAAACAGATCATTTATTGAGTACAGTTTTCTTGCAACAGGCTCTAATCGCATTATATTTACTCCAATACTGTTAGGTTAATACTTGTGTAAAAGACCAATTAGTAAATACAAAATATTCTAATAAATTATAATTATTTTTCAATATTTATCAACCTTATTCAACAGGCGTACGAAAACAGCACATGTCATGTGATCCACAACGAAAAACTCAGCGAGGCACTTTTTGGAGTAAACACAGGAGTCAGACAAGGGTGCTTATTATCACTAATGATATTTCTAATTGTGACGGACTGGATTATGCGTCAGACAGTGGGAAACGAGAGAACAGGGATATCCTGTCCTGACCGACGTGAAGAACCTACAAGACCTAGATTTCGCGCGTGGATGATTTATGTTTGATGTCACACAAAATCGAAGACTCACAAGCGAAAACCGACAAACTGGTCGAAGAAGCAGCTGGGGAAGACAGGACTCCAGGTGGACATAGACAAGACGGAGGTTATGAAAATAACCAACCAACAACAACAACAGCAGCAGCAACATCCACCGCCAAAAATCAACAAAGGGAGGGATTTGAAAGAGGTTACTTCATTCACTCACTTATCTAGGGAGCATTGTCTCAACTACAGGCAGGTAGGACGAACGAGGATGTCAAATCGAGAATCGGAAAGGCGAGAAACACATTCATCAACCTGAAACCAATCTGGAAATATTCGTCACTCAACTCAGCATCAACAACAATATCCGGATTTTCAATACAAACGTCAAGTCAGTCAGTTCTTCTATACGGATGGATCAGAAACTTAGCGGTGGGTTACAAAGAATATTTCCAACAGCCTGTTGCAGACCTTTATCAACAACTACCTTCACAATGTACTGAAGATCAGATGGCTGGAAAGAACAAGATCGAAGAAGAAGCTATGGGAACAAGCAAAACAAGAGACAATCGCTCAACAAATATGCAGGAGAAAATGGAGATGGATTGGACACTCGCTGAGGAGGCCACTCGCTGAGGAGGCCACTCGCTGGGTGACATCACGCGTCAGGCCAACGCTCGAGTGGAACTCGAAGGGGAAGCGACGAGTGGGACGTCAGTGCAAGGGTGACATGGAGGAGATCGTGTGAAGAGGAGCTGAAACAGTATGGATTAACATGGATGCAGGTGAGAAGTACAGCAGAAGATAGTAGCAAGTGGAGACGTGTAGTTGAAGCCCTATATTCCTCTAGGAACCCAAGGGAACAATAATAATGATATAATGTATGATAATTTTTAATGGTTTACAAACAACAATACGTTTTTGGTAATAATTACTGCTCATGATCACACCAGCTGTTAGAGATAAAATAATTCTGGATGTACACTAATGAATGAAAAGAAAAATCAATCACATATATGTTACTACACATCATAAAAATGTGAATAGAAAAAAAACTATTCCAACAGTTGGTGTGATCACCGGTAGTAATTTTCGCTGGAAAAAATACCGAAACGAGACCTTATCATTGTTTGTAAACAATTGAAATATAATTATAATTTATTTGACCCAGAGACAACAGCGGACTTGATGACGCCACTACTGGAGAAGGTGTGCAAATAAGGCAAAGTACCTGAAGATTGGAAGAAAAGATACTTATTCAAACTACCAAAGACAGGAGACCTAAGTCAATGCAAGAACTGGCGCGGAATTATGCTCCTGTCCATCCCAAGCAAAATACTAAGCCACATCATTCTGGAGAGAATCAAACACGCCACCCTGGATGAAAAACTTCGACCGGAACAGGCTGGATTCAGGAGGAACAAGTCATGTATTGATCAGATCGCCACATTACGGATCATCATTGAACAAAGTTTGGAATGGCAGTCACCTCTCTATCTCAACTTCATCGACTTTGAAAAGGCCTTCGACAGCGTCGATCGAGAGGTGATTTGGAAACTACTTCGCTAATACGGCGTGCCACCCACAATTATACATCTCATCCAAGAGATGTATGACAATGATGCATGCTAAGTAATCCACAACGGGAAATTTACGGAATCCTTCGAAGTAAGGACAGGAGTAAGACAAGCTGACTGCCTAATATCGCCAATGATTTTCCTGATTGCAGTACATTGGATAATGTAACGAACAGCGGCAGGCAATGACGAAACAGGAATAAAAATGCACTCACACGAACACTTGGAGGATCTGGACTTCATCGATGATATATGTCTGATTTCTCACAAACTGGAAGATATGCAAGTGAAAAGCAACAAGTTGGAAGAAGAAGCATCCGGAGTAGATAGGACTTCAAGTGAACATAGAGAAAACAGAGGTGATGAAGATTCCTGGGCAACACCATCAACTGCATTAACAACAACAACAGACAACGATCAGCCTTAATGGAAGGAACATGAAAGAAACAACCTCCTTCACCAAACAACCTGAGAAGCATCGTTTCAACTACAGACAGACATTACTGACGAGGATATCAAAGCAGCGAGGATCGGGAAAGCGAGACGAACTTTCACTACTCCTAAGTCTGTGTGGAGGTCAACCGCACTCAGCATCAAAAATAAGATCCGAATTTTCAACTACAATGTGAAGTCAGTCAGTGCTACTCGCTATACGGATGGATCAGAGACTTGCACTGCGCGTCATAAAGAGCATCTCAAACAAACTACACACCTTCATTAACAGCTAACTGTCTTCGCTTAATACCACTCGAGATCAGATGGCCGGCCAGAAAAGATCAGGAACAGAGAGGGATCTCTGGCAATGAGCAAACCAACACAGCAGGAACCGAATGTGCAACAGCAAATAGGCAGGAAGAAATGGAGATGGATTGGCTGGCCATACTCTGAGGAAACAAACCATCAAGTGAGCGACATCACAAGACAAGTCATTGCTCGAGTGGAACCCGAGTGAATGGGAAGCGGCGAGTTGGTCGTCAGTTCGAGGGTGGGTGACTTGTAGGAGGTCATGTGAAGAGGAGATGAAAGCGTGTGGGGAGACTTGAAGCCAGGTGAATACTGTAGCAGAGAACCGAACGCAATAGAGACGCACGGCTGAAGCCCTATGTTTCTCTAGGAATTAAAGGAAACAATAATAATAATTCCTTAATGCCCAAACATATCTGTGACATTAACAGAATATTCTTTTCGACAACTTCTTCATCAGTTACAGGGAAACAATCATTCGAACAGTTTTTGAGATCGTCAGCACGAATGTTTTGAACAAAATCGGGTAAATAGGATCAGTAGATTACAAATCAAAATACGTGTATCTATCAGTTCATTTGCTCCCGTACAGCCAATTATATATCGGCTGTCACTCCAGGAACTTAATTTTTCATACTCAATAACACATACCTGTGTGGCTAAATAAAGATGTAGTTAAAATGTAGTCAACAGTTTTACATAAGATCACCTCTTCCAAACAGACCACAAAGCTTTCACTTAAGATTATTTTCTGTCATCTGTCGAGTACCATACGTGTTGCCGAAAGCCTCTAGATACTAAACAATTCAAGCAGCAGAAGTTAATGCAATTCGCTTAAAACAACAACCAGATCACTGGAAACAAAAAAAAACACTTCCAGTTAATATTGTTATCCTGACCTGCTGTGAAACCTATACATCCATAAACTTCCTACTATTTTCCTTAATTTATCTAATACTCAGTTTAACATTGCATTTTTATGCATATTATCTCTTTTATTGATGCTTTCAAACTGTAATCTATTGAGACTCTTGGTTCAATGTTATATAAAACATTAGTGCTGTTAATCACATTAATTCTTTAATTATTTTGATGTGGTTGTGTTCTCTGAGCTGGATAGTTAATTTGCGAAGCTTTCATTACCCTACTGGGTAACATCCTCAGCGCATACTTCAATTTGAAGTCAGCTTTAAGATTTCTCCACGAGTTTATTAATCATCTCTCCCGGTGACCTTGGACGTGAATGGTTGTTTTGTGTGTTTTCACACCTTCTAGGCTACTTGTATTGGAACTGATTGTTTCTTTGACTTGAACTTTGACCCTTTGTGTGTGAGGTTTCTTTCTCATCGGTTGATAAATTTTGTCAATCTCGATGTGTCTATTGATTGATGATTCACTGGAATTCCAAGCTTCTAAATTTCTCTAGCATTTTTGTTGTTTCCTCTGTCTAATATTTGAACGTTGTCCCAATCGAATTGATGTCCGTGGTTGTCTGTATGTAGTGATATGAGCGAGTGGATATCATGTCTTTTGACAACTAGCTTATTTTCGTGGATACGAAGACGAGGGGGACGTCCACTTTGGCCAATGTAGTGTTTCTCGCAGTTGATACAATTTGTTTTGTAGATGATATTGGTTTTATTTTCCTTCGCTGTTGAGTCTTTTGTTTGACATAGAATTGAGTGAAGTGACTTCGTTGGTTTGTGTACAACGTCAATTCCTAAAGGTTTGACGAGTCTTGTAGTGATTTCTGGAATATCCTTTATATATGGTAAGGCGATTTTCTATGTGATTTCCTTGGGGGCTTTTGGTTTGATAGGTTGGCTTGGGGGTATATGTCTTTTGATGAAATTCCGTGGATATCCATTCTTTTGGAAGACGTCAATGAGATATCTTTCTTCAATTTTTTTAAGCTGCAATGAGCCCTGGTCCTCTTTAACAGTGTTTGTGTGCAATTCCTCTTGTGTGCTATTGGATTGTTGCTGTTGTAATTCAGGATTTGGTCTGTGTGAGTTGATTTTCTATAGACTTGAATTTCTAATTCCCCTGTGGTTGTTCGCTTGACTAAGACGTCCAAAAATTATTAAAAAGACGGTTGCAGTGAAAGAAATTTTCTTTTCGACGAAGTCATCAACTAGACAGCTGTACATTGGTGTATTTATATTAAATGTGTGAGAAAGTTCCAGAAATATCTCTGGTCAGAGTAATAAAATTACTAAGTGTAATAAACAGAAGATAGATAGTGGCATTATTCTAGAAATATTTCAGACCAAAGGTCAAAATAAAAATTACAATGTGCGGTAATAATCAGGAAGATCGGGTAGAAAAGACAAAATAGGATTATAATTACTGTAAAACTCGTCAGTTTGGATAACTACGGGTTAAGGATGGTAGTATTAACGAAATGGGTAGGAGGTTCGGACATGTAAAGATAAAAACAATAACCAAATCTAATAATTATTATAATTATTATTGATCTCTTGGGTTCCTAGTGGAACATAGAGCTTCAACTGCACATCTCCACTTGACTCTGTCTGCTCCTGTACTTTTCACCTGCATCCATGTTAGTCCATACTGTTTCATGTCGTTTTCACATGATCTCCTCCATGTCACCCTTGCACTGACGTCCCACTCACGGCTTCCCATTCGGGTTCCACTCGAGCTATGGCCTGACGCGCGATGTCACCCAGCGAGTGGCCTCCTCAGCGAGTGAGTGTCCAATCCATCTCCACTTTCTCCTGCATATTTGTTGGGCGATTGATTGGTTCTTGTTTTGTTTTGTTTGTTCCCATAGTTTCTTGTTGGTGATCTGATCAGCCATCTGATCTTCAGTATAGAGCGAAGACAATTGTTGTTGATAAAGGTCTGCAACAGGCTGTTGGAAATATTCTTTGTGACCCGCCGCCAAGTTTCTGATCCATCCGTATAGAAGAACTGACTGACTTGACGTTTGTATTGAAAATCTGAATCACTTTGTTGTTGATGTTGAGTGACGAAGATATCCAGATTGGTTTCAGGTTGATGAATGTGTTTCTCGCCCTCCCCAATTTGGTTAGGTTTTGGGTTGGAGCTGCTAGCACCACGCTCCAACCCTCCCTCTTTATCCGGGCTTTGGACCGGCTAGAAAACTAGCAAGCTAGTAATCTAGGCGAGGGATTTAAAAGATACATATAACAAATAAACGGGAGGGTTGATCAAGAAAGATAATAAGATTATCTTTATTGGTGAGACTGACTTTTCATGATGGCCATGGTAGGAGAAACGGTTGGGTGTATTTCTTTCGGACTAGGCTTGAGTTTTAATTAAATTATTATGATTATCTATCTGCTGAATCTGATGAAGGAGTTATCAAAAAAAATATTCTTTATTCACTAATCAGAATTTAGAAATTTTATTGGCCATTTTTAATTAATTAATTAATTATTGTTTCCTTCGAAATGATTGATCACTGGGAATGAAATAATACCCTATTTTTTCGTGGTGATATAAGAATGCAGAACTATCAGAGTACTTGTTTGGTCCTCTTTCAGCCTAATTATTTTATTATTGCTATTAATATTGTTTCCTTTAATTCCTAGAGAAACATAGAGCTTCAGCCTTGCGTCTACATTGCGTTCGGTTCTCTGCTACAGTCTTCAACTGGCTCCATGTCTGCCCTCATGGTTTCATCTCCACTTTACATGACCTCCTCCAAGTCACCCACCCTCTCACTGACCACCAACTCGCCGCTTCCCTTTCAGTCGGGTTCCACTCGAGCAATGGCTTGTCTAGTGATGTCACTCACTTGATGGTTTGTTTCCTCAGAGTATGACCAGCCAATCCATCTCCATTTCTTCCTGCCTGCCTATTTGTTTCACAATCGGTTCCTGCTGAGTTCGTTGCTTCGCTCATTGCCAGAGATCTCTCTCTGTTGCCGATGCGTTCTGGCCGGCCATGTGATCTTCAAAGGTATTGAGCGAAGACAGAGCTGTTAATGAAGGTGTGTAGTTTGTTTGAGATGCTCTTCATGCCGCGCAGTGCAAGTCTCTGATCCATCCGTATAGCGAGTAGCACTGACTGACTTCACATTGGAGTTGAAAATCCGGATCTTATCTTCGTTTTGATGCTGATTGCTGTTGACCTCCACTACACAGACTTGAGAGTAATGAAAACTTGTCTTGCTCTCCCGATCCTCGCTGTTTTTATATCCTCGTCAGTTCCGTCTTCCTGTAGTTGAAACGATGCTTTCTAGTTAGACATGTAAAAGAGGTTGTTTCTTTCAGGTTCCTTCCATTTATGTTGATTGTTGTCTGTTGTCTGTTGTTGTTGCTGTGGCTGTTGGTGGTGTTGCTCAGGAATCTTCATTACCTCTGTTTTCTCAATGTTCACTTGAATTCCTATCTACTCTGGATGCTTCTTCTTCCAACTTGTTGCTTTTCGCTTACATATCTTCCAGTTTGTGGGAAATCAGACATATATCATTGGCGAAGTCCAGATCCTCCAAGTTTTTTGTGTGAGTCCATTTTATGCCTGTTTCATCATACCCCGCTGCTGTTTGTCGCATTATTCAGTCAACTGCAATCAGGAAAATCATTGGCGATGGTAGGCAGCCAGCCAGCCTTGTCTTACTCCTGTCCTCACTTCGAAGGATTCCGTAAGTTTCCCATTTTGGATTACTTGGCATGCAGCATTGTCGTACAGCTGTTGGATGAGATTTATAATTGTCGGTGGCACCCCGTAGTAGCGAAGTAGTTGCCAAATCACCTCTCAATCGACGCTATCGAAGGCCTTTTCAAAGTCGATGAAATTGAGATAGAGAGGTGACTGCCATTCCAAGCTTTGTTCAATGATGATCCATAATATGGCGATCTGATCAATGCATGACTTGTTTCTCCTGAATCCAGCCTATTCCGGTACGATACAGTTAATAAATGTCTCATCAGTTTACTGCAATGGTCAAGGCTTACGTCCAGCTGTCTTGTAAATCATTGAACTTATCATCATACTAACTGCTCAGTTTTGATAAAGTTAGAATCACACACAAATTGTAAAATGAGAACTGCGATGTTAGTTGCTTCTGGGTATATTCCAACTGATATGCTGATACTGATATTATGAGTAATGGCTGACAATGACACAAAGAGCTGAGTCATGGCTTCTACTCTGCCTGCATTTATCACTCTTCGGATAAGCGTTTACGTCAGTTAATCCAAGGATATGTAGATTTGCAATAAATTAGTAATAGTCAGTAATTTTATCTTTCTATCCGGAAAAGTAGTAATTAATTATGGGATAACATCAAAGCAATAAAAAGAGAAAGCAATGAGATAGCAACAACAAATTAGATTTTTAATATCAGAATAAAGATTAATAAGTAAGTCAGTTTAAACCCTGATCACCACTGATAACGACGCAATTTATCGGGGTACATATTTGTTTATCCAACCGGAAAAAAAAGTTTATTTTCATTAATGTATTCACATGTTCATCGTTCTAATTGTTTAGGAATCAAAAAAGATGAAAGTAAAAACGATGAATTATCCAGCTGTAAGGCAAACATTTATTGAACTGGATGAAAAAAAAGTTCATTCTGACTAGAGAGAGTCTACATCACTCGCACTGACAAATTTCTTGCATTTTACCACTTTATGTATAATATTCATGATTGCTGTATAACGGGAATTTAGTTTACTAAATCTAACCATTGCCCTGTAGATGACTGCAGGCGGATTAAATGCCCAGTCAGTCTGCTTACCTTTCAGGAATGTCCGCGACTGTAGGAATCGATATTTTGAACTACTACCACTAGATATGACTAACTCGGATACAAATAAAACTGGAGGTGCAGTTTCATGTGCGTTAAAATGACTATAAAGCTACAATCTATTCCTGTTCTACTTGTTCTTAGTGTAAACAGGTTTATTTAACATAATGCCGACATCTGGGAAAAATATGGTCGAACCATAAAGTCTCGAAATGATTATTGTGGATAGTTTGAATTCTAACGGATAATACTGTCTCACTTTAATTCACGTCTAAAAATTTTATCTATTACTCAGAAGACAAAAGAATTGGGCGGAAAATAATCTTTTTTATCACTTCTTCCCCTGACTCTACAGGAAAAATATATAACATGGAGTATTTAAGAGTGTTCTGACTAAATTGTAACTCTACGCATCATCATCGAACAAAGCATGGAATGGCAATCAAATCTCTACCTCAACTTTATAGACTTTGAGGAGGCCTTCGACAGCGTTGACCGCGAAGTAATTTGGAAACTACTCAAGTACTACGGAGTACCCCAAATATTCATTAACCTTATTCAACAACTGTACAACAACGGCACATGTCAAGTGATCCACAACGGAAAACTCAGCCAGGCGTTTTTTGGAGTAAACACAGGAGTCAGACAAGGGTGCTTATTATCACCAATGATATTCCTAATTGTGGTGGACAGGACTGGATTATGCGTCAGACAGTGGGAAACGAGAAGACGAAGATATCCTGGACCGACGTGAAGAATCTAGAAGACCTGGATTTCGCGCGTGGATGATTTATGTTTGATGTCACACAAAATCGAAGACTTACAAGCGAAAACCCACAAACTGGTCAAAGAAGCAGCCAGAGAAGACAGGACTGACTCCAGGTGAACATAGACAAGACGGAGTTTATGAAAATAACCAACCAACAACAACATCAAAAGCAACATCCAACGCCAATCATCATCAATGGGAGGGATTTGAAAGAGGTTACTTCATTTACTCACTTATCTAGGGAGCATTGTCTCAACTACAGGCAGGTAGGACGAACGAGGATGTCAAATCGAGAATCGGGAAGGCGAGAAACACATTCATCAACCTGAAACCAATCCAATCTGGAAATCTTCGTCACTCACTCAACATCAACAACAAAATTCGGATTTTCAATACAAACGTCAAGTCAGTCAGTTCTCCTATACGGATGGATCAGAAACTTAGCGGCGGGTCACAAAGAATATTTCCAACAGCCTGTTGCAGACCTTGATCAACAACTAACTGTCTTCGCTGGCTCTATACTGAAGATCAGATGGCCGATCACATCAGATCACCAACAAGAAACTATGGGAAGAAACAAAACAAGAACCAATCTCCCAAAATAATATGCAGGAGAAATTGGAGATGGATTGGACACTCTCTAGCTGAGGAAGCCACTCGCTGAGTGACATCGCCCTCAGGCCCTCTAGTGGAATCCCTAAGGTAAGCAGCGAGTGGGACTTGAGTGCAAGGGTGACATGAAGGAGATTGTGTGAAGAGGATTTGAAACAGTATGGATTAACATGGATGCAGGTGGAAAGTACAGCAGAAGACAGAAGCAGGTGGTGACCTGCAGTTGAAGCCCTATGTTCCACTAGGAACCCAAGGGAAAAATAAATAATAAATAATCAAATTTAAAGAATAATCGATTTTGACATTTGTGATGTTTTTTTATAAATATTGAGGAGTCGGTACCAACAGAAAACTCGCCTATTTCACTTCCTCACTAGTTTTTTAGCCGGTCCTCATCCTGGGGAAAGAGGGAGAGTTTAGCCTGGAGCTAACGACCATACACTGCAAAATCAATCAAACTGCTACAGAAGATTCAACGCACATTAAATATAATAAAGATACAAAAATATAAAAAAACACCTAATCTTCGCTGGAATCTGAGAGGCTAAATGACTCGGTGGGCTGGTAAAAGTCTTTGGCAAGCCAGTCAGCCAGCCGATGTGTTTTCTCTCGACGAAAGCCAGAATAAGAATGTGCAAGTGGAATGTTCATACAGTACACGAGACTGGGAGTTCTGCCCAGGAAGCTAAAGAAGTGCGATGATTTTGCATAGAAGTGCTGGGTCTCCGCGAGAGCAGATGGAAGGGATGTGGATTGTCAGAATTGTCAACTTTTGAGTCAGTAATCTACTCCGGTCTCGTCATCCACACGTTAACTACGAGCACACTGAGGCAGTGAGTGGCTATTGTGATGTCATCAGCGGCAGCGAAAGCCATTGTGCAGTGGGAACCAGTTTCATCCTGCAGGATCACGACAGCAAGATTCAACCCAAAAAGAAGGCAAGAAGTTTACAATGCTACAAAAAGTCGGAACAAGAGAAGAAGGAAGGTTTTTACAGACAACTACAATCGGAAATGGACAACATCCCAAATGGTGACGTCAAAATCTTACTGGGAGATATGAATGCTAAAGTGAAAGCAAAGGACAAACGAAGAGAATTCATTATAGGCCAGTAGGCTCTTGAAGAAATGGATAGGGATGGAGAATTGTTTGAAGACTTCTGTGAATTCGATGATTTGGTGATTGGAGACAGTGTATACAGACACAGGGACGTACGCGAATTGACATATGTTTCACCTGACGGATTCATCAAATATCATCTAGCCTTCATCTTAATCTTACAATAAATTGAATAAAGCTCACATGTACTATTATTATTATTATTGTATCCTTTAATTCCTAGAGGAACATAGGGCTTCACCCGTGCGTCTCCACTGCGTTGGGTTCTCTGCTACAGTTTTCACCTGGCTCCATGTCTGCCCACATGTACTATATGTTAGCATTATTATCTCTCTTAAAATATAATTCTTAAATACGGTAATATTGCCAGTAGATAATGACATTGCTCAAATCCTTATATTACAAAACATACAGATACTTTTATTAGAATATTACTTTTGTAAAAGTGTCCACCACCTTACGTCCATTTGTCTTGAAAGGAATAATATAAATTACATAAGAAATCTAGTTAAATAGTAGGCGATACGTGTCACAAAGAGGTGCCTTACAGAAATGATTTCTGCATTACAAAAGTAATCATTGCATAGACAAACTTACAAAGAGATGTAACCTTATGGGAATGTTGCATCTCTACCAAAATCATAATTTTCAATGCAGCATTCTTATAAGATGGTTGAAGACAGTTGGCAGAAAGCCTTGCATTTAGGTCTCGTGGTTGTTGGAGCTCGTCAGCATGGTATATTTGCATTCTTGAAGGAATTCATGTCTCTTCAGAGATTCAATCGAACCCGCATAATAAAATGTTGCGTTTAGAGATGTAACCACTGAGCTATTCGGGCTCATGATTGACCTTAATTTGGACTAATTAGAAAGTAGTTAGTAACTAGCATCATGGAGGATCTGGACTTCGCCGATGATATATGTCTGATTTCCCATAAACCGGAAGATATGCAAGCGAAAAGCAACAAGTTGGAAGAAGAAGCATCCAGAGAAGATAGGACTTCAAGTGAACATAGAGAAAACAGAGGTGATGAAGATTCCTGGACAACACCACCACCAACAACAACGGTAACATACAACAATCAGCCTTAATGGAAGGAACCTGAAAGAAACAACGTCTTTTACCTACCCACCTACCTGGGAAGCATCGTTTCAACTACAGGAAGACGAAACTGACGAGGATATCAAAGCAGCGAGGATCGGAAGAGCAAGACAAGCTTTCACTACTCTCAAGTCTGTGTGGAGGTCAACACTCAGCACTCAGCATCAAGACGAAGATAAGATCCGGAATTTCAACTCCAATGTGAAGTCAGTCAGTGCTACTCACTATATGGATGGATCAGAGACTTGCACTGCGCATCAAAAAGAGCACATCAAACAAACTACACACCTTCATTAACAGCTAGTTGTCTTCGCTCAATATCACTCAAGATCAGATGGCTGGCCAGAAGAGATCAGCAACAGAGAGGGATCTCTGGCAATGAGCGAACCAACTCAGCAGGAACCGATTGTGAAAGAAATAGGCAGGCAGGAAGAAATGGAGATGGATTGGCTGGCCATACTCTGAGGAAACAAACCATCAAGTGACATGACTAGACAAGCCATTGCTCGAGTGGAACCCGACTGAATGGGAAGCGGCGGCGAGTTGGTCGTCAGTTCGAGGGTGGTTGACTTGGAGGAGGTCATTTGAAGAGGAGATGAAAACGTGTGGGCAGACTTGGAGCCAGTTGAAGACTGTAGCAGAGAACCGAACGCAATGGAGACGCACATTTGAAGCCCCATGTTCCTCTAGGAATTAAAGGAAACAATAATAATATCATGAGTCTGGTCCTCTGTTTAGTGAAGACTGGTTTCTAACTAGTATCCAATCAAAGTATGCAAGAGTCTTTTAACTTTGTCCACGGCTATTTGAAATCAGGATACTTCATTAAGACTTGATGATCTTGCTGTAAATATCACATTTCTGCTAGACACTTATTTATAGTTTCGATAACGGCAGTGATAGATGCATTGCATATCAATTATATATATAACTCAAGATACCATATATGTTTATCAAGAAAACAAGCAAATTTGCATGAAACTATGCAGATCGAGGTGATCTAAACACCAGACGACTGTTTCGCTCGTTTGGGACTGAGCTTTTCAGTGACGTCGTCTCTCTTTAACTCAGTCCAGAGATTCGAGAGAGTTTTTACCACCCTATATCTTGCTAGCTGTACATGGGTGAGAGAAACAGCGATCCAGTGTTTAGATCACTTGCATCTTGCTGGATAGCAAACACTACTGGTTGGCGTAAATAGTGTAAAACTACTCATCTCATTCAATAAGTAGTATATCAAAAGAATGAAGAAATCGTTCACTGGAAGTCTTCTTTATTTCAAACGTGGACTGACTGCATTGCGATACTACTTCTCAACACCAAACGTGAGCTGGAGTTGTAATCTGGTAATTACATCAACTTCGTTGACTTTTAGAAGATCTGAGACAGTAGTACGTGAACTTGAAGTAATCTGGCAAATACTTCAACACTATGAAGTGCAGAAAAGTTTTATTGACCTCACTTAACAACAGTAGTATGTCAACAATGTCAACAAGGTGGAAGTCACTGATTTTAATTATTATTATTATATTATTGTTTCCTTTAATTCCTAGAGGAACATAGGGCTTCAGCCATGCGTCTCCATTGCGCTCGGTTCTCTGCTACAGTCTTCAACTGGCTCCAAGTCTGCCCACACACTTTCATCTCCTCTTCACATGACCTTCTCCAAGTCACCCACCCTCGCACTCACGACCAACTCACCGCTTCCAATACAGTCGGGTTCCACTCGAGCAATGGCTTGTCTAGTGATGTCACTCACTTGATGGTTTGTTTCCTCAGAGTATGGCCAGCCAATCCATCTCCATTTCCTCCTGCCTGTTTGTTTCACAATCGGTTCCTGCTGAGTTGGTCCGCTCATTGACAGAGATCCCTCTCTGTTGCTGATGTGTTCTGGCCGGCTGGCAATCTGATCTTGAGTGGTATTGAGCGAAGACAACTAGCTGTTAATGAAGGTGTGTAGTTTGTTTGATGTGCTGTTTATGACGCGCAGTGCAAGTCTCTGATCCATCCGTATAGTGAGTAGCACTGACTGAATTCACATTGGAGTTGAAAATCCGGATCTTATCTTCGTCTTGATGCTGAGTGCTGGGTGTTGACCTCCACTACACAGACGTGAGAGTAGTGAAAGCTTGTTTTGTCAAGGTAGCAGCTATCGTTGGGGCACTGAATTTAAGACTGGTATGAATCGAAGCCTAAAGACGCCTCTCCAAATTCAGGGAATATAATGCCGACTATACTATTCAGAGTAGATTGATAGAAATGTAACGAATAAGTTAATTAAGTTTAGAAGTATATTGACATATTCTTTGGTACTGTTTGCATTCAGATAATATACTTTCTTACACCTAGTTTTATGGAACAAATTCTGTTAAATCAAAAAACATTTTCACTACTGTTATGAGTATGCCCAAAATTCAACTGTTTATGGGTGAGTAGTGATGGACAAGTGAAATGAATATTGTCACTTTATATTTAGACAAAATATAAGACAGTTGTCCAATAACAGTTGTCAAGTAGAGAAAAGATGTCATTTAGTTCCACCCACTAGTTAAATATAATTTTACACCTGTACACCACTGAATTTCATTCAACCTGATGAATGAGAATAATAAATAAATAAGGAGTTAGGAATTAAGAGATTTTGAATAATCTATAACATTTCTATGAATTATGTTAGCTATATCAGTAAGACAATGGTTACTGCAGCTGTAGCTATTTGATACCTTTTCTTTAACTGATTAAAAATGCCCATTGAAATTTACAAAAGAATGAACACTGAACAAAGAGTACTCTTTTCGATAAATTCATAAACAGGCTCTACAATTATACATACCTTACAGTGAATGAATGAATTAGTCTTATGAACAACATCAATGTTTAAATAACATCAAATCAATAATATTGATAGATTACAGCTGAACAGCATCAACATAAAATAAGCTGTTAGAAGAATTACGAAAGATAATAGTACAAATTCATGAGTTTATAGTTTCTACTGGGGGCCAGGGCAGTAGAAGGGGCTGGACTTGTCTCTTTTGAACACAGAGCACTGGCTGCTTGAGATGAATTACGATAGCCTCTGCTGTTTGGAGCATGCGGTGCTTCGACGATTTTGGTAATTTGTTAGGCATACGGTATATTATAGAGAAGGATTCTTCCACTCTGGCTTTGTGGCCGGTTTGCACCAGATGGTCCAATATCGAACTGTTAATGGTTTTCACTATATCTTTACTTAGTCATATTGGGATATGTTCTCGAGAGTGCACGAAAACTCAAGTTCCTAGAGCAGCGGCCAATGTAACTCGCCCCACAAGCGTAGTTGAATTGGTAAATACAATTTGAAGTGGCTAGTCTAGGTACTTCATCTTTCAGCCGAGGAATCACCATCGATCGTGTAGAGAATAATACGTGTAGTTCGCCAGCATTAAAACTTCTTTCAACTGATTTTCTTAATTTCTTCGTAATTATCTCACTTGGTATAACGCCCATGAATTTTAATCGTATTTATAAAGGCTTCTTGTTTACAGACAGTGAGTAGTCCTTTTCTACTTTCTTTGTCATATATTTCTTGATAAATTTGTCAGGATAACCATTTTCGATCAAAGTATCATATACAATGCTTAATTCATCTTCAATTACTTCCTCTGAGCATATAGCTCTAACTCTGTGGCTGAGGGTATTCACTTTATTTCTTTTGTAATTGGTAGGAAGGAAGCTGTGAAAGTGTGTATATTGTCCTGTCCTAGTGCTTTTTCTATGCAAATTTCTTTTTATGTTACCATCTGGTTTTCTTGTAAGTAGGGCATCCAGGAAGGCAATTCTGTCTTGGAATTCCTCTTCACACGTGAATTTCATAGCCAAATGTACTTCAATGAATTGAGTTATTATTGTACTCCTATAAACTCATGAATTTATACTATTATCTTTCATAATTCTTCTGATATTCCGCTTATTTTATGTTGATGCTGTTCAGCTGTAATTTATCAATATTATTGATTTGATGTTATTTAAACAACATTAATGTCGTTCAGAAGACTAATTCATTCATTCATTATAATGTATATATAATTGTAGAGCCTGATGATGAATTTATCGAAAAGAGTACCTTTTCTTTGTTGAATATCAACAGTCCATTGGTAGGAGGATCTTCTTATCAGCAGCTTGTTTCATGTTGACATTCAGGTGCCATTGTAGACACTAAACGAATTACTGTCTGATTTATGTGTGAACTTAAGTTTTCAGATTTTTATCGAAAATCGCCCTCATATTCACGGTTTCAAAGTTCTTATCAATATAAATCTATAGTCATAAGAAGACATTTTGTAAAAAGAAGACTTCCATAATACGAAATGCCACTCGTGAGCTGGGAACGTAGTTCTAGGTGTCAGTGACTGGCTTGATTAGATGAACAGAACCAATGAGGATAGCATGAATGATAATGAATTGTTCATTTCATGCCTTGATAGCCAACTGCTGGTTTGGTATTTTAATGCCTGCCAAATAAGGATAAGGAGATATAACGATTTTGACGCTATAAGAAGTACTACCTAGTTGTATTACGACAGTTCTGCCTAACGTTAGGGATGCCGTTGCAAAGAATCCATCAGAACCTGGATATACGTAATGAATGATAGATAACGTCATGGTAATAAATTGTAACCCAATGTGGTAGAGAAAATCACGCCATGAAAATTATATAATAATAAATTCATTTGCCTAAGTCTCAGCGATTCTGAGAAAAAAATAGTTGAACCTACCATTCAGTAAAACAACTGGTCTTAAATTCTTCAGGGATATATGGAATTCAGCAAAGAGTTACTCTTTTCGGCGATATCATTCTCAAGCTGTACAAACCGCAAATTTATAGTAATTTCTTTGTTGGCAACAAAAGGAATATTTCCAAAGATGTGCTAATGCAATTGTTAATTTTTGAAAACAAATTACGTAATTTAGAAGGCGTTAATCGGTTAGAAACTAAAATAAAGTTACAAAAGTAGGTTTGGGTGACGTAATCTAATTGCTAGGGTTCAATGAAAAATGAATGAGAGTCAAGTTAATAATCTGAGTAGAATTCACTTGAAAATGGATGAGAGTTAAGTTGATAAGCTGAGTAGAATTCACTTAAAATTAAACGAAAATGGAGTTAGCAACAGTCGTCATGAGGGTAGAGATTTAATAGAGGGTGGGGGTAGAAAATAATTCAATTAAGAAACAGACAAACAAAGAAGAAAGAGGTAAGACAAAATTACGTATTTGGTGTTGAGATAGATCAGGACCATTGTAGATTTAGTGGCTGAACAAACTTCTTTTGTATGCAGAGTTCAGGATTCAATATGTGAATTGCCATTGCTTCTGCAGTTTGAAGAAGTTTAATTCGTACTCTTTTGGCAAGATTCCCACATATTGTGTAGATAACTGAGAAGTTGTTTTGTGGGTTTGCTTGGTGTCCGGATTCGATCAAGTGTTCTAGGATAGATCTGTGGCGGAGGGATCTTCTTTCTCCTTTATAAAACCATGAAGGTAAGTGTTCACTGATTCGTCTGGATAGCAAACGACTGTTGCTAACTCCATTTTCGTTTATTTTTAAGTGAATTCTACTCAGCTTATCAACTTAACTCTCATCCATTTTCAAGTGAATTCTACTCAGATTATTAACTTGACTCTCATTCATTTTTCATTGAACCCTAGCAATTAGATTACGTCACCCAACCTACTTTTGTAACTTTATTTTAGTTTCTAACCGATTAACGCCTTCTAAATTACGTAATTTGTTGTCAAAAATTAACAACTGCATTAGCACATCTTTGGAAATATTCCTTTTGTTGCCAACAAAAAAATTACTATAAATTTGCGGTTTGTACAGCTTGAGAATGATATCGCCGAAAAGAGTAACTCTTTGCTGAACGCCTTTTCTTTTCTATGACTGAATGGGAATTTTCAAATATATGGAATTCCTACTTACCGTTTATCAATCAACCATTTCCTAGTTACACACATCCATACGCTCTGACTCCTTTTAACTGATAAGCTATTCATTTCAACACACGCATTGACACTTGATTCTAACAACTCTGTAGTCTTGAGAAACTTCTTACATTTATTCACCTTTGTGAATTTGAATAAAGCAAGAACAACAGTGGTTTGTACAGAATAGTATGGCATCAACATTTATTTCGTTGGGTGCTCATCATTTGCCCATATATCCTAAATAAATTATTAAGTTTATATACAGAAAAGTTTTAAAATACTCACAAAACTTACGTGATGACAGTTGACAGGAAGTTCCGAAATTATTGAAAAGTACTTTGAAAATTACGCAAAGGGAGTTCAATATAAAAAAGGTTTTTGTATTTCCCAATGAATGAAAAACAAAACGATATTGTTGTTTTTACTGACGTTTCGCTATTTAATGCCACTAATAGCTTTATCAAAGGATTATTAAACCGGAATTTACAAAATCTCAGCATATATATAACAAACAGTTAGGGGGTGGCCG
>OX235272.1:18266062-18313981 GCA_944472155.2 Trichobilharzia szidati | reverse complement strand
TCAGTGAGAAGTGCCACGACTGAACACCTTGTCAGCACCTCTCAGAGCATCTCAATTGACTCATAATTAACTTGAAAATCCTCATTCAGTCATATAAAAGAAAAGAAGGCGTTCAGTGAAGAGACTCTTTTCGGCGAATTCATTCACTGAGCTGTACAATCGCATTTATATACAATTTTGTTTGTGTGTGTGTACATTAGATTTATAAAGTTTAGATAATTACGTAATATAAGTATAATTTGGCTTGGAAACAAACGTTAAGATAGAAAATAAAATAAAATTGATTAAGTGAATTGGATGACTTAATACAATTGAGTAGAATTCAGAGTAGGTCAGGTTGGCAACAGTGTTAATGAGTGGTGGTTAAAATTAAATAAGGGTGGAGGTAGAGAATAATACAGTTGAAAATTAAGTAAGTTAATCGGTTGACGTAATATAGTTGACTAGAAATTGGACGTGGGTCGAGTTAGCAACATTGTTAATGAGGGTAGAGATTACAAAAGGGTGGGGTAGAGAATAATACAAATGAAGATGTGAAATAATAAAATGCAAAAGATAAAATAATACAGTATAATTATACTTCAATAGTTTACACACAATGATAAGTTTTCTCATTGGTAATATTTCGCGCCAAATTACTGCCCGTGTTCACACCACTGTTGGAATTGTTTGATTCACACATTTATGATTTGTACTCATATATGTAGTTCATTATTTTTGCTTATTCATGTTATTTTTTTGTATTTGAGTTATATTCCACGTTCATTCATGCGTTTGTATTCAGAATTACATTCCAAGTTGTTGATAGTTGTACTGAGTCACCCTTGTTACATGTATCCAGTGTGACTTTAATGAATATCGATTCTGTTATAAGTCTTTCTTTCCATTTGTTCATGTTAGTTTTTAGAATATACGCATTGTCCCAACCGATATTGTGGTTTTTGTCCCATGCATGTGCATCTGTCGATGAACTTTTTCAAGATTCTTGTAGGCTTGTGTTCCTGTTGGTTGACCTTTGGTCAGGCGTTTATGTTCATTCACTCTTATTTTGAGTGATCTGGACGTTTGCAAATCATAAATGTGTGAATCAAACAATTCCAACAGTGGTGTGAACACGGGCAGTAATTTTGCTCGAAATATTACCAATAAAAAAAACTTATCATTGTGTGTAAACTATTGAAATATAATTATACTTTATTTGATCTAATCCACAATACTCAAACTTTTTACTGAAATTAACAAAATAATACAATTAGTAAGACTGAAATTAAGAAAGATTACGTCCATTGTAGATTTAATGAATGAACGAATTTCTTTTGTATGCAGAGTTCAGGATTTAGCAGATGAATTGCCATTGCTTCTGCGATGTGGAGAAGTTTGATCCGTACACTTTTAGCAAGATTGCCTTGTATTCTGTAGATAACTTTGAAGTTTATTTCTGGTTTGACTTGGTGTCCAGATTCGATCAAATGTTCAAGGATCGAGCCGCGGGGGCATCGGTTTTCTCCTTTACAAAACCATGAAGGTAAATGTTCGTTGACGCGTTTTGATATCGAGCGCTGAGTAAGGCCTATATACCTGGCCTCACACGAGCAGATGAATTGGTAGATGCACATAGATGAGGCCAACAGCGGTAGCTTATCCTTCACGTTCATGCGAATCATTAGTCTCGTGGAGAACGTCAGTCGTAATTCAGCTGCAAAGAAGGTTTTCTTCAATCAGTTGGAGAGCCGATTTCTCAGTTTTTCTGCAGATTGGTCTCCATTGAACTGTAGGTTCATATAGAGAAGTCTTTTCGGAGCACTGGGTGTGGGGGCTTCTCTGGTGTGGGTTTCATTGATTTTATTATTTACAAAAAAATATATCATCCAGAGGCAGTGTGTTTCCAATTTCTTTGTGTTACAGAGGCCTTCAACTTCAAACTTTCATATGAATTTGGAAGATATTTTCACTACATGATCTCTTTCGTGATACTAAAAAAATTAGACAATGATTGTACCTATAAAAACTTGTGTATATAAATGTGATTTTACAGCTTTTGAGAATCAAAATCGCCATAAAGACATCTTTGCTGAGGTTCTTGTTCTTATTTCTCAAAAGTATTAAACCAAACAAGTTATTCACTAAGAGGCTGCTTGTCTCTTTCTTCATTGCAACATCCTTGTCAAAATTTTCTGATCTATCAAAGCCTGAATAGATATTGTGGTTTTCAAGTAATCCTTTTCCAGGTGACAATAAGACTGAGCGAAATAAAATATCCTGAGGTCAAAGATTAGACAGCCAAAACTGCTTTCTGTATCTTCTTTAAGAAGTTTATTGCACAATTCAATATTTGCAGAGTGACACGTTTGAAGAAAGTTATTATTATTATTATTATTGAACTCATGGCTAATTTCATTGACCAGTGTGTTTCAAGTTCAAAGGCTTTATTTTCTTTATAAATTCGTGAACGATAGAGTTTCAAACAGATCATTTATTGAGTACAGTTTTCTTGCAACAGGCTCTAATCGCATTATATTTACTCCAATACTGTTAGGTTAATACTTGTGTAAAAGACCAATTAGTAAATACAAAAATATTCTAATAAATTATAATTATTTTTCAATATTTATCAACCTTATTCAACAGGCGTACGAAAACAGCACATGTCATGTGATCCACAACGAAAAACTCAGCGAGGCACTTTTTGGAGTAAACACAGGAGTCAGACAAGGGTGCTTATTATCACTAATGATATTTCTAATTGTGACGGACTGGATTATGCGTCAGACAGTGGGAAAACGCGAGAGAACAGGGATATCCTGTCCTGACCGACGTGAAGAACCTACAAGACCTAGATTTCGCGCGTGGATGATTTATGTTTGATGTCACACAAAATCGAAGACTTACAAGCGAAAACCGACAAACTGGTCGAAGAAGCAGCCAGAGAAGACAGGACTCCAGGTGGACATAGACAAGACGGAGGTTATGAAAATAACCAACCAACCAACCAACAACAACAGCAGCAGCAACATCCACCGCCAATCACCATCAACGGGAGGGATTTGAAAGAGGTTACTTCATTCACTTATCTAGGGAGCATTGTCTCAACTACAGGCACGAGGAACGGACGAGGATGTCAAATCGAGAATCGGAAAGGCGAGAAACACATTCATCAAACTGAAACCAATCTGGAAATCTTCGTCACTCAACTCAGCATCAACAACAAAATTCGGATTTTCAATACAAACGTCAAGTCAGTCATTTCTTCTATACGGACGGATCAGAAACTTAGCGGTGGGTTACAAAGAATATTTCCAACAGCCTGTTGCAGACCTTTATCAACAACTGCCTTCACAATGTACTGAAGATCAGATGGCTGGAAAGAACAAGATCGAAGAAGAAGCTATGGGAACAAGCAAAACAAGAGACAATCGCTCAACAAATATGCAGGAGAAAATGGAGATGGATTGGACACTCGCTGAGTAGGCCACTCGCTGGGTGACATCACGCGTTAGGCCAACGCTCGAGTGGAACTCGAAGGGGAAGCGACGAGTGGGACGTCCAAGGGTGACATGGAGGAGATCGTGTGAAGAGGAGCTGAAACAGTATGGATTAACATGGATGCAGGTGAGAAGTACAGCAGAAGATAGTAGCAAGTGGAGACGTGTAGTTGAAGCCCTATATTCCTCTAGGAACCCAAGGGAACAATAATAATGATATAATGTATGATAATTTTTAATGGTTTACAAACAACAATACGTTTTTGGTAATAATTACTGCTCATGATCACACCAGCTGTTAGAGCTAAAATAATTCTGGATGTACACTAATGAATGAAAAGAAAAATCAATCACATATATGTTACTACACATCATAAAAATGTGAATAGAAAAAAAAACTATTCCAACAGTTGGTGTGATCACCGGTAGTAATTTTCGCTGGAAAAAATACCGAAACGAGACCTTATCATTGTTTGTAAACAATTGAAATATAATTATAATTTATTTGACCCAGAGACAACAGCGGACTTGATGACGCCACTACTGGAGAAGGTGTGCAAATAAGGCAAAGTACCTGAAGATTGGAAGAAAAGATACTTATTCAAACTACCAAAGACAGGAGACCTAAGTCAATGCAAGAACTGGCGCGGAATTATGCTCCTGTCCATCCCAAGCAATATACTAAGCCACATCATTCTGGAGAGAATCAAACACGCCACCCTGGATGAAAAACTTCGACCGGAACAGGCTGGATTCAGGAGAAACAAGTCATGTATTGATCAGATCGCCACATTACGGATCATTATTGAAGAAAGCTTGGAATGGCAGTCACCTCTCTATCTCAACTTCATCGACGTTGAAAAGGCCTTCGAAAGCGTCGATCGAGAGGTGATTTGGAAACTACTTCGCTACTACCAAGGGGTGCCACCGACAGTTATACATCTCATCCAACAGCTGTACGACAATGCTGCATGCCAAGTAATCCACAGCGGGAAACTTACGGAATCCTTCGAAGTGAGGACAGGAGTAAGACAAGCTGGCTGGCTGCCTACTATGGCCAATGATTTTCCTGATTGCAGTAGACTGAACAATATGACAGACATCGGCGGGCAATGACGAACAGGAATCAATGACGAAACAGGAATAAAAATGCACTCACACGAACACTTGGAGGATCTGGACTTCATCGATGATATATGTCTGATTTCACACAAACTGGAAGATATGCAAGCGAAAAGCAACAAGTTGACAGAAGAAGCATCCGGAGTAGATAGGACTTCAAGTGAACATAGAGAAAACAGAGGTGATGAAGATTTTTGGGCAACAGCATCAACTTCATTAACAACAACAACAGACAACGATCAGCCTTAATGGAAGGAACATGAAAGAAACAACCTCCTTCACCAAACAACCTGAGAAGCATCGTTTCAACTACAGACAGACATTACTGACGAGGATATCAAAGCAGCGAGGATCGGGAAAGCGAGACGAACTTTCACTACTCCTAAGTCTGTGTGGAGGTCAACAGCACTCAGCATCAAAACGAAGATAAGATCCGAATTTTCAACTCCAATGTGAAGTCAGTCAGTGCTACTCAATATACGGATGGATCAGAGACTTGCACTGCGCGTCATAAAGAGCATCTCAAACAAACTACAGACCTTCATTAACAGCTAACTGTCTTCGCTTAATACCACTCGAGATCAGATGGCCGGCCAGAAAAGATCAGGAACAGAGAGGGATCTCTGGCAATGAGCGAACCAACACAGCAGGAACCGAATGTGCAACAGCAAATAGGCAGTAAGAAATGGAGATGGATTGGCTGGCCATACTCTGAGGAAACAAACCATCAAGTCAGCGACATCACAAGACAAGTCATTGCTCGAGTGGAACCCGAGTGAATGGGAAGCGGCGAGTTGGTCGTCAGTTCGAGGGTGGGTGACTTGGAGGAGGTCATGTGAAGAGGAGATGAAAACGTCAGGGCAGACTTGGAGCCAGGTGAAGACTGTAGGAGAGAACTGAAGGCAATGGAGACGCACGGCTGAAGCCCTATGTTTCTCTAGGAATTAAAGGAAACAATAATAATTCCTTAATGCCCAAACATATCTGTGACATTAACAGAATATTCTTTGCGACAACTTCTTCATCAGTTACAGGGAAACAATCATTCGAACAGTTTTTGAGATCGTCAGCACGAATGTTTTGAACAAAATCGGGTAAATAGGATCAGTAGATTACAAATCAAAATACGTGTATCTATCAGTTCATTTGCTCCCGTACAGCCAATTATATATCGGCTGTCACTCCAGGAACTTAATTTTTCATACTCAATAACACATACCTGTGTGGTTAAATAAAGATGTAGTTAAAATGTAGTCAACAGTTTTACATAAGATCACCTCTTCCAAACAGACCACAAAGCTTTCACTTAAGATTATTTTCTGTCATCTGTCGAGTACCATACGTGTTGCCGAAAGCCTCTAGATACTAAACAATTCAAGCAGCAGAAGTTAATGCAATTCGCTTAAAACAACAACCAGATCACTGGAAACAAAAAAAGCACTTCCAGTTAATATTGTTATCCTGACCTGCTGTGAAACCTATACATCCATAAACTTCCTACTATTTTCCTTAATTTATCTAATACTCAGTTTAACATTGCATTTTTATGCATATTATCTCTTTTAATGATGCTTTCAAACTGTAATCTATTGAGACTCTTGGTTCAATGTTATATAAAACATTAGTGCTGTTAATCACATTAATTCTTTAATTATTTTGATGTGGTTGTGTTCTCTGAGCTGGATAGTTAATTTGCGAAGCTTTCATTACCCTACTGGGTAACATCCTCAGCGCATACTTCAATTTGAAGTCAGCTTAAAGATTTCTCCACGAGTTTATCAATCATCTCTCCCGGTGACCTTGGACGTGAATGGTTGTTTTGTGTGTTTTCACACCTTCTAGGCTACTTGTATTGGAACTGATTGTTTCTTTGACTTGAACTTTGACCCCTTGTGCGTGAGGTTTCTTTCTTATCGGTTGATAAATTTTGTCTCTCTCGATGTGTCTATGGATTGATGATTCACTGGAACGCCTAGCTTCTGAAAATTCTCTAGCGTTACTGGTGTTTCCCCTGTCTAATATTTGAACATTGTCTTAATCGAATTGATGCCCGTGGTTGTCTGTATGTAGTGATATGAGTGATGGAGTGGATATCATGTCTTTTGACGGCTAGCTTATGTTTGTGGATACGAAGGCAAAGTGGACGTCCAATTTGGCCGATGTAGTGTTTTTCGCCGTTGTTACAATTTATTTTGTAGATGATGTTGGTTTTATCTTCTTTCACTGTTGGGTCTTTTGGTTGACATAGAATTGAGTGAAGTGATTTTGTTGGTTTGTGTGCGACGTCAATTCCTAAAGGTATGAAGAGTGTTGTAGTGATTTCTGAGATATCCTTTATATTTGGCAGGGCGATTTGCTTTGTGCTTTCTTTGAGGGCTTTTGGTTTGATAGGTTGGCTTGGGGGTACATGTCTTTTAATGAAATTCTTTTGGAAGACGTCAATGAGATATCTTTCTTCAATTTTCTTAAGCAGCAATGAGTCCTGGTTGGCCCTCTTGAATAGTGTTTGTATGCAATTCCTCTTGTGTGTTATTGGATTGTTGCTGTTGTAATTCAGTATTTGGTCTGTGTGAGTTGATTTTCTACAAACTTGGGTTTCTAATTCCCCTGTGGTTGTCCACTTGACTAAGACGTCCAAAAATTATTAAAAAGACGGTTGCAGCGAAGAAAATTTCCTTTTCGACGAAGTCATCAACTAGACAGCTGTACATTCGTGTATTTATATTAAATGTGTGAGAAAGTTCCGGAAATATCTCTGGTCAGAGTAATAAAATTACTAATTGTAATAAAGAGAAGATAGATAGTGGCATTATGCTAGAAATATTTCAGACCAAAGGTCAACATAAAAATTACAATGTGCAATAATAATCAGGAAAATCTGGTAGAAAAGACAAAATAGGATTATAATTACTGGAAAACTCGTCACTTTGGATAATTACGGGTTAAGGACATAGTATTAACGAAATGAGTAGGAGGTTCGGACATATAAAGATAAAAACAATAACCAAATCTAATAATTATTATAATTATTATTGATCCCTTGGGTTTCTAGTGGAATAAAGGGCTTCAACTACACGTCTCCACTTGCTTCTGTCTTCTCCTGTACTTTTCACACGCATCCATGTTAGTCCATACTGTTTCAACTCCTCTTCACACGATCTCCTCCATGTCACCCTTGCACTGACGTCACACTCACCGCTTCCCTTTCGGATTCCACTGGAGCTATGACCTGCCTCGCGATGTCACCCAGTGGCCTCCTCAGCGAGTGAGTGTCCAATCCATCTCCACTTTCTCCTGCATATTTGTTGAATGATTGGTTCTTGTTTTGTTTGTTCCCATAGCTTCTTGTTGGTTCTTGTTCTTTCCGGACATCTGATCTTCAGTAAAGAGCCAGCGAAGACAGTTAGTTGTTGATAAAGGTGCGCAACAGGCTGTTGGAAATATTCTTTGTGACCCGCCGCTAAGTTTCTGATCCATGCATATAGAGGAACTGACTGACTTGACGTTTGTATTGGAAATCCGAATTTTGTTGTTGATGTTGAGGAGTGACAGCGGAAGATTTCCAGATTGGTTTGAGGTTGATGAATGTGTTTCTCCCCTTCCCCAATTTGGTTAAGTTTTAGGTTGGAGTTGCTAGCACCACGCCCCAACCCTCCCTCTTTATCCGGGCTTTGGACTGGCTAGAAAACTAGCAAGCTAGTAATCTAGGCGAGGGATTTAAAGGGTAAATAAAACAAATAAACGGGAAGGTTGGACAAGAAAGGTAAAAGGATAATCATTATTGGTGAGGCTGACTTTTCATGATAGCCATGGTAGAAAAAACGGTTGGGTGTATTTTTTTGGATACATAAAATAGCCTTGAGTTTTAATTAAATTATTATGATTATCTATCTGCTGAATCTGATGAAGGATTTATCAAAAAAAATATTCTTTATTCACTAATTAGAATTTAAAAATTTTATTGACCATTTTTAATTAATTAATTAATTATTGTTTCCTTCGAAATGATTGATCACTGGGAATGAAATAATACCCTGTCTTCGTGGTAATATAAGAATGCGGGACTATCAGAGTACTTGTTTGGCCCTCTTTCAGCTTAATTATTTTATTATTGTTATTATTATTGTTTCCTTTAATTCCTAGAGAAAAATAGGGCTTCAGCCATGCATCTCCATTGCGTTCGCTTCTCTGCTACAGTCTTCACCTGGCTCCAAGTCTGCCAACACGTTTTCATCTCCTCTTCACATCACCTCCTACAAGTCACCCACCCTCGCACTGACGACCAACTCGCCGCCTCCTTTCCATTCGAGAGCCACTCGAACAATGGCTTGTTTAGTGATGTCACTTGATGGTTTGTTTCCTCAGAATATGGCCAGCCAATCCATCTCCATTTCTTCCTGCCTATTTGTTTCACAATCGGTTCCTGCTCAGTTGGTTCGCTCATTGCCAGAGATCCCTTCCTGTTGCTGATCTTCTTAGGCCGGCTGGCCATCTGATCTTGAGTGGTATTGAGCGAAGACAGAGCTGTTAATGAAGGTGTTTAGTTTGTTTGATGTGCTCTTTATGACGCGCAGTGCAAGTCTCTGATCCATCCGTATAGTGACTGACTTCACACTGGAGTTGAAAATTGGGATCTTATCTTCGTTTTCATTCTGAGTGCTGTTGACCGCTTCCACATAGACTTGCGAGTAGTGGAAGCTTGTCTTGCTTTTCCGATTCTCGCTGCTTTGATATCCTCGTCAGTTCCGTCGGCCTGTAGTTGAAACGATGCTTCCCAGGTCGGTTAGTGAAGGAGGTTGTTTCTTTCAGGTTCCTCCCATTAAGGCTGATTGTAGTCTGTTGTTGTTGCTGTTGCTGTTGATGGTGTTGCCCAGGAATCTGCATCACATCTGTTTTCTCTATGTTCACCTGAAGTCCTATCTTTAATGCTTCTTCTATCACCAACTTGTTTCTTTTCGCTTGCATATCTTCCAGTTTGTGGGAAATCAGACATATATCATCGATGAAGTCCAGATCCTCCAAGTGTTCGTGTGAGTGCATTTTTATTCCTGTTTCGTCATTGCCCGCCGATGTCTGTCATATTGTTCAGTCTACTGCAATCAGGAAAATCATTGGCCATAGTAGGCAGCCAGCCAGCTTGTCTTACTCCTGTCCTCACTTCGAAGGATTCCGTAAGTTTCCCGTTGTGGATTACTTGGCATGCATCATTGTCGTACAGCTGTTGGATGAGATGTATAATTGTGGGTGGCACCCCGTATTAGCGAATTCGTTTCCAAATCACCTCTCGATCGACGCTGTCTGCTGATGGCCTTTTCAAAGTCGATGAAGTTGAGACAGAGAGGTGACTGCCATTCCAAGCTTTGCGCAATGTTGATCCGTAATGTGGCAATCTGATCAATGCATGACTTGTTTCTCCTGAATCCAGCCTGTTCCGGTACGATACAGTTAATAAATGTCTCATCAGTTTACTGCAATGGTCAAGGCTTTTGTCCAGCTGTCTTGTAAATCACTGAACTTATCATCATACTAACTGTTCAGTTTTGATAAAGTTAGAATCACACAAAAATTGTAAAATGAGAACTGCGATGTTAGTTCCTACTGGGTATATTCCAAATGATATGCTGATAGTGATTTTATGAGTAATGGCTGATAAAATGACACAAAGAGCTGAGTCATGGCTTCTACTCTGCCTGCATTTATCAATCTTCGGATAAATCTTTACGTCAGTTAATCCAAGGATATGTAGATTTGCAACAAAAATAGTAACAGTAAGTAATTTTATCTTTCTATCCGGAAAAGTAGTCATTAATTATGGGATAACATCAAAGCAATAAAAAGAGAAAGCAATGAGATAGCAACAACAAATTAGATTTCTAATATCAGAATAAAGATAACAATAATAAGTCAGTTTAAACCCTGATCACCACTGATAACGACGCAATTTATCGGGGTACATATTTGTTTATCCAACCGGAAAAAAAAGTTTATTTTTATTAATGTATGCACATGTTCATCGTTCTAATTGTTTAGGAATCAAAAAAGATGAAAGTAAAAAAGGTGAATTATCCAGCTGTAAGGCAAACATTCAGCAATCTGAATGTAAAAAGTTCATTCTGACTAAAAAGAGAGAGAGTCTACATCGCTCGCCACTGACAAATTTCGTGCATTTTGCCACTCTGTTTAAAATGTGTGATTGTTGCATAACGGGAATTTAGTTTACCAAATCTAACCATTGCCTTCTACATGACTGCAGGCGGATTAAATGTCCGGTCAGTCTGTTTTTTTATTCCTTCACGTTCCCAGTAGAACATGGGGCTTCAAGCTAGAGGCTTGAAGTTTCTGTAGCAGTACTTATTTTTACAGGATGGAGTTGCTAGCCTCATGCCAAACTTTTCCTCTTCACCAGCTTTTTTAGTTCTGGCTTAGCAAGGTAAAGGAGTGCGCCAGCCAGGGATCGAACCTCGGACCATGTGCATGGTTGGCGAGCGTCCTAACCGCTATGCCACCGACTCACAAGCCAGCTCCTCAACCGGGAATCGAACCCGGGCCTTCCATGTAACAGGCGAAGATACTCACCACTATACAATTGAGGTCAGTCTGCTTACACTTCAGGAATGCCTATGACTGTAGGAATCGATATTTTGAACTACTCCCATTAGATATGGAAAACTCAAATACAAATAAAAATAGAAGTGCGGTTTTGTGTTCATTAAAGTGGCTAAAAGCTACAATCTATTCCTGTTCTACTTGTTCTTATTGTAAATAGGTATATTTGACATCATGCTGACGTCTGAGAGATCTTTCTGGGAAAAATACGGTCAAACCATATAGACTTGAAGTGATTATTGTGGATAATTTGTATTCTAATAGATAATACTGTCTCACTTTAATTCACGTCAAACAAACTTATCTGATACTTCGAAGACAAAATAACTGGGCAGAAAATATTCTTTTTTATCTCTTCTTCCCCTGACTCTACAGCAAAATATAAAACGTGGAGTATTTAAAGAGTAATCGATTTTGACATTTGTGGTGTTTTTTAATAAATATTAAGGAGTTGGTATCAACGGAAAACCCGCCTATTTTACTACCTCACTAGTTTTCTAGCTGGTCCTCATCTTGGGGAAAGAGGTAGAGTTTCGCCTAGAGCTAACGACCATACACCGCAAAATCAATCAAACTGCTACAGAACATTCAACGCACAATAAAAATATTAAAGATACAAAAATATAAAAAACATCTATTCTTCGCTGGAGTCGGAGAGGCGAAATCACTCAGTGGGCTGGTAAAAGCCTTCGACAAGCCAGCCAGCCAGCCAGCCGATGTGTTTTCTCTCGACGAAAGCCAGAATAAGAATGTGGAAGTGGAATGTCCATACAGTACACGAGACTGGAAGTTCTGCCCAGGAAGCTAAAGAAGTGCGAAGATTTTGCATAGAAGTGCTGGGTATCTGCGAGAGCAGATGGAAGGGATGTGGATTGTCAGAAAATTGTCAACTTGTGAGTCAGTAATCTACTCCGGTCTGGTCATCCACACGACAACTACGAGTAAACTGAGGCAGTGAGTGGCTATTGTGATGTCATCAGTGGCAGCAAAAGCCCTAGTGCAGTGAGAACCAGTTTCATCCTGCAGGATCACGACAGCAAGATTCAACTCAAAAAGAAGGCAAGAAGTTTACAATGCTACAAAAAAGTCGGAACAGGAGAAGAAGGAAGGTTTTTACAGACAACTACAATCGGTAATGGACAACATCTCAAATGGTGACATCAAAATCTTACTGAGAGATATGAATGCTAAAGTGAGATCAAAAGACAAACGAAGAGAATTCATTATAGGCCAGTAGGCTCTTGAAGAGATGGATGGGGATGGGGAATTGTTTGTAGACTTCTGTGAATTCGATGATTTGGTGATTGAAGACATTGTATGCAAACACAGGGACGTACGCGAAGTGACATATGTTTCACCTGACAGATTCATCAAATATCATCTAGCCTTCATCTTAATCTTACAATAAATTGAATAAAGCTCACATGTACTATTATTATTATTATTTTCTTTAATTCCTAGAGGAACATAGGGCTTCACCCGTGCGTCTCCATTGCGTTCGGTTCTCTGCTAGAGTCTTCACCTGGCTCCATGTCTGATCACATGTACTATATATTAGCATTATTATCTCTCTTAAAATATAATTCTTAAATACGGTTATAGTGCCAGTAGATAATGACATCGCTCAAATCCTTATATTACAAAACATACAGATGATTTTATTAGAATATTACTTTTGTAGAAGTGTCCATCACCTTACGTCCATTTGTCTTGAGAGGAATAATATAAATTACGTAAGAAATCTAGGTAAATAGTAGGCGATACGTGTCACAAAGAGGTGCCTTACAGAAATGATTTCTGTATTACAAAAGTAATCATTGCAAAGACAAACTTACAAAGAGATGCAACCTTATGGGAATGTTGCATCTCTACCAAAATCATAATTTTCAATGCAGCATTCTTATTAGATGGTTGGAGGCAGTTGGCAGAATGCCTTGCACTTAGGTCTCGTGGTTGTTGGAGCTCGTCAGCATGGCATATCTGCGTTCTTGAAGGAATTCATGTCTCTTCTGAGATTCAATCGAACCCGCATAATAAAGTGTTGCGTTTAGAGATGTTACCATTCGGACTCATGATGGACCTTAATTTGGACTGACTAGAAAGTAGTTAGTAACTAGCATCATGGAGGATCTGGACTTCGCCGATGATATATGCCTGATTTCCCACAGCCTGGAAGATATGCAAGCGAAAAGCAACAAGTTGGCAGGAGAAACATCCGGAGAAGATAGGACTTCAAGTGAAGATAGAGAAAACAGATGTGATGCAGATTCCTGGGCAACACCATCAACAGCAACAGCAACAACAACAGACTACAATCAGCCTTAATGGGAGGAACCTGAAAGAAACAACCTCCTTCACTAACCGACCTGGGAAGCATCGTTTCAACTACAGGCCGACGGAACTGACGAGGATATCAAAGCAGCGAGAATCGGAAAAGCAAGACAAGCTTCCACTACTCGCAAGTCTATGTGGAAGAGGTCAACAGCACTCAGAATGAAAACGAAGATAAGATCCCAATTTTCAACTCCAGTGTGAAGTCAGTCACTATACGGATGGATCAGAGACTTGCACTGCGCGTCATAAAGAGCACATCAAACAAACTAAACACCTTCATCAACAAATATCTTCGCTCAATACTCAAGATCAGATGGTCGGCCAGAAGAGATCAGCAACAGAGAGGGATCCCTGGCAATGAGCGAACCAACTGAGCAGGAACCGATTGTGAAACAAATAGGCAGGAGGAAATGGAGATGGATTGGCTGGCCATACTCTGAGGCAACAAACCATCAATTGACATCACTGGACAAGCCATTGCTCGAGTGGAACCCGACTGAATGGAAAGCGACGAGGTGGTCATCAGTTTGAGGGTGACTTGGAGGAGGTCATGTGAAGGGGAGATAAAAACGAGTGGGCAGACTTGAAGCCAGGTGTAGACTGTAGCAGAGAACCGAATGCAATGGAGACGCACGGCTGAAGCCCTATATTCCTCTAGGAATTTAAGGAAACAATAATAATATCATGCGTTAAGTCCTCTGTTTGGTGAAGACTAGTTGCTAACTAGTATCGAATCAAAGTATGCAAGATTCTTTTAACTTTGTCCACAGCTATCTGAAATCGGGATATTCCATTAAGAATAGATGATCTTAGTGTAAATACCACATATCTGCTAGACACTTATTTATAGTTTCGATAACGGCGGTGATAGATGCATTGCATGTCAATTATATATATAATTCAAGATCACTCAAGATACCATATACGTTTATCAAGAAAACAGCCAAATTTGCATGAAACTATCCAGATCGAGATGATCTAAACACCAGATGACTGTTTCGCTCGTTTGGGACTGAGCTTTTCAGTGACGTCGTCTCTTTAACTCAGTCCAGAGAGTCAAGACAGTTTTTACCATCCAATATCTTGCTAGCTATATATGGGTGAGAGAAACAGCGATCCAGTGTTTAGAAGACTTGCATCTAGCTGGATAGCAAACACTACTGGTTGGTGTGAATAGTGTAAAACTACTCATCTCATTCAATAAGTAGTATATCAAAAGAATGAAGAAATCGTTCACTGGAAGTTTTCTTTATTTCAAACATGGACTGACTGCATTGCGATACTACTTCTCAACACCAAACGTGGGCTGGAGTTGTATTCTGGTATTTACATCAACTTTGTTGACTTTTAGAAGATCTGAGACAGTAGTACGTGAACTTGAAGTAATCTGGCAAATACTTCAACAGTATGAAGTGCAGAAAAGTTTTATTGACCTCACTTAACAGTAGTATGTCAACAATGTCAACAAGGTGGAAGTCACTGAATTTAAGACTAGTATGAATCTAAGCCTAAAGTTGTCTCTGCAAATTCAGGGAATATAATGCTGGCTATATTAATAATAGTATATTCTAATTTTTACATGAGGGACGCCAGTTTACAGGCATCATCAATATGATAAATTACATATACGATTAGTAAGCATATTTAATAATAGTAATTTAATAAAATACATTTTTTCCTACCTGTGTAGGACACACCAATTGTACAGGCATGGATAAGTATTATTTAAATTACATAAATTTGGTTCATGGTAAAATTATAAGGTTGCAGTCATTGTGTCTATGGGAACAATATGATAACTAGTCATTCAATGGAGCACATCAAGAAATATAGAAATATTGTCTTCGCATTAACAAAAAAACCCAAGTATGTTTTGGATGGATTACAAATACTTGGGAAAAATATAAAGCTTGAAGTAATTCCTCCATATAACTTTGGTGTGTACGGCATCGAGTCTTATTCTTGATTTATATCCAAATTTGATAATAATTTAAAATAAGTAATACACTTGTAAACTTTTGTCAGCATTTTCTTCGTAACATCACAAGTGAATAGTACTCAAGGTAGACTAATAATAATGACAGTTTATATTTTCTTATAAACGGGTGTTTTCAAGAAATGCAAGCTATTTTTGCAGACAAGATCAGTTATGTTGTAAGATACAATCATGAAGTATTATAAATCACTACTTTTTTATTGGTATAAAGGTATATTTCACAACTGTAATCCAGGTTGCGTCGTTGGTGAAGGCAATGCGCAAATCACGAGGGAATTGTAAGATATGGGACCAATAATGTTTGCAGATCATTTGTCATTGTAAATGGGCAAATATCTACATTCTTCATTCTCATTCAAAAAGTTAAATGGAAGCTGAAATGGTGAGAGACAAAAGAAGACAAACAACAACAGCGCAAAAGAAAGAAAGTGGAGTACTTAGGGAGTGATTAATATGTATACATACATTTATATTCTGTTTAGTAATTTTAGTTATTTTGGTGCACTAACTAACTAGTCCCGTTATGCTAACTTTTATATTGTGTGAACTAATATTATTGTCCTGTGTAAAAATGTCTATCATGTACTTCCAATAATATAAAAATTTATAATTGTAGTTTGATGTAACTACACGTTTAATGAACTTAAAATATCTGTGTTGGGCGAAAAAGTGGGTGTAGGATTCAGACGCAGAAGTGCATTGTCATCTTTGAGCAGTCTGGTGACTGAGGAGATGAACACTGCGAGTGTGTTTGCATCGCGCACATCAGATGGTAGTCTATTCCAAATGACTGAAAACTTATTTAAGAAGAAATTATACCGCATATAAGTCTGACAATGCTCTATAGCAGCTAGGTTGTGAAGATTTCTAAGATTGTAACTGATGACAGCGGTAGGTTTAATTATTGGCTCGGAGGAGTGCACGAGCAGATTAGTTAGCTTGTAGAAGATTGATAGAAATGTTACGAATTAGGCAACTGAGTTTAGAAGTATATTGACATATTCTTTGGTAGTGTTTAGATTCAGATAATATACCTCCTTACATCTAGTTTTATGGAACAAATTCTGTTAAATCAAAAAACATTTTCACTACTGTTATGAGTATGCCCAAAATTCAACTGTTTATGGGTGAGTAGTGATGGACAACTGAAATGAATATTGTCACTTTATATTTAGACGAAATAAAAGACCTCCAGTAACAGTTGTCAAGCAGAGAAAAGTTGTCATTTAGTTCCACTCACTAGTTAAATATAATTTTGCATCTGTCCCCCACTGAATTTCAACCTGAGGAATGATGAAAATAATAAATAAGGCGTTAGGAATTAAGAGATTTTGAATAATCTATAACATTTCTATGAATTATGTTAGCTATATCAGTTAGACGGTGGTTACTGTAGCTGTAGCTATTTGATACCTTTTCTTTAACTGATTAAAAATACCCATTAAAATTTTCAAAAGAATAGACACGGAACAAAGAGTACTCTTTTCGATAACCCCTTCATCATCAGGCTCTACAATTATATATACATTATAATGAATCAATGAATTAGTCTTATGAACGACATTATTGTTGTTTAAATAACATCGAATCAATAATATTGATAGATTACAGCTCAATAGCATCAACATAAAATAAGCTGAATTTCAGAAAAATTAGGAAAGATAATAGTACAAATTCATGAGTTTATAGATTCTACTGAAGTCCGGCCAGGGCAGTAGTAGGGGTTGGACTTGCTTCTTTTGAACACAGAGCACTGGTTGTTTGAGGCGAATTGCAATAGCCTCTGCTGTTTGGGGCATGCGATGATTCGACGATTTTGGTAATTTGTTAGGCACCCGGTATATTATAGAGAAGGATTCTTCCACGCTGGCTTTGTGAACGGTTTGCACCAAATGGTCTGATATCGAGCTGTTAATAGTTTTAACTACACCTTTACTTAGCCATAGTGGGAGATGTTCTCGAGCACGAAAACTCAAGTTCCTAGAGCAACGGCCAATATAACTCGCTCCACAAGAGTAGTTGAATTGGTAAATACAGTTAGAAGTGGCTAGTCTAGGTACTTCATGTTTCAGCCGAGGAATCACCATCGGTCGTGTAGAGAATAATACGTGTAGTTCGCCAGCATTAAAAGTTCTTTGAACTGATTTTCTTAATTTCCTCGTAATTATCTCGCTTGGTACATCGCCCATGAATTGTAGTCGTATATAAAGTGGCTTCTTGTTTACAGACGGTGAGAAGTCCTTTTCTACTTTCTTTGTCATATATTTCTTGATAAATTTGTCAGGATAACCATTTTCGATCAAAGTATCATATACCATGCTTAATTCATCTTTAATTACTTCTTCAGAGCATATAGCTCTAACTCTTTGGCTGAGGGTCTTCACTAAATTTCTTTTGTAGTTGATAGGAACGGAGATGTGAAAGTGTGTATATTGTCCCGTCCAAGTGCTTTTTCTATGCAAATTCCTTTTTGCTACCGTCTGGTTTTCTTGTAAGTAGGACATCCAGGAAGGCAATTCTGTCTTGGGATTCCTCTTCACACATGAATTTCATAGCCGAATGTACTTCATTGAATTCAGTAATTACTGTACTCCTATAAACTCATGAATTTGTACTATTATCTTTGATAATTTTTCTGACATTCAGCTTATTTTATGTTGATGCTGTTCAGCTGTAATCTATCAATATTATTGATTCGATGTCATTTAAACAACATTAATATCGTTCATAAGACTAATTCATTCATTCATTATAATGTATATATATAATTGTAGAGCTTGTTTATGAATTTATCGAAAAGAGTACCTTTTCTTTGTTGAATATCAACAGTCCATTGGTAGGAGGATCTTCTCATCAGCAACTTGTTTCATGTTGACATTCAGATGCCATTGTAGACACTAAAGGAATTACTGTCTGATTTATGTGTGAATTTAAGTTTTCAGATTTTTACCGAAAATTGTCCTCGTATTCATGGTTTCAAAGTTCTTATCAATATAAATCTATAGTCATAAGAAGACGTTTTGTAAAAAGAAGACTTCCATTATACGAAATGCCACTCATGAGCTGGGAACGTAGTTCTAGGTGTCAGTGACTGGCTTGATTAAATGAACAGAACCAATGAGGATAGCATGAATGATAATAAATTGTTCATTTCATCCCTTGATAGCCAACTGCTGGGTTGGTATTTTAATGCCTGCCAAATAAGGATAAGGAGATATAACGATTTTGACGCTATAAGAAGTATTACCTAGTTGCATTACGACAGTTCTGCCTAACGTTAGGGATGCCGTTACAAAGAATCCATCAGAACCTGGATATACGTAATGAATGATAGATAACGTCATGGTAATAAATTGTAACCCAATGTGGTGGAGAAAATCACGCCTAAGGCCTAAGTCTCAGCGACTCTGGGAAAAAAAATAGTTCAACCTACGATTCAGTACAACAACTGGTCTTAAATTCTTCAGAGATATATGTAATTCCTACTTTTCGTTTACCAATCAGCAATTTCATAGTTACACGCATCCATACGCTCTGACTCCTATTAACTGATAAGCGATTCATTTCGACACACACGCATTGACACTTGATTCTAACAACTCTGTTGTTTTGAGACACTTCTTACATTTATTCACCTTTGTGAATTTGAATAAAGCAAGAACAACAGTGGTTTCTGCAGATAAGTATGGCACCATCATTTATTTCGTTGGGTGCTCATCATCTGCCCATATATCCTTAAAAAATTATTAAGTTTATATACATAAAAGTTTTAAAAAACTAACAAAACTTACATGATGTCAGTTGACAGGAACTTCCGAAATTATTGATCAGTAATTAGAAAATTACGCTAATATATAGTTTCTGCACAGGGAGTTCAAGTTTAAACAAAATAAATGTATACATACAATGAATAGTAAACGAGTTACGTAATGAAGACCAGAGATGCATAATATGATGGGTAACCAATTAATTGGGTAACAGTGTATTGAGTTAAACTGAAGCCATAGAAACAAAAGACAAGCAACATATTACACAAAATCAAGGAGGGGTTAGGGTTAATGCTAAGCATTACATAGTCAAGTGAAAGAATGAAAAGAGACACCCAGTAACCAAGGCAAGTAAATTATTTATATTAGCGTCAAGCTTTCTGAAGTGAAACCAGCTGAAAATATATAATACATATCTTGACTCATTTTGTGTTTTTTTTTAAATATTGAAGCGCGAAATCTAATTGTGTTCAGCTCCACGGTTGCCTATAATCTGTCATCGCCTCCTCACATGATCTCCTCCATTTCCCATACTTGAATGCCCAACGCGTCGTTTCTCAGCCGGGCTCCACTCGAAGTTGTGGCACGTGATATCGCTTAACTGTTTATTCACCATGTTTCCGATTCATCTTAATTTGCTTTGGGATGTTTATTGCACAACTGATTCTTGGTCGATTCTCTGATCTGATGATTTCCTTGTTGCTGATATATTTTCCAACTGGCTATTTGATATTTAGTATTGAGGGAAGGCAGATGTTGACGGAAGTCTGGTACCCATTCAAAATACTTCTGGTGATACGCCAAGTTTCTGAACCATAAAAAAGAAGCGTGTGACTTGACATTAGAGTCGAAAATCTTGTTCTTTATGCCGTAGGTAGCAGATTCCCATATGGATTTCAGATTGATGTAGGTCTGTCATCCCTTTCTGATACTAGCTGTCCTTAACATCCTGATTCGTGGCACTTGTAGTAGAAACAATGCTGCCTAGTTAAGTTTCCTCCGTTTATAGTGATTAGTGCTTACGGTTATTGTTGGTTGTCAGAAACCTTCATTACCTTCATCTTCTCTATGTTCACAAAAAATCTGGATTATGCTGCTTATTCTGCAGCTTGTCGATTTTCACCTGTATATCTTCAATTTTGTGTGACCTTAGTCATAAACCTTCCTCAAAGTCCAAGTCTCTTAAAATCCTATTGTGGGCCCAGGATATTTCTGTCTACTGCGTAATCCTGTCCACCATAGTCACGAATATCATCGGTGACAGTAGGTGATCTTGTTTAACACCTGTCTTCACTTCCAAATCACTTCCTGGTCGACGTTGTCGAGGACCTTTGCAAAGTTATATTCTGTTCCATGATGATGTGTAGCGTTACGACTCGACCCTTTATGATTTCCTTTCCTGAACCTAGCTGGTTTCAGAAGGAGTTTTGCATCCAGAGCGTTTTTGGTCTCTTCAGAATGATATGACTTCATATTTTACTTGATGTCAAGAAGGGCATGATTTTGAGTCAGTTTTTGTAAAAGCCTAAGTCTCTCTGCTTTGATGGTTTAAGAAGTTGACCTTTGTCCCAATCAGCCAGTACTTTTCCTCCTTCCCAAACTTTTAGTAATAGCAGTGTGGATATCCGCTAAAGTCTCTGAATCTGGATATCAATCTCGTCCGGCAGGCTACCGAAATTTTTCTAGAAGCACTGAAAAATGACTCAGAGACCATAGTGGATATTCTCATGAATTAGGTAACTTTATTTGTGAACAGCTGTTGGTGGTACTATATATCACTATTAACCGGAAGACAGAACTCCGAGACAACTGGATTTTTTCACGGTGGTTGAATGCTTATATTGCCGCTGTCGTAATTTAACGGTTCTGGATCTGATCTCCACAGAGGAGGGTCAAAACAAGATTTTTTTTACCAATTCTCTAACTGATTTCGATCCTTAGTCGCACTTGAAATTCATCAAATTCATATAAACCACAGTCTGAACATTTTTGCATTTTAATCATTGTAATCAGGAGAGCAATTCCATCTCCTTCTAATTAAGATAGGCAGAAATAGAAGCGATCAATGTTTTTTTAACCAATATTTATTTTCACAATGAGGTTTTTAGCACTGATTCTTTTCACTATCCTAAAGTGACTCTTTTTCCATTACGTATAACTGCATATATATCAACTTTGTTTTTACTATTGAACAGCATATCCTGTAATTCATATGATTATTTTAGAAGGCAGCAAATATTTTGGTTTTTTTAACTGGTAGCTAGAGAATTAAATTAAGTATGAGCGTTTCATCTCAGCTGCGGCTCGTCATCTTAACTGCTTACACTTCAGTTAGCGATGGTGTTCCCAGTAAGAATTCAATATTCAATAGTGAATACTGTATAAAACACCGAAAAGTTATCCACTAATTTACTGAGGCACAACAACAATCTGTTATTTGACATTTTACCCTCATCAGACGGGTTACAGATCTACTGGCTCACAATTGAGACTGAAATCAAGGCTTTCTCTCGACAGTATTCGAATCAGCCACTTCTGGAAAGTTAACCCAACACTTTACCACCTAATCTACAATATCCTTATGTAAAATACTGTAAAAAACAACAATTCTTCTTATTCTACATTCATGCACGCGTCATTCTACTGCAATTCCACATCCAATGATTACCTACATTTTACAAACAAATATTGTTTTATCATTGGCACCATCATATCTTTTATTATCCGGCATTCCGTACACATAAATTGAATTCCCACTAATCATAATGATATTGGTTGTAAATATTAAACAACTATGACTAATGTAACTACCAGACCTGATGATGAAAAGCTTTGGAAAAGATTGGCTCAAACTGTATTACCTACATGGGATTATTCGATGGAATCTAATTCATTGTATCCAGAGTTGACCTAGGTTTCGTGCTAGTTGGCACTCGTCAGCAAAGTGTTTCTGCAACCTTTAAGGGACTCATATCCCTTCTGAAATTCAAACCAACATCACCCAGCACTGCAGTCAGAGACATCACCATGTAATACCAACACTTCAGAGTGCACCATGATGACTAGCCACCTAGTGGCATGGTGGCCACATTTCAAACTTGACTGATAGAATTCAGTCTGCACCAAAGATAGGACTAGATATACACACACATTACACTAGTTATTGACTGCTGCTCAATCAGGGATCAACCGAATATTGTGATCGGAGTAATTTCGGTTTCAAGAGGACACTGTAGTGAAATTTCATCTTCTCAAATTGTGTAAATTGTAGAGAATTCGATATAGGGGGAATAGAGTTCATGAAATGCTCTAAAGATCACATGACTTAACGGGTGTGTTACATAACAATCAGCTACTTATCTGTCATTATTTCACCATAATTAAATATGAAATTGTGATATCCGATGTAACACACATGCACACAGTTATGTCACCTTTGTTAGTTTCTGATGCTGTATAGGTGATGAAAAAGAACATTTTTGAGAGGGTTTTGTGTAAAAACAGATATTCACATTTATATAATGTAAGTATGACATTTAAATTAGGATAGAAATTGTTTTAGAATGTCATCAATCAAGTGAAACTTAAATTGCGATACAAATCTTAGTGGGTGTCATTTAGTTTTATCCTAACTTTTGATGGATTCTTTATCAATGAATACTGTTTAAGTTATATACTACCTAGAAATTTCATGTTTTCTGTGTATCACCTAAAACTTGCAGATCATATGAGAGCATAAAATCCCTGGTTAACAATTTAATTTAAAGGTAAGTTTGATAGACTTTCATATCATAATGAATATGAATGCGGATGTGCAGCTGTCATAACTCACCTCTTAAGGGCCCTAAATTTTGTCTTCTTCACAGGAAATCAGCAATCACTTCAAAGAGGGAAAGCTGTAAAGTAATACGAAGTCATCAAACAGAAGTATACAAAGTGTAGTGTGACCTCATCACCAGGTTATGCAAGAGAATAATTAGCATTCTCATCTGATGGCCCAAGTGGTTTAGAGGATAATTCTTTTGTGCGTCGGTGGTTCTATGACACGATGCTCGCCAACCACGCAGGCGATTCAAGTTCCATTGACGGCAAACGTATTCCTAACTACCGATGTGTGATGCTAGAAACCTTACCCTGCAAAGACAATACCACAGCTACTCAAATTTCAGAGCTCAAGCTTCTGGCTTTGTGTCTCCCTGAGAACACAAGGAATGTAAAAGCAAGAGGAGTCTGAAAGGTGTATCGTAAAACCTTATGTTCACAATGTTTCCTACCTCCATTTAATAGGATAATTAGCACTTCCATCTAATTTCAGTTATAATATAACACATAACAATACAATGTAATATAATAGGAACCTGAACGTACCTGACGAGTCCCAACTGGGACGAAATGTGCATCCTGTATTCCATTGCTAGTCACCATCTACCAGTTTAATTCAAGTGTCTGCATTTGTTTACATGGATTTACAAGAGGAGGTAAACATCATATCTGTCGATTACCGATTTATGCTCGTGAATGCAAAGGCTACGGACAAGGTTATCATAAAAAATGTTTCTTTTCTCTATCTATGGAGAATTTCTTAAGTTCACTTCATTCAGAAGTTTGAATTTAAAACGAATTATGTTATCTGAGACGACGACCATGAAAGCCTCATTAATAAGGGAAAGCTAAAGCAACAAAATTATTCTACCAAACATTTAATCCTAATCATCTCAATTACTTGTTTGTTAAATAGGTTGCTCGATGAACAGGATGTATGTTTGACAAAAACAAAAGTTCACTCAACTTCTCTGATATAGAGAAACAGAAAATAGATTTGAAAACTTTAAATATCAGAGACTCTTAGTCTTTTTGATTTGAGTAAAATTCATGGTGTTACAGATGAATCATAGAAATATAGTAGGCTAAAATAACATTCCGGTACTTGGGAAACTAACGCTAGTCAGAGTGGAGTGAATAGTAGCTCATGCAAGTGAGACATCAAACGTCTGACAAATTGTTTACGGTGTTACAGTCAGCATTTGACTTAAGCTGCTACAGGATACCTAAAGTTTTCTCTTTTCTCTGAATCCCTCAAAATACCAGACTATTGACTTCTCCCTTAGGCATAAACGAGATCTACAAACACTAGTAAGTTCTCATGAAGCCTGTAGCATTGAGGGGATTAAAATTGAAACTAAGTCTAATGCTAAATACCTCGGTCTAGTTCTATCTTCCGACCTTACTTGGACATCTCATATCCTAACGATTTCTAAGAAAGTGTTCTGTCTAACCTTCTACATTAAGAAACTTAGACAATCTGGAATCACCCAACCTCTACTTTCACAATTTGTCAACTCTTGTATCTTACCTATTCTACTTTACTGCTCCCCGTTAATCTTTCCTGGTCTACTGAAAAAGGACTATATCATCCTGAGAAGGATGTTGAAGGTAGTAAGTAGGACTAGTGGTGTAAAACTCAGTCAGCTTGTCACTACATTAGTTAATGGGCATCTGAATACATGCGAAAAATGGTCAAAAACCATACTCTCCGGCCCCCAACACCCCCTCTATTCCCAACTCTCTCCTTGTATCTCATCAAGGAAAACCAGAAATCAGTATAAAATAATCTATGCTCGTACAACCAAGTACAGGAACTCAACGATACCATACCTGGCCCGTGTTCTAAGCAACAGAGACAATGTTAAGCATGAAACCTATGACTTCCTTTGTTATTAACAACATAATTTTAGGCTCTTTTATTTCTCTCTAATTTTGAATTCTATAGTGAACTCCTTCTCAAACATACTTAGCTACCTAAATCATTAACATTGACTTACGTTTTTGTACTTCACTCTATTCCTTCTTTTGTGTATCCACCGGTTCCTACTCTATCAGCACTATGAGTATTACAAAATTGTCCTGTCATTAACCATCACGTAATTATTAGTTTTGTGGTTGCTTTTTCTTATTTTCTATACTTTTCGGCAATATTAAACTGACAATCATTGTTTGTGAACGCCATAGCCGCCACCTTAAAACATTTTGTATTATTCAGGATTACTCACACTACCACCACAAACACTGCATTAGACCTTGGTAGTCTTTGGTACTTTTTCGCATTTACAATTATTTTGTGTTTATCCTGTTTTTTTTGTTTTTGCTGTTGGTGTCTTCAGATTTATTTATTTATTTATTTATTTTATTTGTTTATTACTTATTTTAAATGTCGGTAAAATTAGATGCAAATATTGTAGATATGTGGTGAAAATTCCACACTGTACCACTAGTACTGTTTCTGGAATAAAGCAAATTATTATTATTATCCATTCATCAACCACGTTACTCACGTTGACTTAGGTGAATTAAGACTTCTGGATGAAAGAAGAGAAATATCATTTAAAGTTTCCTAACTAGAGTCCTCTTCAAACGGTTCTGATTTCACTGAACTGAAAGTTCAAATATAACGATTATTATTCACTACTGGTTGATTCTCATCGTCGATGGCATCAAATAATTAATTAGTGCTTAACAAACTTGCCATCCCATAAAAATATAGAGAATAGAAAATACATCTAACAATCAGTAGCAATCTATAGCCTTCTTGTGAACAGCCACATTATTTAATATCGCTGTTGGACAGACAGTATACCTGGATCGCTTCACTTTACAAATTGCAGGAACTAAATACCCAGCGTGCATTACATAATTCATTCCCACATTAAATAAACATTCTATTGTATAACTAAATTTTCAAAATTCACTACCGATAAATCAAAGTATTAATAAAACTATTAGAGTGGGTGTGGAAATAATCTCTACTGTGGGCGTAACACAAATGATATTCGCAATTAAAGTGGTTTTTAATTTGGTCAGACGATGTATGGTGCATCATCTGTGAATGATTTTATTGAGCAGAGCATTCTAAATTTGATACCCGAACATAACTTGTGTTTTAGCCTAGATTTTAGTTAGTCGTCATTGGCAACATACGTCCAGAAAAGTCAAATAAATTTCAAGGGTATCTCTTTACAAACCCGAAAGTTTGTGTTTTATACTCTGAAATATTTGGTTTTGTGATACGAAAATAACGTCAATCACTCCATATTGTGCTTAAGGTATGCACAAGATAATGAATTACTTCAAATTGCATTTTCTCTACTTCATTCGCCCCATCATGCTTTTTATTTTGTCATTGCCATGAGTCCAAAAGGTGTTGAGGAACTGTTTCAATTTGTTAAGATTCATGTATTTAGAATCACCAGCAGTGGCTGCTGAAAATTTAATATACTGAAAAGGCTCAATTTTTATAAAAATAAAATTTGTTGAAATCTGGTATGAGAATATCTCTTATTTCAGCACACTTCTATACATCAATGTATTCATACGCTGTTGTGCGCATCAAGACAGTGACTCTGTACGGTTTAGAAGCTTGATGCGCATCACCAAAAGTACATCCTACACGATACCGACTGTCTAGTCCTATCTTTAGTGCAGACTGAATCTTATCAGTCAGGTTTGCAATGTGGCCACCATTCTAGATAGCTCACCATCACAATGCACATTGTTTTGATGATATTGGATAGCTGGAGGCAGTCGCAAGAAGCCTTGCACCTAGGCTTTTTGCGCTGGTTGGCACTCATCAGCAAGGCTTATCTACAACATCAAAGGAACTCATGTCCTTTCTGAGATTCGAACTCGCGTCACCAAGTGAGTACTGCAGTCAGAGACGTTACCATTTAGCCTTTCAGCCTGCGATTGATCTTCTGTAGGACTGTATTGGATATTTTCGACTGGATGCTAGTCAGTAACTAATGTAACTAATGTATGTGTAACCTGTCCTATCCCTCCTAACTTTAAGTAACAGACAGGATTCCGCTATTTTGGGTGAAGCAGAACAAGCTGCAGGCAAAGGAGACCTTGCAACACTCTACCAAACAACTAGGTACCTATCGGGCAAAAGTTTGACACAAATTAAGCCAGTGAAGAATGACAATGGAAAGTCACTCTTCGAAGAAGTGGAGCAAAGGAAACGCTGGGATGAACACTTCAGAAGACTTCTAAATCTACCACCACCTACAACGCGCCCAACAATATCAACAAAGGAGACATAGCTACCAGTGAACACCAACCCCCCGACGAAATCAGAAGTCCTGAAGGCAATCAAGATGCTAAAAGCTGGAAAAGCAGCAGGACCAGATGGAATCCCAGCAGAAGCATTGAAAACGGACCCAGAGACAACAGCGGACTTGATGACGCCACTGCTGGAGAAGGTGTGGAAAGAAGGCAAAGTACCTGAGGATTGGAAGAAAGGATACTTATTCAAACTACCGAAGAAAGGAGACCTAAGTCAATGCAAGAACTGGCGCGGAATTACGCTCCTGACCATCCCAAGCAAAATACTAAGCCGTATCATCCTGGAAGGAATCAAACATGCCAACCTGGATGAAAAACTTCGACCGGAACAGGCTGGATTCAGGAGAAACAAGTCATGTATTGATCAGATCGCCACATTACGGATCATCATTGAAGCCAGGTAAAGACTCTAGCAGAGAACTGAACGCAATGGAGACGCACGGCTGAAGTCATATGTACCTCTAGGAATTAAAGGAAACAATATATATACATATATATAATTATATATTGGTCGATGTAGTATATTATGTAACTGAATAATTTTGTGAGTACAAACTAGCAAACCATGTAAGAAATGCAAATATTTCTTACTTTTTATTTTACTCGACAGCTGATTATTCTCATGTTAATTGAGATCAGATATGATCTAATTACTTAGTGCTTACTCATCAATCAAATTTTGATTGTATCTCTAGATGTAGGTATTAAATTCAGTGGAAAATAGACATTTTAATAGGAAATTTAAAATATTCAAGTTCCTACATCTCATACGTCCGTTACAATTTAAAGAGTAAGGCATTTAGTTTAATGCAGTGTAAATAGACATTTAGGAATTTTGTTTAGTTGAATAGCCTGTGGTATAATTACCTGTGAACATTTAAATTTGCATGGCGAATAAAATCTATTTAACGTGGGATTATTTCATAAATAAATAAATGCGTAACATATTCAGAATAAGAAACATTTGAACAAACAATTCACAGAAGTTGGATTTCACGGGTGATTGGATAAGGTCTCAGTGGCAAGAGGTTCCACGAGCTCGCCTTGTGACTTAAAAATCCTGTGTTCATTCATACCTTAGTGGGTGAGTACTGTTGAGGAGTCCCAAACTAGGATGGATTAGCTGTCCAGTATTCCTTGGCTTTCTAGTGGTTCTATAACTGATGTCAGCTTGACAATAAACCTGTAACCGATCAAATCTCTGCAAACCAAAAGTTGACAAACAATCGTTTTTAACAGCTTCTTCTCAATGAATGTTTATGGTACAACAGCCAGTAAAGGAAAGGGAAAAACTGCATCAGAAACTGTATTGCGGTTAAAATGTAAAACAGTATAATAGTTCGAAGGTTTTGATTACTGTTGATCTGATTTGATTACCAATGAATATAATACCTCTTCCCTTGACACACATTTTTCTTGACTTTGGAAACAACAGATCTCCTGACTGCTTCATCTCATTTCACCTTGCGTTCATTATGATTATGCCCTTTATACATGAGCTTAAATGATAATCAAATCAGCTGGCTATTCTGTATTGCAATTGTATCCTAATACAGTATCTAAAATAATTTTGATTAACCATTTCTGGCTATTTGCTCCTGAATATTCATGGATGTAAAACTTTAGAGCCTGTAGAAAAATGTACTGAAAACTGATGTCCACTCAAATCAATCTTCTTCCAAATATGCAACGTCCAAAATAATCCAGGGAAAATTCGACAGGGACTTCCAGCTACTTCAATGAGCTTACAACCTGCTGCTTGAACTCTTGTATGCATCTTTCGGTAAAAACGCAACAACAGAGCTCAAGACATGGAAGTCAAGGTATATTCTCAAGTTATCGAACCGCTATTTATGTAGATACAGTTTTATATTCTCTAAGCATTCACTGAGTTTGTGATCTCCATCAAGCGCCTGAAACGTGATTTATGCGTTCACAAAGAAGCAGTTATCAGTCTTTCTTTGCCCTAGTAACTGAATATTTTCACCTCTCTTTCATCTGATTACGTAATGTTGAAAGTTTCCTTTGGGTATGATCACTATTGTTTAATATTATATATATATATGCATATATATATTATTACTGTATGCATATAGTGGTTGATTGATTTTTGTTTAAAAATGAACTCTGCGAAACAATGTTAAAATTGTTTTTGTAGATGTATTTAGTAATGACTTTGACCTGTAAGCAGATGACGAGAAGTCAACGAAATAAATGATGGTATCATTTTACTCTGCAAAAACTGTTCTCCAGGTGTTGGTTTATAGGGATTTGATTGGTTACAGGATTTCACCATGAGCTGACGTTGGTTAGAGAACCATTGGAAAACCAGGGAAAACTGGACAGTTGTTTCGTCAGCCTAGTTTGGGACTCTTCAGCAGTACGCACCAACCGGGGTTCTAACCCAGGACCTTATGGTTACAAACCGAGGTCATAGACCATTATGCCACTGGAACCTGATCCAATGGCCCATGGATATCGATGAGATGCTCACTAGCGACTTGCCCTATTCAGGTAGGTAGTTACCTAAGGTTCTCGTGGGAAGTACTGACCAGTAGAGTGCAGCAGGTTGGCTGTGAGTACAAACGCTAGCTGAAGACATTGGCTAGGAGTAGCGCCATGTCGTGAGGCGGCAGAAGCTAGAATTCCTGGACTGGCCATTGGATCGAGTCCCAGTGGCTTAATGGTATACGAGCTCGCCTTGTAACCAGAAGGTCCCGTGTTCGAACCCCGGTTGGGGCGTACTGCCGCAGAGTCCCAAACTAGGCTGACGAAACAGCAGTTCAGTACTCCCTGGTTTTCCAATGGTTCTTTAACCAACGCCAGCTCATGATGAAATCCTGTAAAAAAACTGTTGTTCTTGCTCTATTCAGATTCATTAAAGGGAATAAATGTATGATATTTTATTAGTCATAGTAATGCTAATAGATAATTTGAATATCTTTTATAACTGCGGCTTAATTTGATCTCGCGTATTCCTACAGTGTCTATAGGTAGGTCTATAACAAGGTAATTTCATTTGGTAAATAATGTCTAGCAAAGGAATTCGAGAGACCCATTCAATCCATCCTGTAATTACCTAGCAGAATGAACCTACCTCATCGGTGAGTAATGGTGTTCATACTGAGAATTTAACTCAGAGCCATCTTTGTTCAAAACACCTAACAGTTAGCCCCTGAACCATTTGAATTACAAAAGCTCCTTTTTGTATAACGGATTTAAGTTATCATTGTTGATTTCAAATTGTTTTCATGCAATTGGTTCCCTTGATAAATTTCGATAAAGAACGGAAGACGAAATTTGCAGTATAAAATGATATCATTCTATTTCACAGGTTCTCATCAGCTGCACATCACTACCTGAAATTACAATGGTTATATAAATGATAATAACATACTTTAATGTTTGAGTAGTAGTAGAGAAGAGATACTATAAAATTGACGCATCCAAAATGAAAGCATTACAATTTTTTGTTTAATTTATCATCATCAATTTATACGCTATTTAAGTTGAAAAGAGGGGGGGGGGAAGGGGTTAGACAGAAAACAGAAAAATTGATTAACAGAAACAGTGTTAGTTTGTAGGTTCACATAGCAACTCCACAAAACAAAGGCGGTTACAGTTTATGAGATTAAGATTTCTTCAGTGAGTTGAGATCACTGAATTAGATGACTAATTATTGTAATCAAAATCAAAATTCAGTTACCAAGGGAGTGAGAGGTTAATCACACTCTCTTTCTGTATGCCTAAGTCTGGTTTAAATCGTTCGATTGCGATCGCTTCAGCAAATCGTAGTAAATTTGCTGTCCTTTGTCTATTTAATATTTTAAAGGACTTAGATATCTCTACGAGATGTTCGGTATCAACAATATGTCTGGTAATTGCACTCTGAGAATATTTGCTTCCTTTCAGGCATATGTTTGTTGGGATATGTTCAGAAAACCGGATAGAAGCCCTTCTTTCTGTCCTTCCAATTTACTTGCTCCCGCAAGTGCACGTAAATTCATAAACGCAGTTGGAGGTGACATCAGCAGGGTATTTATCCAGTTTTGAGTAGATTATAGAAGGAATGGTGCTGTCGGGAAGCTTCTATTTATTGCTCCTTTCAGTCTTCTGTCAATCTTTTGTGACACTGCATCTCCTTTGTTTTGTATTTACGGTCGATTGATTTTTACTTCACTGAAATATACACTCCACTTACCTGTCGGCTACTAACTAGTACAGATGCTTCGATGATATCTAAAACGGTTAACATCGAAACAATTCCGTTATCTGTTAATTGAATCTGTAATTAAATTATTAAATGTTTTAATTCATATACATTTATCTATGCGCTGTTTTTTAAAAAAAGGAACAGAATTAATTTATCATACAGATAAATGCTATACTCTCACGGAAACATAAATACATATTAATATATATATGTATATATGACAATAATTACGATTTGGTGACATGAGATGGAAGGTAAACATTTATTCATCCTAGCTAACGAATTATTCACCACAGAATTACATAGTTTAAGCCCGGTTAACTAATGTGGAACCTATAATATATGCATATCTTTATATCGTTATATATATTTATCTACTGCTTGTTAGGCCACTCTTCAGTTATAAAAACTTTTCAGCAATAAATGCACACATACACACACAATGAAAGTGAGCTGTTATCAGTAGTATTTTATCAAAAAACAAAAATTATAATTAATAATACTAATAAGTGAACAATATATATATTACTCTAATAACTATGATTAATCATGATAATAGAAAATAGAAAAGAAAGGATACAAATAAACAAAATTAGAAAAAAACTTTTATCTTCCTCTCTCCCTCCATGAAAATCTTGATAAATGGATAATCCTCAAAATTGGACGATATCTGAAGTCATAAATAGATGAACACTTAAAGTATTACTACTCCAATATCGATTGACTTGTTGTGTGTATGTATACAAGAAGAGGATGCCATCATATTGAGGTTAACAAAAGTGAAAGGGACGATTTCGGTATTTCCTGCCCCCCTCAAACAATTCAAACTAAGAGAAGAAAGGGAGATTCTATATATGATATAAGAATGAAACTTGTGCACTGTGGTAGAATGTAATTCCATTATGAGTAAATTTTGTTTTGATAAAGTCTCACAGTGTTATACAGAAGTAATATTTACTGATGACGTTTTGAGCACAATTTATTGCTCTTAATCATATCAAGGTAATCACACGACTTCCTAAATTCATTTATATAGTTCCATTGTTCTTCACTTGATTTGATTGGTAGTAATATTTTCCTAGTGCATGTGTTGGGTGTAGATTCGATGAACAAGGATTCAGTAATCAACCTCGCTCTCCACCTACCTAGATTACTTTTTAGAATTTTAACCCTCTCTCACCATGCTATTGTTTGGTTGTGTGCTAATGCATGCATTGCAATTGCTGAGCTTTTTTCTAAATTACTTATCTTCTCTGGGTCAACCATTCTATCGTTAGCTAAATTCTTGTGTTCCGACAATCTGACTACCCTTGACCTACTAGTTTGACCTATATAGTTGACCTCACAGTCATTACAGGGTATTTTGTAAATTATATTATTTTGTCTAATTGGGTCAGCTGGGTCCTTTAACCTACAGAGCTTGTCCCTGAGTGAGTTTGTAGGTTTGAATGCCACCCTAATTCCTGCAACCTGAAATATGGAAAATATTACTACCAATCAAATCAAGTGAAAAACAATGGATCTATACATGACCAGATAACTAAATCAAAATTCTGATGGGAGATATGAATGCTAAACTGGAAATAGAAGCCACAGACAGAGGACCCATCATAGGTCCAGAGGATTTAAGTGACCTGTGTTCCCCTCAAGAGGCAAAAACGTGAGTAGTAAATGGGAACCACTGGAGTCAGTCAATTATCATCTTATCCGCTTTATTTTTTGAACCAAACATTTCAATGACTGATTTCAGGATGTCATCATGAACTGGCATCAGTTAGAGGACGATCGCTAAAAAGCCAGCTGATAGTACTGGACAGGTGTTTCTTTCTAGTTTGAGACTATTCATCAGTACGCATCCACTGTCAGTGTTCGTAGCCAGCAGCTTCTGTTTACAAGACGAACTCATAGACCACTGGGACTCAATCCAGTGGTCAATAAATTCCAACTTCTACCACTTTATGATATGGCACAACCAATAGCGAATGTCGTACTCCTAGCGTACAACTGCCCTGAAGTCAACCAATTCCTTGTAAACCAAGACTAGAATTCCTAAGATTTTTAATGCATTCAAAAACTTATTTACTTGGACCATATTATTGTACTATCTGTCCACTACTGTTTTGGAATAGTCTTACGGACTTAGAATACTCAGATGACATTGTCCTGTTAGGGGAGGATGCTGACAAAATAGAGCAGAGTCTTCTGAACACCTTGAGCAGCAATCTTCGTATGTTTGGCATGCGATTCGCCCCTGAGAAATGTAAGATGCTGCTACAGGAATGACTGGACTACGTCAACTCCTAGCTTAGTGATAGGGAGTGAGTGAAGTGATAGAACATGTTGACCACTTCACCTATTTGGGAAGCTGTATCAGCATCAAAGGATTGGTTGGTGACGAAATCTCAGCACGGATCCAAAAAGCTCGAGCTGCTTTCGCTAACTTACACCGTCTCTGGCATAGGCGTGACATCCAGCTATCAACCAAGGGACGTGTGTACTGCTCAGCAGCTCGCTCCGTCCTTCTCTATGGTGGTGAGAGGTGGCCATTGAGAGCGGAAGACATGAAAAGATTGTCTGTTTTTGACCACAGATGTTTACGATCTCTTTCTCGCGTTAGGTGGTATAATAAAGTAAGTAATGTTGACGTAAGGCGTAGAGTGTTGGGCGAAGAGGGAAAATCAATCGAAGAGGCTATAAAGTTACATAGATTGAGATGGCTATGTCACGTGCTGCGCATGCCTAACCATCGCCTCCCCCATCCTGACGGGCATTACTAGCTGATCTAGGTGCAGGTTGGAAAAGAGTAAGCGGTGGCCAAACAAAAACATGGCATCAATCAATCCATGAAATCCCTGACAGTTAAACTGAGTCAGGTAGGGAGATGCAGACTTCCGGGTTGGGGCCCGCCCTCGGGACTCTAAGAATCAATGGCTGGAGACAGACAATAGGTGACATGGCTCAAAATCGTTGTCAATGGCTTACGCAGATGTATTCAGTCTCTGTAATCTTCAGTCTCATATTCCTTTCTACCATTACTCATTCTGTTCCACTCTTATACCAGTCAAAACTCTATTGATTCTCTTCACTCATCTTTATGTCTTGTCTACCTTTGTGTGCTATTTGGAACTTGGCAACTCGAACTGCTGCACTTCGGTGGCAAGTTCTATGTTGAATCCAGACAGAGAGACCATTTTTGGATAATGTCGCCAGGAATCCATATTTCTTACAACTATTTGCCTTACCAAATGTTCCGTTTGATATCCATTGATCGTTCTGCCTATAATGGATACACAGCATACAGGTGTTAGTAAAATATCAGTGAGAATAATGACCAAAAATGAGGTGACAATAATAATATTAATCCCTCTATTGGAAAACTCTACGTAAAGTTTTGTTAATGTCTGATATCCTGTTTAGGAAAACAGTTTCATTCTGCAAACGTTTAAACAGTTTAGCGGTAGTCCTTATGTAAACAGGTGTACAGAAATGAAACTGATATTTGAACTGATTGATTGTATTATTCTACAAACAATTTTTTATTCCTTCACGTTCCCAATGGAACATATGGCTTCAGGCTATAAGCCTGTAGCTGTGTTTATTTTTTACAGGATGAGGTTGCAATCCTCATGCTCAACCTTTCGACTTTACCACTATTTTATTTCTGGCTTAGCGAGATAAAGGAGTGCGTCGATCGGGGATCGAACCCCAGACCATATGCATGGTTGGCGGGCGTCCTGACCGCCACCGACGCACTTACAAAGAATACGTTTTAATTATAAGCTTTGTAAAGACGTTCAAGTAGCAAGACAAGCCTACCTACTATCACTGTTATACTAACTGCACTGAAGTGAATCCCGTGGCAGAGGTTGAGAAGTAAGAAGACTCTAGAAGATCCGGTCTCCGTGGATGATTTATGTCTCATCTTGTACAAACCCAAAGATAAGCAAACGACAATCAACCTGTTTTCATTAGAGATAGAGAAAACAGGACTCAAAGTGAACATAAAGATAAAGGTGATGGTAATATCCAACCGTCAGTAAAAAAATCGATTATCATCATTAAGAAAGATCTAAAAAAACGCCGCCTTTCTCATTTACTTCGATGGCAGAGATAATAGTTTTAAGGCCAGAAAGGAACGGAAAAGCAAGACAAGCGTCCATTACCATGAAATCAGTGTGAAGATCAACAGCACTCAGCAATGTACAACAAGATCGTAATGGTAACACCGATATTGATTCACTGCTTCTATATGGTTTAGAAACTTTACACGTGTCACCAAAAGCATTTTCAACAGGATTTAAGTTTCCATTAAAACCTATAAATTTCACTAATCATTGAATGTCAGATGATTGGCCGACAAAAACCAGTCTACACGAACCTTCAATTCACTGCAGATATATCTGCAGAAACACTAAAAAATCGACTGTCGCGCTTACTTAAGAAGACCTTCTTCGCAGCTGAAATACGATTAACCTTCTCCACAAAACCTATGATTCATGTGAACGTGAAGGATAAGCTACTGCTGCTGACCTCATCAATGTGTATCTACCAATTCACTTGCTCGTGTGGAGCCAGGTATGTCGGACGCACCCAGCGTTCGCTATCCAAACGTATCACCGAACACTTACCAACATGGTTTTACAAAGGAGACAAACGATGCCCCGCAGCTCCATCTTAGAACATCTGATAGATTCCGGACACCAAGCTACACCCTAAACAAACTTCAAAGTCATCTATAGAATACGAAGTAGTCTTCCTAGAGTTGTACGAATCAGACTTCTTCAAACTGCAGAAGCAATGGTGATTCACTTGCTAAGTCCTGAACTCTGCATACAGTAGAGGTTCGTTCAATCACTACACTTGCAATGGACGTAATCTATCTTATTACTCAACGAGTAAATTCTACCTAATTTTTTTTCTGTCTCTTCATTAGTATTATTTTGTCTTCTCAACTGTAATATTTTACATTTTCAACTTTCTTCTTCTCTACACCCACACGATTTAATTTCTACACCTCATTACCACTGTTACTGACTTGACCAACGCTCAATTTCTAGTCATTTATGTTACGTCATCCAACTTATTTTCTCAATTTCACTTCTACTCAGTCTCTACCTGTAGTTACCTCTGCTGCTACTCTGATCTAAGTTGAAACATTTTAGTCAATTATATTACGTCATTTATCTTACTAACTCAATCTTGTTAAGTTTCTGTCTGATTAACTTTGTTTCTATATTAGATCATTCTTGTATTACCTGATCAATTATCTAAACTTGACAAACCTCATGTACACACACACACACAAATATTTATATATAAATGCAACTGTACAGCTATGTGAATGAATTCGCCGTCGAAAAGAGTCTCTTCGCTGAATGTCTTCTCTTTTTCATATCACTCAATGGGGATTTTCAAGCTACTCAAAAGGAACTCTGTCAGCGAACCAGGATATTTTTAAATGGTACCATATTATAGACTCTTATATGGATCTGAAAATGGGAAGCGACACTTTCAGCATCCCAGATTTACAAAAAAGATCATGTAAACAGGAAATGAAAGTTTGTGATCAATTGTGTGGCTGATTAAAAGTGGTTGCATAGAAATGAGTGGAGTGAAGGCGTGGTGCTGATTCCTTATGTTGAATTCAGAACTCACAGAATACGTATTTTACCCGAGATGCTTCTAAGCATTTAGAATAAATCAGTATGAAGAATGATGATAGAACTGAAGTAGAGACAAGTTGTCGACGTGTTATGCTCTACTTGACAGACAGCAAATTTCTATTTCGTTAGTCAACTGGTGGTACTCATTAAAGCCACTAAGATAGTTATTGTTTGAATAGTTTCGTTTTGACTGATTCAATACACAATGATAGCATATTTTATGCCTTTCCTAACGTATATATACATAATATTTATATAGTAGTTGGGCCATTTTTCCGGTAACTTTACCTCAGAAACGTAAAATATTTTAGCAATAATTATAGTCAAAATAAAAAGGAAAGTTCCATTATGGAAACGATTTTATTTTGATAAATCACACAGCGTTACACAGTAATATTAACTGATGACCAAGTTTCGAGCACAACTTATTGCCGCTCATAATCATATCAAGGTAATCACACGACTTCCTAAATTCATTTATATAGTTCCGTTGTTTTTCACTTGATTTTCATTTGATTTGATTGGCAGTAATATTTTCCATATTTCGGATATGAGTGACGAATCATTCCGATTGCATGTGTTGGGTGTAGACTCAATGAACAAAGATTCAGTAATCAACCTCTCTCTCCACCTACCTAGATTACTTTTTAGAATTTTAACCCTATCCCACCCACCCTATTGTGTGGTTGTTTGTTAATGCGTGAAGTGCAATTGCTGAGCTTTTTTCTAAATTACTTATCTTCTCTGGGTCAACCATTCTTACCTTAGCTAAATTCTTATGTTCCGACAATCTGATTACCCCTGACCTACTAGTTTGACCTATGTAGTTGACCTGACTCACAGTCATTGCAGGGTATTTGGTAAGTTATATTATTTTGTCTAATTGGGTCAGCTGGGTCTTTTAACCTACAGAGCTTGTCCCATCTGAGTGAGTTTGTAGGTTTAAATGCCACCCTAATTCCTGCTTTATTAAGAATCCTACGTAGGGTCTCAGATGTCCCCTCCTTATATGGTATTACAGTGGATGACTTATACTCTCTCTTATTTATGTTATCATTACTAATCACACAATTATTTTTATTTTGTTTCTGGTCTTTACTGATCTTCCTAATGAATTTTATTGGGTAATTATTCAACACCAACGCTTCTTCTATCATTTAGGTCTCTTTTGTGCTACTTAGTGCTATGGCTCGGTTTGTTAGACACTTAACTAAGTCTGCCTTAACAGTTAAAGGATGAGACGAATTGAAATCTAAATATCTATTAGAATTCGTTGGTTTTCTATAAAAACTAGTGTGCAGTTTACCTTCTTCTATTCGTTTTATTTTACAACCTAACATAGCTAATTTTTCTTGTTCATCTTCCGATTCAAATGTGGATTTTATTCCCTCTACTTGTGATTTTATATGTGTTAAGAAGCTAGAGATATGTTCTGTTTTTAACACTGTGAAAGTGTCATCCACATATCTCCACCATATTTTTGGAGTAGGATTAAACGTATTTAGAGCAATATTTTCCCAACTTTCCATAAATATGTCTGCTACGATAGGGGATATTGGTGATGTCTGAGCCAGAATCGCATAGACCTTCACTTCTAACACTGATGTCTAATCAGTCAGCTCTTTTAAATTATAAAGAGACTTGGAGCGTCACCATAAGCATTTACCACAGACTGCAAATTTTCGTCAACAGCTGATTTCGCTTCATACAGAGGACCAGATGACCGATCAGGAAGAATGAACAACAAAGAACACTGGCAGCAAAACAACAGATGACCTGTAAATCAATACATATTTAGAAGGAAACGCAGATGGATAGAATAAACGTTGAAGAGATCGCTGAGCAACACCATGTGCCAGATAGACCTTGAGAAGAAACCGAATGAGAAACAACGAGTTGCTGTGAGTCCAAAGGAGGTGTAAGGCAGAATGGGTGAGGAAGAGGTGAAAGCCTATAAAGAATCATGAAACCAGCTTAAGAGGACTACACGGAACAACATGAAATGGGGATCTGCTGTCGAAGCCCTGTGTTCCACTCAGAACCTAAAGCGAACAATAATATAATAGCGATACTGAGTAGATAATTTTTGCCATTCTCTTAATATCAATGAACGAACTCCATTTAGAACAACACACATAAGCGATTAAAATTGTTTTCAACTAGATTTCATCAGGCTTAACTCTAATATACATAACTTTACAAATACAAGTTCAAATATAAACCAATCATGCTGTTTTGTTTATAGGATAGGTGGATATAAATTGTACAGTTAGTCATAATAGTAGTAATTATAACAAAAATAATAATAATGCTTCTATAAATAATAAGAATGAAAAGTGAGACAATATGTGATAACACGAATAATTAAAAACAGCATGATTAAACAAACAAATGTAGTCGACAAAGGCTAAGAAAAACGAATGAGCCGATTAAGTAATGCTAGATTGTAAGGGAAGTAAATGAAACACGTTTTTAATAAAGATGTGATAAGATTAAGGGATGATAAGAGAGGGGTTGAAAATATAAACAAGGCGTGGTGTAGAAGTCATTAGTTGGTTATGTCTTAATAGGCCAAGGGAGAGATAATAGCTGTACGAACTTCTCTAGAATGCATAGTTTTGCCTTATCAGTGCGAATACCTATCGCCTCAGCTGTGTGCAGTACAAGAATACGAAGTCCACTGAGAAGATTTGGTGGGATACGATGAATTACTGCGAAAGCCCTCGTTTTCTCCACTACATGACTACTATCAACTAAATCTGACAAAATTGAGCTACGGATTGTTTTTGTCTGTCCTTTGCCAAACCACGATGGGAGATGTTCAGTAACACTTTGGTTGGCTAAGCTGTCTAGAAGTACGCCAAACACCTATCACCGCTGGTGTAGTTGAATTGGTCATTTCACACAGATGTGGAAAAACTACCCAGTTTATTCTTCTTTTGCTTCCCAGCCGTTCGTTGGCTAGAGAATGACAAACATAGGTATGCTGCGTAAAACGTTCTCAATATCCTCCTCAAAGGTCTGTGGAATAAAATTTCACTTGATAAGTCACCCTTAAATTGCAACTCAATAAATAGAGGTTTTTATGTGCAGTCATCGTCTCAGGTTTTCTCTCTGTTTTTTCATATGTTTCTTTATGAAACTAGTCGGATAGCCCATCTCCGTCAAGGAATAGTGAATATATTCAAATCCCTTTTGTAAGAGGTCATCCGTACATACCTTACTCGCTCTGCTCGTAAGACATTTAACAACATTTCTTTTATATTTAATGTGTACATAACTAAGGAAGTGTGTGTATTGCCCTGTAAATGTGGTTTTTCTATACAGGCTTCTCCCAAGTAACCCAACTTCTCGCCTACTTAGCAAGACATTCAGAAAATGAAGTTTACTATCTTGCTCCTCTTCACAAGTAAAAAGTAAGCGAAGGGTGGAAATTGTTGAATTTCATCAACAATTCGTCTATTTTTACATTCCCGTCAACTAACACAAATGTATCATCCACATATCGTTAATACATATCAAACTCCTTGATGATTGCATTTACAAACATTAGGAAAAGGAGGAATTCCAATAGTATTAATAGTGCGAATAAAGATATCTTGAAAACTTTAATTTTTTTTCAGTTTATTCCTATGAGACCCACAAATTAAGTCATTGATTACTCTCTTTGTCTCTCTCTCTCAGCTAATTAATGAATTTTTATAACTGAACAGATGGCGAATACTTTGATCGACCACCTGGCTCATCTACCATGAGACAAATAGTGAAAGCATGCGGATTTCTTCTTTACTTTTCATGCTTTAATACAAACATATAAGTGCTGTTTAACTTTCATTGTGTTTGTCTATATAGTAATGAAAAGCATAACTTTGTTAGCATTACTTGAACGTTCAATTATTACTATTATTATTGTTCCCTTATGTTCCTAGTGGAACATAGGGCTTGAAATACACGTCTCCACTTCCTTCTGTCTTCTACTGTACTCCTCACCTGCATCCATGTTAGTTCATACTGTTTCAACTCTTCTTCACACGATCCCCTCCATGTCACCCTTGGACGTCCCACTTGCCGCTTCCCTTCAGAGTTCCACTCGACCGTCGGCTTGATGCGCAATGTCACCCAACGGCCTCCTCAGCGAGTGTCCAATCCATCTCCACTTTCTCCTGCATATTTGTTGGGCGATTGCTTCTTGATTTGTTTGTTCCCATAGTTTCTTGTTGGTTCTTGTTCTTTCTGGCCATCTGATCTTCAGTATAGAGCGAAGACAGTTACTTGTTGACAAAAGTCTGCAACAGGCTGTTGGAAATATTCTTTGTGACACACTGGCCAAGTTTCTGATCCGTATAGCAAAACTGACTTGTCGTTTGTATTGAAAATCCGAATTTCGTTGTTGATGCTGTTGAGTGACGAAGATTTCCAGATTGGTTTCAGGTTGATGAATGTGTTCCTCACCTTCCCGATTCTCGATGTGACATCCTCGTCCGTTCCATCTGCCTGCAGTTGAGACAATGCTCCCTAGATAAGTGAGTGAATGAAGTAACCTCTTTCAAATCTCTCCCGTTGATGCTGATTGGCGCTGGATGTTGTTGCTGTTGTTGTTGTTGTTGGTTGGTTATTTTCATAACCTCCGTCTTGTCTATGTTTTAACCTGCAGTCCTGTCTTCTTCAGCTGCTTCTTCGACGAGTTTGTTGGTTTTCGTTTGTAAGTCTTCGATTTTGTGTGACATCAAACATAAATCATCCACACGCGAAATCCAGGTCTTCTAGGTTCTTCACGTCGTAAACGTTCAATAAGCATTACTAAACGTGGAGAATGTCACTTAAGCAGTGTGATTGTCTATACTGTTGACTGAAATGAATAGTAACAGATTATCGACGCTAATTAGTAGCAGTTGCTGACCAGCTCGTAGTAATCTTAACACCGTATAAACGTATTCCTCATCTGGGGTGCGTACTCCTCTGCAGCTCATATGGGTTGTCTCAAACGAGCCAAATTCTGGTTAGCTATTGATATAAGTATAAAAGTTGGTTGCCTTCTTTTGATTTTTCAAAGTTAATGCACATTGTGCTCGAACCTCTTCTGCTGTTGTCTTATCTATTGAACCTAGTGCTACTTCTATGTTAAGAATGACATCCTCTGGTTTTAATTTACTCACTGTTACATTGAAACTGAAATATGGTTTTCCTACTAGGAAGCTTATCAATAAACTCACACGACTTTCTCAAACAGAAGCAAGATTCACAAACCATCGGATTTTTAACAGTCGATGTTTAAAAAAATCATATAATTCCAAAATATTTACATATACGCACTCCAATTACTTCAAGAAAAATATCGTCAGCAGCTGAACATCTCAGTAGATTATGTCTAAGAGAAGAACTACATCGAATTACTGTGAAACTAAATAATATACGAAATGAAATCGAAAAACTCAAACAGAAACTCAAATGTATGGTCAATGACAAAGATTATGTAATCGTTGTTGAAACATCCGAAAAAGCTAGACAATCAGCATTAAGAAAATCAAAAACCACACAAATCAAAAAATTCAAAAAACTAAGAGAAGAAAAGAACACAATAAATTAAACTGACGTCAGCGTTTCATCCTCTGTTGACAGAAAAAAAATGGGTGATCAACCTCTGATCAAGGGAACTCGGCTCTAGTGAGATAAAAGTACTTGAGAGAGGACTAAATTTCAATGTAACGGTGAGTAAATTAAAACCAGAGGATGTCATTCTTAACATAGAAGTAGCACTAGGTTCAATAGATAAGACAAACTTATAGAATTCGTTATTCCTAAATTACACAATTCAAAAGTAGGATGGCATTTATAATGATCTTTTTTATAAACCGAAAAGATTCAGATCTCAGTTTTGATCCACTTGATACTCTAAATAGTAATCAGTAAAGGAGAAGAATTACCTTGGTGGTATTCAATGATATTAGTTATTTATAGCAATCTGCGCCAATGATTTTCCTGATTGCAGTAGATTGGATAATGCAACAAACAGCGGCGGGCAATCAGGAAACAGGCATAAAATAGACCCACACAAAAAACCAACTTGGAGGATCTGGACTTCGCCGATGAAATATGTCTGATTTCCCACAAAGTGGCAACAAGTTCACAGAAAAAGAGGCATCGAAGATAGGACTTCAGGTGAACATAGAGAAAACAGAGGTAATGAAGATTCCTGAACAAGAACAAAAACAACAGACAAAGATCAGCATAAATTGAAGGAACCTGAAAAAAACAACCTCTTTTACCTACCTACCTCGGAAGCATCGTTTCAACTACAGGCAGACAGAACTGACGAGGATATCAAAGCAAGAATCGGAGAAGCAACACAAGCTTTCACTACTCTCAAGTCTGTGTGGAGAAAGTCAACAGCATTCAGCATCAAAACGAAGATGAGATCCGGATTTTCAACTCCAATGTGAAGTCAGTCAGTGCTACGCACTATACGGATGGATCAGAGACTTGCACTGCGCGTCATAAACAGCATCTCAAGCAAACTACAAACCTTCATCAACAGTTGTCTTCGCTCAATATCACTCAAGATCAGATGGCCGGCCAGAGAAGGTCAGCAACAGGGATCTCTGGCAATGAGCGAACCAATCAACTCAGCAGGAACCGATTGTGAAACAAATAGGCAGGAAGAAATGGAGATGGATTGGCTGGCCATACTCTGAGAAAACAATCCATCAAATGACATCACTAGACAAGCCATTGCTCGAGTGGCCCCCGAATATGAAGTGGTGAGTTGGTCGTCAGTGCGAGGGTGGTTGACTTGGAGGAGGTCATGTGAAGTGGAGATGAGAGCGTGTGGGCAAACTTGGAGCCAGGTGAAGACTCTAGGAGAGAACCGAACGGAATGGAGACGCACGGCTGAAGCCCTATGTTCCTCTAGGAATTAAAGGAAACAATAATAATAATAGCAATCTGTGACAACTAGTAGCAATTAAGGTGACTTAGTCGGATTCCGCTTTCTCAGTTAAACCAATACAGGGCAGTTACTAAATTGAAGTACTTTGATCTAGTTGGTAAAAGCGACTGGTGGATGTAAATGTTTTCAAACTGTTCATATCAAACCAGAACGAATTCTCATTCTGGACTGTGTCAGCCACATATAGTGAGTTTGACTTGCTGTTGTTTAGAAGTTGTCTAAGACATTTTAAACAAGAATTTATTCACTGACATAACCCCGTAAATGTTAAGTCAGCTTGAGACAACTGTACGGAGAATTAATATGTTAATAAAAGTATATGTTGAGAAGAAATCCAAACATGAACATCATTCATTCTTATTACTAGTATTGTTTTTTTACTTTTGAAAGTTTTTCATATTTCTCCCTTTACAGTGTGACATTTGTAAATTTATAGGTTTCCAGGTGTTACGAACTTCCTGGAATAATTTGAGCGCCGAGTCAGATCGATTCATTATAAATTATTTAAGTTAATCCCAGCGTGTTAAGAAAATCAAAACAAGATTTTTCTGAACGTTTCGCTGTGTAAGCCACAGCTTCTTTAGCAGATTTATTCGGATTTTTATTAATCATCAAAATATATAGTCAAAATTTCTTTTTCCATAAATTGAAGTCAGTTTATTTGATGGTCATTTGTCCATGGACATTTTTACCAATAGAAAATATGTAAGCAGTCATCACATATTTTTGTAATGACTAATGTCAAGTAGTTGTTGTGTTCACTCTTCTATAGTTGATTTGTACAGATTAGATTTGTATGAGTGTGTGTGTATGTATGTTATTTGTCATGTGGAAAGTACGTGAATTCATATATGATAAACAAGATACTACATGTTTTAAAAGGTCATGGAGTCTCATAGAGCGTTTATTGTTTTTTCATCTGTCTTGCTTCATCAGAGTTTGCCATATAGGTGATAAGTCTATCCCTTCTTTCCTATTCACTGCATTCGATGTGGTTAAGATGTGCAAGGCTTCAGAAGTCAATCTTTCTTTATGTGAATGAAATCCTCTTCCAAGAATTTCGACACTGTAGAAATCAATCTTATGTCCGCTGTCTATCGCATGCATTGCTATAGCTGATCTTTTTTCTAGGCTTTCTAGTTCTACTTCGTTTCTAGGTGGACGTTTGGTGCATAGTCTATGTTCGTTCACTCTGACCTTCACCTGCCTACTGCTCTCCCCTATATAGCATGCATCACATTCGGAACACATTATCTTGTAGATACACTTACTTTGTGACATTTTGGGAACTATATCTTTGACATGCACCAGCGCTTTCTCCGGAGAATTAGAAGGTTTGACATAGACTTTAATATTATATGAGGCAAATAGTCGTTGAAGTTGTTCAGCTGTGTCCTTTCGGTATGGGATGGCTTTCGTTGATAGCCAGGATTTTTCAGCTTTTTGTTTTCACTTATGCTCTTTACTATTGATAATATTATCTAGTAGCTTTTCAGGATAACCATTTCCAATCAAAATCGTTCTCCATATCGTCATTATCTGTTATAATGTTTTTAGCTCTGTTAACGAGATTTAAAGCTACTGAAACTTTCATTCCCATTGGATGATCTGATTGAAAATTCAAATGCTTGTTGGAATGTGTCAGCTTTCTGTATATGGTAAACTTTAGCTTCTCGTCAGTTTGTCTTTTTTCAAGACAATTCAGAAAGTTTATAGTTCCCTCAGCCGATTCTATTTCATTAGTAAATTGAATATATTCTGAGATTAAGTTGATTTCTGTTAGAAAGTTTTCTTTTTCAGCTTTCTTTATGATGATAAATGTGTCATCTACATATCTGTACCATATTCTAGGATGACAACTAAAACTTGTCAATGCTTTCTTTTCTAGGGCTTTCATATATAGGTTTGCTACAATTGGAGATGCTGGCGAACGCATTGCAACTCCATTTCTTTGACAGTATAGTTTGTCTTTAAAGGTAAAATATGTAAATTTATTGTAAATTTAGTTTGTTTCGCACAAAACATAGTTAGTTCCCTTATGGTATTCAGAATATGTATGGTAGATGTCTAGTGGTATGTACCTTCAAAGAAATTTTTCACTGCATTTTATAGGTGTTCTGGAGATGAAAACCTATTATTATCTATTATTTCGTTATCCTAAATTTGTCATGTCGAAAGCAGTAAATGGCTAAATTATGTCCAAACTTATGAAAAAAAATAAACAAAACGAAAAAATTGAGAGGATTAAAAATATAAGAAATACAATAACAATAAAGTATGATACTTTAAGGTTGAAGGAAATGGTCTATTTAGTGGTGCTAAGAAGGTTAGTTAGTTCATTTCTGACACTATTTTCATCACATAACGTATGTGCTAAATATGGTATAGTGAAATTTTTATACTTAAACGTACGTGCATAAATTCTTCAGAAAAGACTTCTTGTTTTACCTGAGGAGACACAAGGTTGGAGCTGAGGGTAGAGTGGGTGCTCAGAGTCTGACGAAATTCCTTTAGCAAATTTGTTGCATGACATCAAGTGCTTATCAATGACAATGTTAACGATATGGCCCAATGTGATACCACTCGCCCTGCTGACAGTCTTCAGAGTTCTACGAAGTATGACAATGTCCTTTTTAAGCAATCCAGGAAGGAATGAGGGTGAACAGTAAAGAAGAATAGGTAAGATGAAAGAGTTGACAAACTGCAAGAGGAGGCGTTGAGTTATGCCTGAGTGCCTCAATTTCTTAGTGTAAAAAGTTAGACGAAACATTCTTTTAGAAATCGCTAAGACATGGGAGAGGACCAGGATAAGTGAGAAGAATGTATGGTAGATGTCTAGTGGCATGTAACTCCACAGAAATTTTTCACTGCATCTTATAGTTGTCCTGGAGATGAAAACATATTATTATCTATTATTTCGTTATCCCAAAATATGTCAGGTCGAAAGCAGTTAATGGCTTGTGAATCATATCTCTGCACAATCTGATAATACAGCAAGTGGCTGAAGAATGACCTCTCTGACCTCGGAAGCCACTATCTTCTATAAAGACTATTGATATTATTATTTTTCTAAAGTTTGGTTTGTAAGGGTTTGTTATTTTTTTACGAGCTGATCACGGACTGATATCAGTTGGAGAACCATTGAAAACCAGGGAGTACTGGACAGCTGCTCTTTCATCCTAGTTTGGGAACCATCGGCAGTACGCACCCACTGGGATTCGAACCAAGGACCTTCCGGTTACAAGGCAAGCTCGTATACCATTCAGCCACTAGGACCCAATTCAACGGCTCATGAATTCTAACTAGGATGAAACAGCAGCTGTCCAGTACTCCCTAGTTTTCAATGGTTCTCCAACTGATATCAGTCCGTGATCAACTCGTAATAACATAACAAACCCTTACAAAGCAAACTTTAGAAAATTAATCTGATGCTCGCTAGTGACTTGCTACAGGATGGAGTTTCCTGGAGTTCTAGTGAGAAGTCGTGACCAGTGAGGTCCAGTTATTATTATTGTTATTTTAAAAGTGCAGAAATAAAATGAGTTGTCTTTACAGAGTTTTCTGTTAAATTCTCCGGCATAAGATATAAAACAAACCCATAAAATAAAACATTCCAGTGACAAGTGAATAGGTCTCAAATGTTAACTGACTCAGATAGACTTGATAGCATGC
>OX235272.1:18240476-18265563 GCA_944472155.2 Trichobilharzia szidati | reverse complement strand
GCATAAATTAGGCTTATTAATATGGATCCCCACAGCCTCAGCAATATTTAGTAGTCGAACTCTTAAAGCGAAATTGAGATTCGTAGGTATGCGGTAAATGACCCTGAAAGCATGATTAACATCAATCTTGTGTTCCGTCTCCACAAGATGAGACACAATAGCGCTGAGAAAAGATTTTGTTTGTCCTTTGCTTAATCAGGCAGGGTAATGTTCGGAAATTCAACGAGAAACACGCCTAATTGTACGGCCTATGTAACTGGCTGACTCCACAGGAGCAGTTAAATTGGTAGATACACATGGAAGAGGCGAAATTAGGCAGTTTTTCTTTTACTCCCGAACGCAGAAGAGGAGTGGTTTTAAAGAGACAGCGTAACTGAGCAGCAGGGAATGCTCTTTTTACCGCATTTCTAAGGCGCTGTGTTAGTATCTCACTGGTGTTGTCCCCAAGGAACTGCATTTGTAAGAATATGGCCTTTTTTGGAACTGTTGGTAACTTGGGCTTCTTTGGTTTCAGATTCACATTCTTATCAATAAACTTTTCAGGATAACCATTCCCACTTAGCAACCGTTTAATATTGTTAAGTTCCTCATCAAGACATTCATCCGAGCAAATCTCTCTTGCTCTGTGCACCAAGCACTTTATTAGATTGTGTTTGTATTTCAAGGGCACAAACCTGAGAAAATGTGTGTACTGGCCCGTTGATGTAGGTTTTCTAAAAATACTTCTTCTTATTGTGCAGTCCTCTTTTCTAGTTATAAGGACGTCTAGAAATGAAAAACTAGAGTCTTTTTCTTTCTCAATAGTAAAAATTTACTGCAGGATGAACCTCGTTAAATTTATCCAGGATGTCCTTCGCTTCCTCCTCATTTTTCATAATCAAAATGTATCATTCATGTAACAACAATGGAATTCGAGTTCATTAATAACATCTTTCAAAGGCCCATTTTCTAGTTTCGCCAAGAAAATGTCAGCTAGAATGGGTCCTAGTGGTGACCCCATTGCCACACCGTCGATTTTTCTATACAGTTCCTTATTAGATTGAAAATCCCCATTGAGTCATATGAAAAAGAGAAGACATTCAGCGAAGAGACTCTTTTCGGCGAATTCATTCACATAGCTGTACAATCCCATTTATATATAAATATTTGTGTGTGTGTACATGAGGTTTGTCAAGTTTAGATAATTGATTAGTTAATACAAGTATGATGTAGTATAGTTCCTTATTAAATAAAAAGTGGAAATTCATTGTACATTGGTGAATTTAGCATATCTAATAGTGGTCGCAGCGGTACACCATTTTTGTGCACTTTAGGCGAGCCATATAGTCTTAGTGTGAACGTTCCGGTGAGTTTAAGTGATGTGTACTGACTCTGTCAGATGAAGCCTTGTTGTTTCAGTCTTTTCAGTGTTTCCGCTAACTGTCTCTCTATCTTTTCAATCGGATCCAGAGAAGAGGAGACTTTTTGGAATTTTAGATTATCATTAGGAATAGTATTCATCTTCTTAAAGTAATCCGCTTTGTTCATGATAACCATCTGATTACCAATGAATATAATTCCCCTTCCCCTGACACTTACATTTTGCTTGATATTGAAAACAGAAGTAGATCGCCTGACTGCTTCATACCATTTCACCTTTCGTTCCTAATTATTATGTTCTATATACATGCATTTCAATGATTATCAAACCAGCGGACTATTTCTTTTTTCACTTGTATCCTAATACAGCGTCTAAAGTAACTTTTATAAATATGTAACGTCCAAAGCAATCCAGTGGAGATACGGTAGGGACTTCCAGCGACTTCAATGAGCGTACAGCTTGCTGCTTAGACTCTTGTAGGGATCCTTATGCAACAATGTGACAACAGAAGCCAAGACATGGAAGCCAAGGTATATTTTCAAGTGATCAAACAGATATTTATATATATGTACAGTTTTATATTCTCTAACCAATCACTGATTTTGGTTTACATTAAACGACATGAAATAGAATGTTCAAATACATGATATTCTGTAACTGATCCTGTAATGAACTGTGTAAATATGTGAGAATAATATTCCGTTGGAACACACTGTCTGTATCACACCACCACAACAATAGAAATATAATCCTCATATTGCATTCATTCGGTAATTTATCTGACTGGCATACTACATTCCTGTCTTTACGCTTTTATAAAATTTGAAAAGGCTTAGTGTCACAACTAAAACATAACCTTAGGTTAATATTAAATACTCTTTTTTATCTAGATTTTATGAATCCAAATTGTACCAAAAGCCTCACATATTATTTCCAATGCTGTTGTTGTTGTTCCCTTAGGTTCCTAGTGGAACATAGGGCTTCAACCGTACGTCTCCACTTGCTTCTGTCTTCTGCTGCACCTGCATCCATGTTAGTCCATACTGTTTCAACTCCTCTTCACACTATCTCCTCCAGGTCACACTTGGACGTCTCACTCACCGCTTCTCTTTCAGGTTCCACTCGAGGGCCTAACGCGCGATGTCACCCAGCTAGTGGCCTCCTCAGCGAGTGAGTGTCCAATCCATCTCCACTTTCTCTTGCATATTTGTTAAGCGATTGGTTCTTGTTTTGCTTGTTCCCATAGCTTCTTGTTTGTGATTCTTTCGGCCATCTGATCTTCAGTATAAAGTCAGCGAAGACAGTTAGTTGTTGATAAAGGTCTAAAACAGGCTGTTGGAAATATTCTTTGTGACCCGCCTCCATGTTTCTGATCCATCCGTTTAGAAGAACTGACTGACTTGACGTTTGTATTGAAGATCCGAATTTTGTTGTTGATGCTGGCTGGGTTGAGTGACAGCGGAAGATTTCCAGATTGGTTTCAGGTTGATGAATGTGTTTCTCGCCCTCCCGATTCTCGATTTGACATCCTCGTCCGTCCCACCTGCCTGTAGTTGAGACAATACTCCCTAGATAAGTGAGTGAATGAAGTAACCTCTTTCAAATCCCTCCCGTTGATGGTGATTGGCACTGGATGTTGCTGCTGTTGTTGGTTGGTTATTTTCATAACCTCCGTCTTGTCTATGTTCACCTGCAGTCCTGTCTTTGCTGCTTCTTCGACCAGTTTGTCGGTTTTTGCTTGTAAGTCTTTCATTTTGTGTGACATCAAACATAAATCATCCACGCGCGAAATCCAGGTCTTCTAGGTTCTTCACGTCGGTCCAGGATATCCCTGTCTTCTCGTTTCCCACTGTCTGACGCATAATCCAGTCCACCACAATTAGGAATATCAATGGTGATAATAAGCACCCTTGTCTGACTCCTGTGTTTACTCCAAATGCTTTGCTGAGTTTTCCGTTTTGAATCACTTGACATGTGCCGTTGTCGCACAGCTGTTGAATAAGGTTGATGAATATTTGGGGTACGCCGTAGTACTCGAGTAGTTTCCAAATTACTTCGCGGTCAACGCTGTCGAAGGCCTTCTTAAAGTCTATAAAGTTGAGGTAGAGATTTGATTGCCATTCCATGCTTTGTTCTTTGATGATGATGCGTAGAGTTGCAATTTGTTCAGAACATGATTTACCTTTCCTGAATCCAGCTTGTTCTGGTCGGAGTTCTGTATCAAGTGCGTACTTGATTCTCTCCAGGATGATGCGACTCAGGATTTTACTTGGCGTCGACAGGAGCATGATTCCTCGCCAGTTCTTGCAGAGTCCTATGTCGCCCTTCTTTGGTAGTTTCACGAGGTAACCTTTCCTGCAGTCAGTAGGCACCTTTCCCTCTTTCCGGATCTTTTGCAATAATGGAGTCAGCATATCTGCTGTCGTCTCTGGGTCCACTTTCAGTGCTTAGAGCTTTCTTTGTTCAAAACACCTAACAGTTAGCCACTGGACCATTGGGTTAAAATAAGCTATCATTCTTTATTTCAAATTGTTTTGTATTTACGGTCGATTGATTTTTTACTTCACTGAAATCTACACTCCAATTACCTGTCGGCTACTAGTACAGATGCTTCGATGATATCTAAAACGGTTAACATTGAAACAATTCAGTTATCTGTTAATTGAATCTGTAATTAAATTATTAAAATGTTTTAATTCAAATGCATTTATCTATGCGCTGTTTTTTTTAAAAGGAACAGAATTAATTTATCATATAGATAAATGCTATACTCTCACGGAAACATAAATACATATTAATATATATATATATATATATATATATGACAATAATTACGATTTGGTGACATGAGATGGAAGGTAAACATTTATTCATCCTAGCTAACGAATTATTCACCACAGAATTACATAGTTTAAGCCCGGTTAACTAATGTGGAACCCTATATATGCATATCTTTATATCGGTATACAGCTATCTATATCTACTGCTTGTTTGGCCACTCTTCAGTTATAAAAACTTTTCAGCAATAAATACACACAAACACAATGAAAGTGAGCTGTTATCAGTAGTATTTTATCAAAAAACAAAAATAATAATTAATAATACTAATAAGTGAACAATATATATTACTCTAATAACTATGATTAATCATGATAAAATAGAAAGTAGAAAAGAAAGGATACAAATAAACAAAATTAGAAAAAAACTTTTATCTTCCTCTCTCCCTCCATGAAAATCTTGATAAATGGATAATCCTCAAAATTGGACGATATCTGAACTCATAATAATACTACTCCCCATATCAATTGACTTGTTGTGTGTGTATGTATACAAGAAGAAAGACGATGCCATCATAGTGGGGTTTTAACAAAAGTGAACGGACGATTTCGGTAAATCCTGCGCCCCCCCCCCTCAAACAACTCAAACTAAGAGAAGAAAGCGAGCTTCTATATATGATATAAGAATAAAACTTGGGCACTGTGGTGTAGAGTGTAATTCCATTATGGGTAAATTTTGTTTTGATAAAGTCTCACAGTATTTGTTGTACAGTAATATTTACTGATGACGTTTCGAGCACAATTTATTACTGCTCATAATCATATCAAGGTAATCACACGACTTCCTAAATTCATTTATATTGTTCCGTTGTTTTTCACTTGATTTTCACTTGATTTGATTGGTAGTAATATTTTCCATATTTCGGATATGAGTGATGAATCATTCCTATTGCATGTGTTGGGTGTAGATTCAATGAACAAGGATTCAGTAATCAACCTCTCACTCCACCTACCTAGATTACCTTTTAGAATTTTAACCCTCTCCCACCCTATTGTGTGTTAATGCATGCAGAGCAATTGCCGAGCTTTTTTCTAAATTACTTATCTTCTCGAGTGGGGTCAACCATTCTTACCTTAGCTGAATTCTTATGTTCTCACAATCTGACTACACTTTGACCTACTAGTTTGACCTATGTAGTCAACCTCACAGTCATTGCAGGGTATTTTGTAAATTATATTATTTTGTCTAACTGGGTCAACCAACAGGGTCCTTTAACCTACAGAGCTTGTCCCTGAGTGAGTTTGTAGGTTTGAATGCCACCACCCAAATTCCTGCTTTATTTAGAATCTTATGTAGGGTCTCAGGTGTCCCCTCTTTATTTGGTAATACAGTGGATGACTTATATTCTCTCTTATTTATGTTATTAATACTAGTTTCACAATTCTTTTTATTTTTCTTTTGGCGTTTTTCAATCTCCCTAATGAATTTTAAAGGATAGTTATTTAACACCGAAGCCTCTTCTTTCTGTTATATCTCATCATTTAGGTCTTTTTTGTGCTACTTAGTGCCATTGCTCGGTCTGTTAGACACTTAACTAAGCCTGCCTTAACAGTAAAAGGATGAGACGAATTGAAATCTAAATATCTATTAGAATGCGTTGGTTTTCTATAAACACTAGTGTGTAGTTTACCTTCTTTTATTCGTTTTATTTCACAATCTAACATCACAGCTAATTCTCCTTGTTCATCTTCCGATTCAAATGTGAATTTTATTCCCTCCACTACTGAGTTTATATGTGTCAAGAAGCTAGAGATATGTTCTGTTTTTAACACTGTGAAAGTGTCATCCACATATATCCACCATATTTTTCGAGTAGGATTAAATGTATTTAGAGCAATATTTTCCCGGCTTTCCGTAAATATGTCTGCTACGATTGGGGATATTGGTGATGTCTGAGCTAGAATCGGACAGACCTTCACTTCTAACACTGATTTCTAATCAGTCAGCTTTTTTAAATTATAAAGAGACTTGCAGCGTCATCATAAGCATTTCCAACAGACTGCAAATTTTCCTCAACAGCTGATTTCACTCCATACAGAGGACCAGATGACCGATCAGGAAAAATGAACAACAAATAACACTGGCAGCAAAACAACAGATGACTTGTTAATCAATACATATTTAGAAGGAAACGCAGATGGATAGAACAAACTCTGAGGAGATCGCTGAGCAACATCATGTGCCAGATAGACCTTGAGAAGAAATTGAGTGAGAAACGACGAGTTGCTGTCAGTCCAAAGGAGGCGTAAGACAGACTGGGTGAGGAATAGGTGAAAGCCTATAAAGAATCGTGAAACCAGCTTAAGAGGACTACACGGAACAACATGAAATGGGGATCTACTGTCGAAGGCCTTTGTGTTCCACTCAGAACCTAAAGCGAACAATAATGTAATAGCAATACTGAGTAGATAATTTTTGCCATTCTCTTAATATCAATGAACGAACTCCATTTAGAACAACACATTTAAGCGAAGAATATTGTTTTCAATTCGATTTCATCAGACTTAACTCTAATATACATAACTTTACAAATACAAATTCAAATATAAACCAATCATGCTGTTTTGTCTATAGGATAGGTGAATATAAATTGTACAATCAGTCATAATAGTAGTAATTATAACAAAATAATAATAATGCTTCTATCAGTAATAAGAAAGAAAAGTGAGACCATCTGTGATAACACGAATAATGAAAAACAGCATTATTAAACAAACAAATATAGTCGGTAAAGGCTAGGAAGAATGAATGAACCGATTAAGTAATGCTAGATTGTAAGGGAAGTAAATGAAACACGTTTTTAATGAAGATGTGATAAGATTAAGGGATGATAAGAAAGGGGTTGAAAATATAAGTAAGGGGTGGTGAAGAAGTCATCAGTTGGTTATGTATTAATAGGCCAAGGGAGGCATAATGGATGTTCGAACTTCCCTTGAATGCATAGTTTTGCCTTAATCGTCACAATGCCTATCGCCTCAGCTGTGTGCAGTACACGAATACAAAGTTTATTGGGAAGATTCGGTGGGATACGATTAATTACTTCGAAAGCCCTCGTTTTCTCCACTACATGACCACTATCAACTAAATGTGACAAAATCGAGCTACGAATTGTTTTGTTTGTCCTTCACCAAACTATGGTGGGAGATGTTCAGTAACACATTGGTTTGTCTAAGTTGTCTAGTAGTACGCCAAACATCTGTCACCGCAGGTGCAGTTGAATTTACAATTTCACTTGGATATGGAGAAACTACTAAGGTTATGCTTCGTCGGCTAGAGAATGACAAACATAGGTATGCTGCGTAAAACGTTCTCAGTATCCTCCTGAAAGTTCTATGGAATAAAATCTCACTTGATAAGTCACCTTTAAATTGCAACTTAATAAATAGAGGTTTTCATATGCAGTCACCGTCTCAGGTTTTCTCTCCAATGTTTCCATATGTTTCTTTATGAAACTAGTCGGTTAGCCCATCTCCGTCAAGGAATAGTGAATATATTCAAATCCCTTTTGTAAGAGGTCATCCGTACATACCTTGCTCGCTCTGCTCGTAAGACATTTAACAACATTTCCTTTATATTTAATGTGTACATAACTAAGGAAGTGTGTGTATTGCCCTGTAAATGTGGTTTTTCTATACAGGCTTCTCCCAAGTAACCCAACTTCTCGCCTACTTAGCAAGACATTCAGAAAATGAAGTTTACTATCTTGCTCCTCTTTACAAGTAAAAGTAAGTGAAGGGTGGAAATTGTTGAATTTCATAAACAATTCGTCTATTTTTACATTCCCATCAGCTAAGACAAATGTATCATCCACATATCGGTAATACACATCAAACTCCTTGATGATTGCATTTACAAACATTAGGAAGAGGAGGAATTCCAATAGTATTAATAGTGCGAATAAAGATATCTTGAAAACTTTAATTTTTTTCAGTATATTCCTATGAGACCCACAAATCAAGTCATTGATTACTCCCTTTGTCTCTCTCTCTCTCAGCTAATTAATGAATTTTTATAACTGAACAGATGGCGAATACTTTGATCGACCACCTGGCTCATTTACCATGAAACAAATAGTGAAAGTATATGGATGTCTTCTTTACTTTTCATGCTTTAATGCAAACATATAAGTGCTGTTTAGCTTTCGTTGTGTTTGCTTATTTAGTAATGCAAAGTAGATCTTTGTTAATATAACCGAAACGTTCAATAAGCATTATTAAACGTGGAGAATTTCAATTAAGCAGTGTGATCGTTTATACTGTTGACTGAAATGAATAGTAACAGATTACCGACGCCAATTGGTAGCACTTGCTGACCAGCTCGTAGTCATCTTAACACCGTATAAACGTTTTCCTCATCTAGGGGGCGTACTACTCAGCAGCTAATATGGGTTGTCTCAAACGAGACAAATTCTGGTTAGCTGCTTTTGCAAACTTATAGTATTCGCTTTCCCTAAATTGCACAATTCAAAGTATGGCAGCATTTATAGTGATCTTTTTCTATAAATCGAAAAGATTCAGATCACAATTTTGATCCACTTGATACTCTAAATAGTGATCAGTAAAGGAGGGGAAATAACTTGGTGGTATTCAATGATATAAGTTTTCTACAGCAATCTGCGCCAATGATTTTCCTGATCTCAGTAGACTGGATAATGCGACAAACAGTGGCGGGCAATGAGGAAACAGGCATAAAATGGACACACACAAAAAAACTTGGAGGATCTGGACTTCGCCGATGATATATGTCTGATTTCCCACAAACTGGAAGATATGCAAGCGAAAAGCAACAAATTGGAAGAAGAAGCATCCAGAGAAGATAGGACTTCAGGCGAACATAGATAAAACAGAGGTGATGAAAATTCCTGGGCAACACCACAACAACAACAGACAACAATCAGCCAGCATAAATGTGAGGAACCTGAAAGAAACAACCTCCTTTACCCACCTTGGAAGCATCTTTTCAACTACAGGCCAGCGGAACTGACGAGGATATCAAAGCAGCGAGGATCAGAAAAGCAAGACAAGCTTTCACTACTCTCAAGTCTGTGTAGTGGAGGTCAACACTCAGCACTCTGCATCAAAACGAAGATAAGATCCTGATTTTCAACTCCAATGTCAAGTCAGTCAGTGCCACTCACTATACGGATGGATCAGAGACTTGCACTGCGCGTCATAAACAGCATCTCAAACAAACTACAGACCTTCATTAACAGTTGTCTTCGCTCAATACTCAAGATCAGATGGCCGGCCAGAAAAGATCAGCAACAGGGATCTTTGGTAACGAACCAACCAAGAACCGATTGTCAAACAAATAGGCAGGCGGGAAGAAATGGAGATGGATTGGCTGGCCATACTCTGAGGAAACAAACCATCAAGTGACATCACTAGACAAGCCATTGCTCCAGTGGAACCCGACTGAAAGGGAAGCGGCGAGTTGGTCGTCAGTGAGGGGGTGGGTGACTTGGAGGAGGTCATGTGAAGAGGAGATGAAATCGTGTGATCAGACTTGGAGCCAGGTGAAGACTCTAGCAGAGAACCGAAGGGAATGGAGACGCACGGCTGAAGCCCTATGTTCCTCTAGGAATTAAAGGATACAATAATAATAAGAAGAAGAAGGTTATTTAGTTCATGTCTGACACTATTTTCAACACACAAAGTGCGTGCTAAATATGGTTTAGTGAAATTATTATACTTAGACGTACGTGCATAATGTCTTCTGAAAAGACTTCTTGTTTTACCTGAGGAGACACAAGGTTGGAGCTGCGAGTAGAGTGGGTGCTCAGAGTCTGACAAAATTCCTTCAGCGATTTTGTTGCATGGCATCAAGTGCCTATCACTGACAATGTCAACGATATGGCCCAATGGGATAGCTGCCACTCGCCCTTCTGACAGTCTTCGGAGTTCTACGAAGTATGACATAGTCTTTATTAAGCACTCCAGGAAAGAATAAGCAAGGGTGAACATTAAAGAAGAACAGGTAAAATACACGAGTTGACAAACTGCAAGAGGAGGGGTTAAATTATGCCTGAGTGCCTCAACCTCCTAATGTAAAAAATCAGACGAAATATTCTTTTAGAAATCGCTAAGACATGGGAGGACCAGGATAAGTCAGAAGAATGTATGGAAGATGTCTAGTGGTATGTAACTCCACAGAAATTTTTCACTGCATTTTATAGGTGTCCTGGAGATGAAAACCTATTATTATCTATTACTTCGTTATCCCGAAATTTGTCATGTCGAAGGCAGTAATCATATCACTGCACCATCTGTTAATACAGCAGGTGGGTGAAGAATGACCTCTCTGACCTTGGAAGCCACTATCTTCTATGGAGACTATTGTTAGTATTATTATTGTTATTTTAAAAGTGCACAAATGAAATGAGTTATCTATACAGAGAAATTTCTGTTAAATTCTCCGGCATATGATATAAAACAAACCCATAAAATAAAACATTCCAGTGACAAGTGAATAGGTCTCAAATGTTAACTGACTCAGATAGACTTGATAGCATGCAAGTAGGCAATTATTTATCATTGTGAATACGTTTCTTGTTCTCCCTCCCTCCTGCCATCGAATAAAATAAAATAAATTTCAACTCATAGCGCACATGAATGTATGCTTGTGTATGTTTGCGAATGTGTACATCGGAGTACACCAAATACATATATATTTCAATGTTTCAATGAATTTTGTCAAGATTTTTTTCCTAAAATTCAAACACACGTAGCTGCATTTGTTTCTATTTTAATAATAGGAATAATTTATTGACACAAGACACTGAATCCCTTCAAAGTCGTACACAGATGAACATTTATACATCTCTATTCTGTTTCTGTTTATTCGAAGATATGACATTTTCTAAGGTCTCTTTTGGATGAAGGTGGGGGAAATTTTTGACAAACGTATATTTCCTAAAATCAAGAAGAAATGAAAGATGATAAGATTTTGAGGAGAGATGATAACTTGATAAGCATCTATCTACATAGAAGATGAATAAAGTTACTGATGCCTTTTCGTTTATTATTTTGTGTTGTTTTGAAGTGCCAGACCTACTTGTAAACTTCCTGCTTGATTTCTGTCATCAGGCAAAATAGACCGAAAAAAAATAGTAAAGGAGAGAAGAGATTTCTTTTGGTTTAGATTGAGGATGGAGAATATATTTTTGTTGTTCATCGGGTTTTGATATTTGAATTTGTAGTGCTGATGATGCCATCCCTAGAAATGAATACAAAAAAGTTTGGAGAACACCAGACAGAACTGTCTCGAATGGTTGGACACGAAGCCGGTAAACTGTCACGTGGTAGAACTTCTCCTTATAATCCCAATATTAAAAATATCCCACTTAAAGTGAATAATCAGACTGCACTATATGAAAATAAGATCAAAAATAAGATCCGGATTTTCAACTTCATAAACAGCATCTCAAACAAACTGCACACCTTCATTAACAGTTGTCTTCGCTCAATACCACTCAAGATCAGACGGCCGGCCGGCCAGAAAAGATCAGCAACAGAGAAGGATCTCTGGTAATGAGCGAACCAACCGAGCAGGAACCGACTGTGAAAGAAATAGGCAGGAAGAAATAGCCATACTCTGAGGAAACAAACCATCAAGTGACATCACTAGACAAGCCATTGCTCGAGTGGAACCCGGAAGGGAAGAGGCGAGTTGGTCGTCAGTTTGAGGGTGGGCGACTTGGAGGAGGTCATGTGAATAGGAGATGAAAGCGTGTGGACAGACTTGGAGCCAGGTGAAGACTCTAGGAGAGAACTGAATGCAATAGAGACGCGTGACTGAAGCCCTATGTTCCTCTAAATAATTAAAGGGTACAATACTACTAATAATAATATACTATATGAAAAGTCTGTTCACAATATTTAAACTTTTTTGAATACTATTACTCTATTCTATTCACTTCAGTATCAACTTTCTAACAACTGTGTATAGCTTCCCTTGACTTAATTCTTGTTATTTGTCCTTGTTTTTTGTTTTATTCCTATTGTCAATGCTTCACTTTGCTGTTGTGTGTTCCTGAGTTGTTGAAAATAGTATGTGATATAACCGTGACTATTTAGCTTGAGTGAATTCAAGGTATCATCGTGGAGAGATTTCTTGAGTTTCCACTGTTTACTGAAAACGTGCTTTTTTTCTGTTCTGTACTTGTAGACAAAGTTTAGATCCCCTTTTGTCAACAATATTGTTTCCGGTTCTCAGATATTTTAAGCTGTTGCCAGGTTAAGCAATGTTATTGCACAGTACCCATTTATCGCCTGTGAAACTCTTGGGTTGCATAACTACTGGAAGCCATTGTTTAGGTGGTTTTGCATTTTTGAAATAGGTAATTATTGTTTTATGATGACTTAGTTGCTGTCACGTTAAATCGTGTTTCGATACTGTCGAAATATAATTTTTTTATTCAAATGTTGGTTTGTAGGGATTTGATTGTTTACAGGATTTTCATCTTGAGCTGACATTAGTTAGAGAACCATTGGAAAACCAGCTGGGAATACTGGACAGCTGTTTCGTCCTAGTTTGGGATTCTTCAAGAGTACGCAGCCACCGGGATTAGAACCCATGACCTTCTGGTTACAAGGCGAGCTCGTTTACCATTAAGCCACTGGGACCCAATCCAGTGGCCCATGAATTCTAACTTCTGGCAATGTCTTCGGCGAGTATTTGTCCTCACACCCGACCTGCTGCACCCCACTGGTCACGACTTCTCACTAGAAACCCCCTACCTGAATAGGGAGATTTGCTAGTGAGCATCTCAATGATATTCAGGTGTTGGTTTGTAGGGATTTGATTGGTTAATTTTTATTGTAACTCACCGGTGGATGTTTGGTTAGCAATAGAGAATACACTGATCGGTTTCTTTGGTTCACATCAAAATACTTGGGTTACAGTTTTTACATTATTACATTGTAAACGGTGGTTCAGTGAGTATGTTTCTTCGTGGTATACCTAGAATAAACGGTAATAAATACCTCTTCGTTTCTGTGTAGCCTGCATTGACTCAGCTTATAATTTTACACAGTGAACCCTAATATAATTCATCGCGTTGGGAAGAATAATCACTCAACGAATCCACAGTAACGTGGGCGTTCTGAGGTCTTCCTTCCTTCCACTTTTGCTGAGATCAAGATAACATCAACATTTGCATGTTTAAATCAGATAAGTTTATTTGATATAGCAGACAGAGATGCAGTGTGACGTTTCAAGCAAAATGTATTGTTCATAACCATAAAACATTTAGCCATTTCGACTGAACGTGTTTGGTGTTGATTCAATGGACAAAGATGCGGTGACTAACCTCTATCTCCCTCTGTTCATATTATATTATCATAATTATTGTTCCATTGGGTTCCTAGTGGAACATAGGGCTTCAACTACACATCTCCGCTTGCTTCGATCTTCTACTGTACTCCTCACCTGCATCCATGTTAGTTCATACTGTTTCAACTCTTCTTCACACGATCTCCTCCATATCACCCTTGGACGTCCCACTTGCCGCTTCCCTCCAGAGTTCCACTCGACCGTCGGCTTGATGCGCGATGTCACCCAACGGCCTCCTCAGTGAGTGTCCAATCCATCTCCACCTTCTCCTGCGTATTTGTTGGGTGATTGCTTCTTGTTTTGTTCGAGAAACACATTCATCAACCTGAAACCAATCTGGAAATCTTCCGCTGTCACTCAACCCAGCCAGCATCAACAACAAAATTCGGATTTTCAATACAAACTTCAAGTCAGCCAGTTCTTCTATACGGATGGATCAGAAACTTAGCGACGGGTCACAAAGAATGTTTCGAACAGCCTGTTGCAGACCTTCGTCAACAACTAACTGTCTTCGCTGGCTCTATACTGAAGATCAGATGGCCGGAAAGAACAAGAACCAACAAGAAACTATGGGAACAAACAAATCAAGAAGCAATCGCCCAACAAATATGCAGGAGAAGGTGGAGATGGATTGGACACTCACTGAGGAGGCCGTTGGGTGACATCGCGCATCAAGCCGACGGTCGAGTGGAACTCTGGAGGGAAGCGGCAAGTGGGACGTCCAAGGGTGATATGGAGGAGATCGTGTGAAGAAGAGTTGAAACAGTATGAACTAACATGGATGCAGGTGAGGAGTACAGTAGAAGACAGAAGGAAGTGGAGACGTGTATTTCAAGCCCTATGTTCCACTAGGAACCCAAGAGAACAACAATAATAAAAATGAATAATAGAGGTTAATCACTGAACCTCTGCTCATTAAATCAAAATCAAACAAGTGTAATCAGAATGACTCGACCCGTTTACCGGAGATATTCAAAATAGCTATAAAGGCAGGGAGAAGTGAATGTACATGAAACAAATCAAGAAGTCATTTTAACAGATGGATATAGTTATGAGCAAAAGGTTTCTCTTGAAACATCATCCACTTTATAATAATGTATCACTGTGTTATATCAAATAGGCTTATCTAATATGAAATTACGTCCTACCACAGTGCACAGTTTCTACAAATACATTAATCTGCATGCACATTTCTGTACTAATTGTTATTCAGTGTGCGTTGGTGGCACAGCGGTTAGGACGCCCGCCGACCATTCACATGGTCCGGGGCTCGATCCCCTGCCGACGCACACCTGATATCTATGGTCGGTCGATATCACATGCTGAAAATTCCATACGTTTACCAAAAATACTGTGTGGTTTCAAGCTATAATCAAAAACTAAGAAAAATTTATCCATTTTGTATCGTTGGCGTCTTTTATTTTGTTCTAATAACCTTCCATACGATTATGTAACTATATCCGTTTATTTTTAGATTTACAGCTAGACTCCAGAATGTTTCTTTCTGTTTACAATAGGCGATGTCTGTGTTTCGATAATAAGTGATTACTTTAAGTTCCTGGACAATGTTCAAGATCATCTTCCTTTTTGATATTTTTTTCTACTCTTTTCATCATACAATCAACCACATGTTCAGTTAAATAAAGTATGTTGAAATTATACTGTGATGATTACATGTTCATTTGGTAATTCAGCCTTGCATTCATCTGCTGAGAACTCCAGGGAATTAAATGAATAACTTTATTGCATCCTGCAAAGAAGAAGCAATTGTTTTATTGTGTCATTAAGCTTTAACAAAGCAACGAACTGTTTGTATCAAGTGTGTTAATCACCTCTTTGTTTTTTTTAGTCTTATATCTGTTACATGTTTTAGCTTTGATAAGAGCCTTTTACTGTGCTGTTTCTTGTCAGCATGATTAATATCAGTTGTTTTAAAGTTAATTTTGCACTTCTCGTTGATTGAATCGAAATGTTCGTTTCCTCCTGTTGACGCATCAGCTCTTAGTACGAATTCGTCGATGATATCTGAGGAATGAAATTAAGATTACTTAGTGGATTGTGACTAGAAGTGGAATGCAGGACGAGTATTTCGTGCCATTTGGTGTCATCAGCTGAATGCACCTGCAACCACAGTGAATGCTTGTAATGGCGGCTTGTTACCATCTACTAAATAACATCATTGAAGCATCCATACTAGGAACTCTTATGCAAACAGAGATTGAATATTCCGGCCCAGCGTGATAAGTTAACGGGGAACACAACACTTTAACTGAAAACAGCCATCCAGACAAATTCATATGGAAACGCATGACCAAGGAAGAAGAAAACGGCTGTTCTCTATCTGCAAATAAGAAGCCTTTATAGATAAGACTGCAATTCAAGGGTGACGCACTTAGTGAAAAAACTACTGGCAAGTTAAGAAAATCTGATCAAAGAACCCACTGTGCTGGCAAACTACAAAGCATATTTTCTACACGAATGGATGTGATACCTCAAATGAAAGGTGAAGTAGATTTGATAGAGAAGATTTGTAGCTCAGGTGGATGATTTTGATTTGGTTGTGTTTTCTGAGCTGGATAGTTAATTTGCGAAGCATTCATCGCCCTACTAGGCGACATCTTCAACACATACTTCAATTTGAAGTGAGCCTTTAGATTTCTCCACGAGTTTATTAATCATCTCTCCAGGTGGTAACCTTGAACGTCGTGATTGCTTGATTTTGTGTGTTTTCACACTTTCTAGGCTACTTGTATTGGAACTGATTGTTTCTTTGACTTGAACTTTGACCCTTTGTGTGTAAGGTTACTTTCTTATCGGTTAATAAATTTTGTCTATCTCGATGTGTCTATTGATTGATGATTCACTGGAATGCCAAGCTTCTAAAAATTCTCCGGCATTCTTAATGTTTCCTCTATCTAATATTTGGACGTTGTCCCAGTCAAATTGATGTCCGTGATTGTCTGTATGCAGTGATATGAGGGAGTGGATATCATGTCTTTTGACGGCCAGCTTATGTTCGTGGATACGAAGACGAAGAGCAGGGACGTTCACTTTGGCCAATGTAGTGTTTTTCGCAGTTGTTACAATTTATCTTGTAGATTATGTTGGTTTTATCTTCCTTCTCTGTTGAGTTTTTTGGTTGGCATAGAATTGAGTGAAGTGACTTTGTTGGTTTGTGTACGACGTCAATTCCTAAAGGTTTGAAGAGTCTTGTAGTGATCTCTGAGATGTCCTTTAAAAATGGTAAGGCGACTTTCTTTGTGCTTTCCTTGAGGGCTTTTGGTTTGTTAGGTTGGCTTGGGGGTATATGTCTTTTGATAAAATTTCGTGGATATCCATTCTTTTGGAAGACGTACATGAGATATTTTTCTTCAATTTTCCATGAGGTGGGAGTGCTACGATGAGTCCTGGCTCCCTTGAATAGTGTTTGTATGCAATTCATCTTTTGTGCTATCGGATTGTTGCTGTTGTAATTCAGGATTTGGTTTGTGTGAGTTGATTTTCTATAGACTTGAGTTTCTAATTCCCCTGTGGTTGATCGCTTGACTAAGACGTCCAAAAATAGGATTTGGTTTTCTGATTCCTCTTCTCTTGTGAATTAGATGTCGTTGAAGACGTTATTTATCAGGTTGTGACTTTTATCTAACTCGTTTCTTTTGATGATTACAAATGTGTCGTCTACGTAACGTATCCAAATCTTGGGTTTGATCTTTGACAGAAATCGAAAGATGAAGTACCTAGACTAGCCACTTCCTATTGTACCCACCAATTCAACTACGCTTGTGGAAAGAGTTACATTCGTCTTTGATCTAGAAACTTGATTCTTCGTTCATGGGAACACCTACCCGTGTGGCCATATAAAAGTGTAGTGAAAATCAAATAAAAGTTCGATATTAGACCATCGTGTCCAAACAAGCCACAAAGCCAGCATTAAATAACCCTCGTTCCTCATCTTTTTGGACACTAAAGAAATTGCGAAAGGCATCCAGGTACTGAGTGCTCCATACGGTAGAGGCTAATGTGACTTGCCTGAAATAACCGATGCTCCGTGTGTGCAGAAGAAACAGGCCAAGACAGTATTTCTGCCCTGACCTTCTGTGTAGGCTATAAGTTAATAAATTCTGTCTTATTTTCCCAATGTGTCTGATCATCAATGTAGTGTTATGATCATGCATCTTATCACAACTGCAGATGCTACTGAACTGTAATCTACTGATATTATCCATTCCATGCTCTTTAAGCATTAATGTTGTTTATGACTCTAAATCTCAAGTATTGGTTTTGTTGGGATTTTGTTTGATTGCATGGAGGATTTTATCATGAGCTGACATCAGTTACAGAACCACTGGAAAGCCTAGGAGTACTGGACTGCTGTTTCTAGTGGGAAGCCATGACCAGTAGGGTACAGCAGGTTGAAAATGAGGCAGTAACTCATCGAAGAAGACATTGCGAAATGATCGCGTTATGTCGTGAATTGGCAGAAGTTAGAATTCAAGGACCATTGGATCGGGTCCCAGTGGCTCAATGGTATACGAGCTCGCCTTGTAACCAGAAGGTCCTGGGTTCGAATCCCGGTAGGTGCATGCTGCTGAAGAGTCCCTAAGCAGAACGAAACAGCTGTGTAGTACTCCCAGATTCTAATCCTTTAACTATTTTGGATATATAACTGAAGAACATGATGAAGTTGTCGAGAAGAATATTCTTTGTTCAGTAATAAGTCTTTTGAAATACGAAATCAGCTGGAAAATGCAATAACTGATGCCAGATGCACAAGAGATGGCGCTCAGAGTGCATAGCGAACTGGCGCTCAGAACGATGGAGACGTAGTTCCAGCCTCAGTAGAAACATCATTGCCACTTCACTTGAACTTTAAAAAAACAAATGATATTACTTATTTCGTGAAAGCCTATAGTAAAACCATACATCCACATAATGTGAAACTGAAGTATTTAGGGATTAATAAATTGAAGGAAATTATAAGACGGCTACCTCGAAAAAATGGTAGATCTCTCCAATCGAGAGTTCAGAAAATGGGTATCTATCAGTGTAAACGGATGCGTCAATGGCCGAGTTTTAAAAGACTCGCCAATCACGAGTACGCTGCTGGTTCGATTCCAGGGCGACACACTTCTCAGTGTCGCTTAGCGGGTGGTGAAGTTGCTGAAGAGAAAGGGTTGGGCATGAGACGAGCAACCACATCCCGTAAATAAAACACCAGTGCTACAGGAAACTCAAAGCTGAAGCTCGAAGTTCTATATTTCACTCAGGATAATAATAATAATTCGCTGTATTCTAAAACAGTACTTGTGATACAGGATGGAATTCTCAGCATTTTTACTACAGTATTGCATCCACTTGGTACATTATCAATAAATAGAATTCTACATAGATTAAGGAAATCTCAGTTCATTATGACAACAACACATTGGCATATCGGTAGCAAAACCAAAGTTGAACAGTGTTTGAAGGTGTTAGAAAAGTAAGTGCTGTCATATTTACTGGCGTAAGCGAGAGAAAGAAACAAAGCAGCACATAACGGAAAAAAGGAGAAAAAGAGAGGGAAAAGGAAAAGAAAGAAAGAAAATGTTGTACCTATAAATGATATGAGTTGGAAAGACGAGGTCCAGTTGTTCTGCTGACTTTTAAATAAGTAATAGGTATCACGCCTAATGCTTTCTTTATCGCACAGAACACGAGCTAAGTAGGGTATGGTTGAGTTTTTGTACTTGCTGGTGCGAGCATATAGTTTTCTATATAGGCTTGTGGTTTTGCGTGATGAGATGCAAGGGTAGAGTTGTGAGTGAAGAGGGTGGTGTGAGTCAGATACAATGGATTCGGCCCATTTTCACATGAGTCCATGTGCCTGTCAACCAGAATATTAACAAGCTGGTTAAGTGACACAGCATATATCAAGGCAGAACTTAGGATAATCCGTTATATTGACAACTGTGTCATCTAATGTACTTTCATGGAATAAATCCCAGTTAGTATTTTTTAACATGCACCTTAGATTGAGTAAGTTGTCGGATGAGTAGCATCTTTGTTGTGCTTTCATAGACAGATGTGAGAAGACTTTAATATGTGTTTTGCTGTATATTTTGCTGTATAGAACACGAACAACAGAGTGATCAGAGTTGAGGATCGGTGCACGTTTACGTGTTTCATATATTCCTAAGTCATTTAGAAAAGCTAAATTAAGTGTTTTGCCAAGTCGAGTGGGAAAATTTGACAATATTTGAGTGACCAAGTGCTTCAACGAAAGAGCAATCTGACAAGTTGAAGTCCCAAGTAATAACAGATAGAGAGTTATCGAAGTCGGTGGCGGCGAACATGGTGAATTCATCAGCAAAATTTGAAAGATTAGATAGTGAGCAAATTGGAGAAGTGTACATGTTTGTAATAAAGATATGTTTATATTTGGGGAGATGTTTGGGACGACATTTGACGGTGATACAGTCTATGAAGTCATTTGAGAATGAGAAGCAAACATTATTAGAAATAGACCATTTGGAGTGAATAAAAGTTGTCACGCCGCCCCCCATTTTTCTTATTACAACATTGTTGGTCTTGTCTAAATAGGATGAAGTCCTTTAGTGAGATGAGATTGTCATCATACAGTTCATGTAACCATGTTTCTTGTAATGTGATTATCGCAGTATTATGATAAGTGTCAGTTGACATCAAGGATTGTAGGTACATTATCTTGTTTGGCAGAGAGCGGCAGTTAGTGTTCATTATGACAGGGACCGTGTATTGGCGTACGTTCAAGAGCTCTCCAACAACCACTACGATGCTTTCTCCTTGATTTCGTGGGAATATGAAAGTCATTGGGTCGCAAATGATTAATAAAGTTACGAGAGTAAATGATCCTTTTAGAATTCATATTCGGGTGATAAATAAATGGAGTAAATGGTAGGTTGGATGCAATATTTAGATGTTATAATAGCAGGCCCGAAAATTCAAACAGGCCGCCAAGGTCAAGGATGAGAAGGAAAAAAATTCAAACTAAGCCTGGTGAAAAACTCGAAAAATAGCTAGAATGAAGTTATGTCTTGGTAATGAGACTTAAACAGAACGCAACCTGTGTTTAAAAAAAAATGTACTTCTCCCCACCTTCACAAATAAGCGGACCTAACTCCACGAAATAAGCTCTATAAATTGTTTTCAAGTTAGGCCCTTTCTTTCTGATTTATTCATACAGTTCTATTCTTTACTGACTGATACCAAGTCTTCTATATCTAAAAAAAGGTCTTCCAGTGTTTTGACGTTCAAAATGATACTTAAAATTTATGAAAACGAAGCTTAATATCGACCGTCAGTCTTCATGTATGTAAATCCACTTGATTTTGACGAATTCACACCATAAGCAGACGTAAAGTAAAGAAATCAAAGGCACTCAAGAGAACATCTCCCAGTATAGCTAAGTAAAAGTGTAGTAGAAACCATCAACAGTTCGATATAAGACCACCTGGTCCAAACCGCACACAAAGTCAGTCAGCATTCAAGAATCCCTCTCTATCATCTACCGGGTACCAAATAAATTGCATAAAGCATTTAGGTACTGAGTACTCCAAACGGTAGAGGCTACTGCGATTAGCCTTAAACAACCAGTGCTTTGTATGCAAAAGAAGCAAGTCAAGCCACTACTACTGCCGTGGCCAGCCTTCAGTAGAGATTATAAATTCATGAGTTTTGTATTATTTTCTTTCCTGCTATTGAACTGTAATCTATTGATATTAATGAATCGATGTTATCCAAAACAAAATTAATGTTGTTCATAACAGTAATTCATTCACTATAATGTATTTATAACTGTAGAACCTGATGATGAAGTTATCGAAAAGAGTATTCTTTGTTTAGTAACCATACTTTTGAAAATGTAGAAATGTCAAGCTCTGTTGATTGATCACAGACCATCTCAATGTAAATTCACCTATATCTTAAGCTTTCATCATTATATCGTGAAAATTAACGTCTATACATTCAGTTTAATTTGCGGATGGTAACTATCAGTGGAATCCAGGATGCGCATTTTGTCCTATTTGAGACTCACCAGCTGGATGTGCCTGCATTTCCCAGTGAGTGATGATGTTCTCTTCGAGGCTCGAACCCAGTGACCATGGTTTCAAACGCCAAAGCGTTATCCACTAGACCACTTGGACCACGAGAAGCACTTCTTGTGCAATGGGTCATATTAATTATTTAATTCAACTTTAGATTTTCCCGTCGATTGATTGGAGCGAAGTGCTCGGTCTCAGGTTGACATGTCGGCTTCTTGTGCCGATGCTTTGATGATGTCTGAGCATTTAATTCGAATTTAATTGGTGGATGGTAACTAGCAGTGGAATCCAGGATGAGCATGACGTCCTACTTGGGACTCGTCAGCTCTCGTTACCCAAGTGGTCTAGCGGATAACACTTTGGCGTTTGAAACTGTGATCACTGGGTTCGAGCCTCGTTTGGAAAATCATCACTCACTAGGAAATGCAGGCACATCCAGCTGACGACTTTCAAATAGGATGAAATGCGCATCCTGGCTGGATTCCACTGCTAGTCACCATCCACCAATTAAATTCTAATTGCATGCCCAGATACCGTCAAAGCATCTGCATAAGAAGCCTACATGTCAACCTGAAACCAAACACTCTGGTCCAATCAATCGACGGGAAAACCTCAAATTCAATTAAAATCTATGCTTTCAGTTTTTTAAAATTGTATTTCTTTGTGTTACAAGTACAACACAGGAATTTAAACTTGGCCTTTGAAGTCCCTGTTGCAGTGACTGCTTTCATGGCTTGATTTGCAAGTCTCACGTCCAACCTCCCCTCTTTGTCAAGCCAGATTTAGGAGTGCATCATCTTGTCACAGGGCTCTGGGCCATATACTTGTTTGGCAAACATGTTACCGCTTCACCACTGACTGACTCTACACTGACTCTTTCAAATTAATTATCAATGTTTCACAAGGAATTAACCAGGGAATGATTTGTTCACTGTGACTGTCATTTCCAATTATCTTATACAATACAGCTTTTGTCCAAATAGCTTTAAACGTGGTCTAGTCAAAACTCTGTACTATAGAGCGAGGAGAATATGCTCCATAGAGAAATTAGAGGAAAAATTTGAGATTTTTGAAAAGACATTGAAGAGCAATGGGTAACCTCAAAGGTTCATCAACAAGTATGGAAGATCTGAAGTCAAAAATGTAAAACAAATCACAGTGGAAAAAAAGCCAATCTACTTTGAGCTTCATTATAAAGGTGAAAACATTACAGCGATGATCAACAGAAGGCTGAGTACATCACTAGCTATAGCCTATCCTGCAGCTAAGCTCGTTCCCATCTATCGAACAACTTGCTCTTTGGTGCATTCTTGTTAACTTCAACTGTATATACAAATTTACATGTATTTGCGGGAGCAGTTACATTGGAAGAACAGAAAGAAGGGCATATCTACGATTTTCTGAACATGTACCAAAAAGCTTACGTCTAAAGGGAACAAACAGTGCCATCGCCAGGCATCTCCTCGACACGGGTCATGAGGTGGAAATTGAGAAATCCTTTAAAATTATCAATAAACAAAGGAGCTCCATTCTCCTCAAGTTTGCCGAAGCAATTTCTATCAAACGCTTCAAACCAGATTTATGTGTTCAGAAAGAAGCAGTTATTAGTCTTTCTTTGCCATGGTAACTGGATGTCTTTGTACTCTACTCTGATTACATAATCTTTGTCTGTAACCTCACCCTTCTTTTTTATAATTTGTAATATTGCTTGTCTCTTGTTTCTATGACGTGATTTGAACTCAGTACATCGCTACCAAATTCATTAGTTACTCATCATCTTACTCACCTCTCGTCTTTATTACGTAGCTCCTTTACCATTGTTTGCATTCATTTATTTTGACTTGAACTGCCTGTGTAAAAACTATATATAAGCACAATTTTCTGAGCACTTTTCACTAACTGTGGAACTTTCTGTCAACTGACAACGTGTAAAATTTGCAAGTATGTTAAAACTTTTCTGTACGTATGTAAACCTCACAATTTATTTAGGCTGTAAGCAGCAGTTGATAAGAATAAACAATGATGGTACCATATTATTCTGCACAAACCACTGCGTTGTTCTTGCTTTATTTAAATTATACAACATATCTACGAGGAAACAGGCATAAAATGGACTCACACAAAAAACCAACTTGGAGGATCTGCACTTCGCCGATGATATATGTCTGATTTCTCACAAACTGGAAGATATGCAAGCGAAAAGCAACAAGTTGGCAGGAGAAACACCAAATATAAAACTTCACTTCAGGTGAACATAGAGGAAACAGAGGTGATGAAGATTCCTGGCCAACACCACCAACAGCAACAACAACAGACGACAATCTGCATAAGTGGAAGGAACCTGAAAGAAACAACCTCCTTCACTTACCTACCAACCTGGGAAGCATCGTTTCAACTACAGGCAGACGGAACTGACGAGGATATCAAATTAAGAATCGGAAAGGCAAGACAAGCTTTCACTACTCTCAAGTCTGTGTGGAGTTCCATAGCATTTTAGCATCAAAACGAAGATAAGATCCGGATTCTCAACTCCAATGTGAAGTCAGTACTACTATACGGATCAGAGACTTGGCGTGTCACAAAGAGCACCTCAAACAAGCTACAGACCTTCATTAACAGATGTCTTCGCTCAATACCCAAGATCAGATGGCCGGAAAGGATCAGCAACAAAGATCTTTGGGAGTGAACCAACCAGGAACCGATTGTGAAACAAATAGTTAGGAAGAAATGGAGATGGATTGGCTGGCCATACTCTGAGGAAGCTAGCAAGTGACATCACTAGACAAGCCCTCGAGTGGAACCGGAAAGGGAAGCGACGAGAATGCAATGGAGACGCATGGCTGAAGCCCTATGTTCCTCTAGGAACTAAAGGAAATAATAATAATCTACGTAATTAAATAATAATAATGATGTAAGATGAAGGAAACCAGAATAATAATAATCTCAAAGATATTAGAGATGAAATTCTAATGAGATATCTTTTCCTAGCATCGTCATCAATTGATTTTCTCTCTCTCCCCTTCACTTCAATTTTAACTTACTCATCTTGCTGATTGATGATCACATAGAAGGCAGTCAAAAAGGTTATCATCAGACAAAATGATGTGAGGAGTCATCTACAGAAATTTAATGTTGATAAAGCAGATAATTGCCTTTCTTCTCATCTTCATTTAGTTAATTTCAAAATATTATACCTGAAATGAAGTGGTTATCTAACTCTCTGTGTGTATGGACGTATTTGTGTGTTGGTATGTGTGTGTGTGCGTGTGTGTCAGTTTGTCTGTGTATGCGTAGACACGTAGCTATACTCTTAGAATTGTAAATCATATCAGCATTAGCAGTTTTATCATTATTATGATGTTGACGAAAGTGATTAACTAAATCCTCGTTTCCCAGAGAAATCTATGTCACCACCTTAACCTGTCATTAGAAAAGAGAATAAATTAGGTTAAGTCAAGTCTTAGAGATAATTCTACTAATTTATTCATTATCTGTG